>OY735230.1:8609085-8689085 GCA_963457665.1 Thysanoteuthis rhombus
GAAGGTGTGAGCCAGTTTCATTTTTGTGAGAAAGGAGTGTAAACAACTGCTCTTATGTACCTCAATTATATTCTCGAGAGTCTAGTTGAGCATAAGGGTGAAACCATGTTCTATATAAAGAATCGGATGTTCCAACAAGATTCAACCCAACTCTCAAGGCAACAGTAAGTCAACGATGGTTCAACAACAAAATGAAAGGATTGGCCGTCTGGAAGTTCAGATATCTATCCCTTGAATTACAAAGTATGGTCAGAGCGGAAGTGGTTATATATATGTATACATAACTGAACTTTAAAGTTGAAATCAAGACCAATGTTAAAATCCTACTTTTGTAGATGTTACTTTTAATTTGAATAATAACTCAAACAAAACACATAGGAAAGAAAATTTTGTAATTACTTATATTAACCTAACACCTAAACATCCAAATCACTATATAGTTCCCCAAATCAATAGAAATTAGACTAATATATAATTCCTCAGATTGAAAGAATAGCCAACAATGTTAGAAGTAAATATACTAGAGCCTTAAGGACAGTACTTTTATCAAAACTAACTTCAAGAACGATGAAAAAATAAAATCCAATAAAGCAAAACATAGCAACAAAAAAAGTAGAAGTAGGAAAATCTACTGGTATTCACTGCCATTCAACGTACTAGTAAAAACCAACTTAGGAAAAATATTCATCCAACTAATAGAGAAACATACCCTAAGCAAGCCACTGTGTAGAATATTAAGCAAAAACAAACTGATAATTAGCAATAGTTTTACTGTTGATTTCAACAATATCAAAACAATAAAGTGATTAGAAATAATACTAACAGAGAAAATATGAATAAATCAGATTGCAATCGTACAAACAAAAAAATTACACTTTGAACTAAGATTAACCATTTATAAACGAAACCATTTATAACCATTTATAAACGAAAAATATAAAAACAGTACATTATTGTCAACTTGGAGACTAACTGATAACTAACTTGAACCTATTGTGAAATTGAAATTATTAAAACGAATATGCATGTGCCAGGATTTTGAAACCCCATATAACCTATGCTTAACTGAGGAATTTGAAACATTAACTTTTGCCAATAGGACAAGAAAACGAAAAACAGAAATATTAAATAGAAAAAATGAAGTGGTGGCAAAATATCGGTATCACTAAAACTTACCATCAACAAACATAACTCAATAACCCACGTATAGATAAACAAAAAATGAACCACAATAGATATCTCACACCCCAGCCACTTCAATGAACTATCCAATTACCATATTCATCTTAGACATGTGGAAACAGACCAAGCCCAGAATATTGATTAACCACTATGATCATTTAAAAAAGAAACTCTAATATCGGGGAACAGATTCAAGTGAGAATAAAATACTCTCAGAGAGAAAACATGCCACAAAGAACTGATTGATTAACTACATATTTTTAACGAAAATGCTTACACCATATTATATATATTATAAGCACCAACGTGCATAGTATCCCCAGCAAATAAATCAGAAAAACATTACAAGCCATGACAAACCATTAAACAATATAAATATAATAAAAGGAAAATCCTACTACCCTAGAAAAATAAACATCCCCAATGTCCTAAGTAGGAATCTAAAATAAACCGAATCATTTGGCTGAAGAAGCCCTAACAGAGCAAAATCATAAACATGTTTTTGTTGTGAACCCTTGCTCTATCATATCTTAAACCTAATGTATAATAATGAATGTATCGTGCCCTTTATGAAATGAACCCATTGCAGATCGGATATTGTATTATATTATATTTTATTCATGATAAGTATTGTATGTTTATACATCTTATAAAAAATAGATATATGATGCAACTGAATGATTATAAACACGCATTTCCGATAATTGTTTATTCTATTTACGTTCTCCTGGCCCAAATGATACAATCACCGTATAATAATGGGAGATCATTTCAAATAAGAGTTTCAATATAATTTGAGGCAATTTTTAAATCATATATATATATATATATATATATATATATATATATATGATTAAGGATGAACATTTTACTCTGTACAATTAGGACCGGGTCCTAATCTTGGGTTTTATAATTCTTCGAGAAGCTTCCTTCTGGAGCTGAATCCAGTACGCATGCACTAAACGCTTAACGGCCACTTGAAAAGGATTTAACCAATCAAAATGATGGATTGTTAGACAAGTCCAGGAATAATTCACCGTACGTTACTTATCCCTGCTCGACGCACACACCCATACACCCCTCATATATATATATATATACGGGTGTGTGTGTATGTGTATACATGTATACCCACCGAACGAAGATTTATTGGATGAGTTCTCCATAGCAGTAGGACCATAGACGGCAGTGCCTTCATGCAAGATAACACACACACATACGCAAGCATACACACACGCACACACACATGCACACACACACACACGCATATATATATATATATATATATATATATATATATATATATATATATATATATATATATATATCGTATTTTCCAATCTGTAAGATTTTTGCTTTCATGATTGCAAGAACAAAACAGATTGCCGATGGCTGATGAGTGCGTTATGCACGACATGTTAACATTCACCGGGTATATATATCCTCGTAATTCTCATATGTGCGTCTGTATGTGCGTTAGTGTGTGCGTGCGCTGTATCTGGAAGGTCAGAGATCATGTTTTGTCCCCCATAGACGTGCATTCAAAATCACTCACTTACGTCTGTGTGTGTGTGTGTGTGCAAACGAGTGTCTGATGGTGATTCTGAATGTGTATTTGTGAGAGGAGCCAAAAGTTGATGGATATTCCACTCAACAGTTCTCATCTTGACACACACACCCTACAAGCCGCGCCTTTTCGAGAATGCTTTTTCTGGATACACCAAGTTGGCCTCCATCAAAAATACCAAAATCTTTCCTCCTGCGACATTCAACAAATCAAAAAGAAATACCCGAGGTCGGCTTACCTGTCCACATAGCTCTGAAGCTAGCATGTGCAGTTGTTATGAAGCAGTAGCTGTCATTCTCGACACATGTCTCTGGTCATAACGTTTCAGCTCATCAGTGTAAAACGAAATTGAATTACCTTGAAGACCATCAAAAGCAGGAATGCTGCGTGGTGGGTTGCTTGCGTATACACGAGCATCATTTTTTGCAATTCCTTTTATTATCATCAATAAAGCAACCTTTACGCACGTCAGACCCACTTTGAAACTAATCATCTCACAAAACTTTAATGATAAGCCTGGTCCTCAGAGTTCCATCTACTAGAGTTCAACCTCCTCACTGAATTGAAAGGGTTTGAGTCAGGGACATGCAATGATTCCCCTAACATAAACCAAAGCAACTGGGCAATGTCTTGATATATCCAATGTACAAAAGAGTGTGGGTACCCTGCTCTAAGAAAAGAGATAGCGTACCATGTTTGGCTTATTTGAGTGACGGATTCACTTTTTCCGTTAAGTCCTATCAAAAGTTATCGCCCTTAATTTTAAAGTTTGGAGTTGTGTAAAATAAAATGATCTTGTACCATTACTTCCTTTCGGTGACTAAATCCCAATTTGATCTTGGAGAAACAGAATATATCGACTTTTCTCAGGAACGGTCAGTCTCGTATATCTTTTTATTAGGGTTCCAGATCAAGCATGTCGACAGAAGAGGCTAAAATTCTAAATTAAGGTTAGCAATATAGTCATATAGGACGTTGGATTTTTGGGTTTTTTCGTTAGTCCCTACCAGACCAAAAATTTCACAAGTAGAAATTTACATTTTGAGTTTATTTCGTTAGTCCATCCACTCAGGTGTATATATTAGGGTTAAGATTATGCTTAGGATTTATGTTTCTGTAGAGAGTAAAAAACGAGACAATAATTGAGGGCTTTTTTGACGAGAAAAGGAAAACGCTTTTTTTTCTTTTCTTTTGGGATTCCGTACTTAGAAATCACGGGCGTTAGGGATGGGTATTCAAGAAATTGTTCTGTCGTGGAATCTCAGCATAGATACGGGTGTACGTGTTTTGATTTCAAGGATCAAATAGCAAAATGGCCGCTTTCTCATTTTTCCTTTACTCATGTGTAATAAGTATTATTTACGGATTGATTTTGTCTGACAGGTGCAGAAAATGGCAATTATTTCCTCCAAAATTTACTTTTATGGACAGGACATTGATATTTTGTTATTTAACTATTTTGCCCCAAGAAGCTTACGAAAGGTTCTTGAAGGGTGCAATCAAATGATATCATCATCATCATCATCATCATCATCATCAGTCTTTTAACGTCCGTTGTCGGGCATAGACTTTCCCCAGGATTTGCCACACTTCTCTATCGCGGCTGTCGCTGAGTAGGTATTCTCTGAATTTGTCTAGTTCATCCCTCCATCTTGTGTTCTGTCGGCTTCAGTTTTGAATGTGATCTCTAGGGATCCACGTTGTGAGTCGTGATGTCCATAAGTTATCTGTCATTCTTTCAACATGGCCTGCCCATTGCCATTTAAGTTTCTTAATAGATTCTATGATGTCTCTAACTCCTGTTTTCTCCCTTATATGCTGTGTTGTCTTGCAATCTCCATGTGAGGTTGAACATGATTCTCTCATGTGCGCATTGCTCTGTGACATATTGTTTCAGAATTCTTAATTTTTTTTTTTGTGGGGAGAGATTTGGTTGACCAGTGGTAACCATTTGACGTTTTCCATCCAAACAAAAATTGGGCAGCTGATTTTAATGGTGTACCAGAGTGTCCCTATCGTCTTAAAACCAAGGATGATAGGGAACCTTGGGAAACCCGACTTGGAGGCCCATCAGGAATTTGGGATTTTTTAAAGCTCCCTCCCCAGTTGTATGAATTTTATCTCAAGGTGTCTAGCAAGGTCTTGCTGCTGTTGTATTGCAGAGGGAATATGGGGCACAGAATGTCCTCATCCTTGATAGGCACGTCGAAATATATCTTATAGATTGGAATAAAATGGAGATGGGATTATGCAGGGATATGGTGTATACCTACTTCTCAATTTCGATGTTCAATGTCTACAAAACCAAGCCTTACCGTATACTTAGTTCTGCAAATCCTTTTCCGCCGCTGCTTGTACACCTAGCACATCACAGCAGATGACGTCATGGTGTACTGTTCAAGGAAAAAGTTCAAAGCCGGTATTTCCGTTGGACTGTAGATAAAGAATATCATGAAGGGCAACGAATTCTGCAATGTACTCACCAGTAATGAGAAAGGGGCTTGGTATAACTTTAGTACGATTGGTGTGCGGATCCCTGGGCAAGATCAAAAACACGTAGAGACCATGGCGAATAATTACGGTAAAATGAATTGTTGAATGTCCCTCGAAGTCCGCATCCTTGATTCTCATCTTGATGAACAAAGCCAAGAACATTGGAGGGTAAGCACCCCCACTGGAATACAGTAGACTTCGAACGACACAACTAAGTAACATGTAATGAAAGCATGGTAGGAGATGGTGGGATATTTTGGGGCCTGGTTCGTGAAATTGAATTATAGTAAAATCGTAAATCTCGAAAAATCTACTCACTTCTAAGCCTTTTATGATCACTTTTGTTTATTATGTTAATTTAGATTATTATGTTGTGTGTTTTTCCCCGAAAAATGTAATCCTTTTAATGTGTATAGAAAATATGCAAATTCACTCGTTCTACAATTAGAAATAGGTAAACTTCAAAATACCATTTCCTTGGTCACAAAAGGCGAAGTTTGAGGGCAATAATAGCCATTTTCAATACTTTTCACACGTAAGTAATTAGTAGGTAACACTCATAAACCAGGTACAAAAAATCGTGTTGCGCGGTGTAATCTCTGGGTGCTTTTTTTTTTAAATTTATTTATCTTTTTGTAAATATTTTACTGCATTGTGATTTAGCCATCGAAAGAATTTGTCACAGGCGATGATTTTGACAGACAGATTTTAAAAGATGATATGACTATTTTTCAATTATTTCAACAACAGGCCTGGTTAGTCACTCAGTAAGTACCACTAAGCAACCAACATCTTTTGGTAGCATGCCGTATTAGGGATGATCATTTTTGAAAATTAGAGAAATGGGTGATCAATAAATGGATAACTTTTCTTGCGTTTTGTCGGATGGTGATCACTAAAATAGTCCAAATCTTAAAAAAAGAAAAGAAAATGTGAATACCGCTGGACACAGAGTAAGGGACCGATTTAACAGAAACGTACATTGTAAATTAACCCCCTCCCAGTAGAATCAGATGGTGGGGATTAAAAAATAGATGTTTTTCTCTTGCCATAATATTGGGTAAAAGTTTGGATTTTCAGCCCTCTAGCTCGTATTGGTGCGACCTGTTTGCGGGATACATACAAAACCAACCTGCTGATCTGACCAACTTGAAAACTAAAGAAACCTATGTTGACTGCTTCGGTGACAGTGTTGGTTGACAGTGTCTGACATTAACACCAGCGTCTCGAAAGTTTTTTTTTTTTTTTCAAACTGTTCTGGTCTGTTAAACCAATTTTGATGGTCATGTGACCAATCTGGACTCAGCGACCTTACTCACAGAAAGAAAGAAAGGAAAAAAAAAGCCTAACCTTGCGTATCGCTGCATAATTTATTCTATCAACGGTAGCTAAATTCGTTTCGTTCCCAATTAAACAAATCTTAGCTTAGTGCACGAACGCACAAAAGATATCATTAAAATGAGAAAGCCAAATGCTTTCAACTTCATATCTCACGGAGAGAGAGAGAGAGGAAAAAAAACTGATATTCTCCTTTTAGTACAAAGATGGCTACGGATTAAAAGACCAATCCTAAGATTTTGTGACACATATTGATGTTATGCATTTAGTTAACAATAAGAAAGAATACTTGTATTTAAATTAAATTTATTATACTAACATGCTTAGCCTTTTAGTTTTATCAAAGTAGCAATTTTTAATGTAGCATTATTGAAATATTCGTTTAATTCAAGAGGCAACTTCTCGTGATATCGTAATTATTTTTCACTTCAATAAGTATCATATTAGTATTATGAGTACTTTGAAATTCAAAGCGATTGCTTTATCCCAACCAGGAGACCAAATCTAATTGTAAACAAGAGCTAAAAAAAAAGAAATTCTACAGCAAAAGGCTTCCTGCTTTGACGGAAACTCTAATCCCACTTCCCCTTAAATAGAGAAAATATTTTAAATTTGATCAATTTCAGAGACGTTTTGAGTTCAAGTTTGGAGAGCATTTCGTCATAGACTGGTTATTTGAACGACCGTTGCCACCAAAGGTAGTAAAAGATTCTATTCTTTTTGTTATATATGTGCATCTGTTAATGTACTCGTCTATTTTATCGTGCGTTTATGTGTCCCAGCGGTCCTGGTCATACCGTTTTGTCTAGAGACTTGGCATTGGTATCAGTACTCAATTAGACTCCTCCTAATGAGTTTTTATTTTTATTATTATTTTGGGGAGAAATGATATTTTGATCTTTCTTAGGCCTTATTTAAACGGGTTCAGTGATAACATCTAGATTATCCAGAATCTAGATAATTTTAGATGTTTTTATTTTCAACTCTATTTTATATGTTTTCGAAAGGAAAACGCCAGTGATGTCATGAATAGCATTTGTTCTGACCATATTCATTCTTTGATGGATTTTCTTTTACATGACTTCAAATTTTGACGCTACGGTTGTTCAATTATTGACTGATATGGCGATTTATGTATTGAGTTCACAATACGGAAAAATAGTTGCATTTGAATTAAATTTATTATACTTTCATGATTCGCCGTATTGGCTTTAACGAATCAACAGTTTTTAATGAAACAGTATCGATAATAACAACGTCTTACAGCATCGTATTTATTAACAACTTAATACATATTATTAGATGTATTGTTTCGACACACACACATCGTATTAATGGTATTAAATAACATACCATGGGGCTGTGAAATTCAAGTAGACCTCTCAATCCAGGCAAGTAGACCAAATCTGGTTATTGTAAGCAAGAAGAGCTGCCAGCAGTGCTGTGGTACAGAAAAAAAAAGAATTAGGGGATGCAGAGCTTCCCGCTTTTGGGGATGGGGTACTCCTCACCCCCACCGCCCTTCCCTGAGAAAATATTTGGAATTTAACCAATTTCAGAGACGTTTTGAGGCCATATGAGATGAGATGACTATTTGGATACACAATGGCTATTTTTTCTTATCCCTGAATTGTTCAAATAGAGAATATTGTTACTACGGAGATGGTGAGAAAGACTGTTTCTTCTCCCTGTGAAAGGAAGAGGATGCTGTTCAATACCAGTCGCTATCAGATTATGGATATTGATATTCTCATAGACCGTAGAGTTAAAAGAAGCTTGAAGAAAATATGGATTTTTAAGAGAACTGAAAAGATAATGGAATATGAATATGGCAGTTGTATCTATCATTACTGGCGCACTCGGAATAGTATCGACAATCTTTGTAAAGATGTCCGGAAATTGCAGATCTGAAGAAGAATCGAAACCAACCAGATAAGAGCACCGAGGAGAGTGCTGGAGTGATGAGGAGAATTGTTGTCACTTGATCTTCAATGCAATGTATTAAATACTATATTAATAATCAAAACCATCCGGAGGTCATCAGCAATAAAACCAACCAGAATACTGAGAAGTGTGCAGAAGTATTGAGGAGACTTGCTGTCACTTAACCACTAAAATACTATTGGCATGATGGAACAATTGCAACAGAAATAATAATACGAATGTCTCAGAATATTCAAGATCAGTGAACTAGTGGTGAGACTCATCGCCAACTCAATGAAAACTGGAAAGTAAATTTGACAGAGGAGAGAATTTAGCAGAGGTAAGTATGAAAAAGGGATTCTTCCTGGGAGACTCGCTGTCTCGACTACTATTTGTTCTAACTATGATACCGCTCAACAGAATCCTGAAAAACAGCAAAGGATACCATTTCTCTAAAACAAAGGGAAAGTCAACCACCTAATGTACATGGATGATATAGAATCATTTGCAAAAAACAGGGGAGAGCTCAAGACGCTGTTGAACAAAGAGAAAGAATACAGTATGACATAGGGATGGAGTTTGGAATTGAAAAAAAAGTGCAATTATGGTAATGCACAAACAAAGGCTCGCAACAGCAGAAGAAATCGAACTCCCGGATAACAAGAAGATTAGAGCACTGACCACACAAAACTGATGCAATTACCTTGGAGTCCTTGAATGTGAGACGATAAAATGGGAAGAAATGAAGGAGAAAATAAAACGGAAATACCTTGGGAGGATGAAGAAAATATTAGAGACCAAACTAAACAGCAGGAGTCTCATAAGAGGAATGAACACCTGGGCCATATAGGTTGTAAGATACACAAGACAATTCCTTGGATGGACAAAGGAAGGGCTCCAATCAATAGACTAGCGAACAAGGAAGCTTATGACAATGCACAATGCCTTACACCCCAGAGATGACAGGGATAGACTGTACATGAAGAGAAAAAACAAATGAGCACGATATGAGAGGAAGAGGGCTGGAGACCGGAGGAGACTTACTGTCACTTAACCTTCAGCGATAAACACCAGACAACTGGTGTAAAACTGTTATCTGAAGCACTGTTGTGGACAATGAGAATGTGAAGAGGAGGGCTGGGGACTTGAGGAAATTAGAGGAGATTTGCTGTCACTCAGTCTCAGGCAGTGACCAACAGGCAACAAGTGAGATAATAATAATAATAATAATAATAATAATAATAATAATAATAATAATAATAATAATAATAATAATAATAATAATAATAATAATAATAATAATAATAATAATAATAATAATAATAATAATAATAATAGAAAAAAATTCTAAAATGGCAGCAACAAAAGATATCCTCTTAGACCTGGATGCAACCATTCAAGAACTTGAACAGGAAGGTACCTATAAATACCTCAGAATTAATGAAGGCAATAGGACCCCACATGCATTCACGAAATAAAGAATTAAAAAAAAGGTTGGGGCTATCATTAAAACTAAGCCCCCAAGCAATCAACGCCTTTGCAATATTTATTGTAGTACAGTTTTAACATTTTATCATTAACTGGAACATAAGTGACATACGCAGAATAGACGCGAAAACAAGGAAACTCCTCACCGACAGCAGAATGCACCACCCGAAAAAAAGACGTAGACCGAATCTACCTCACCGAAGAAGAAAGCAGTAGATGAGTGATCCAGTTAAAACTGTCGTACAAAACTGTAACCATTGGCCAACACGCTTACTTGCAGGCAAGTGAAGACTGGATACTGACTCTGGTGAAAAACTATGAGACAATAAAAAGACGAGACTCTGTTTTGGGGGGAATTCAAGGCATTTAAGAGAGTAATTAAACCCAACCGACATAATCCAATGGGCCGCCACACAAGCTGCAACTAAGATTGCAAAAAATGTAAAACCTTCATCAAGGCAACAAGGAATATCAATGTTGAAAGAACACTGAAAGCAGAACCCCCCCCCCCCAGTACGGCTAATACCAACTTTGCACCCGAGATGCTGATGAAGATAATACCAAACCTTATCAGTGGCCACGAAGTTCAGGGTTAAAGGCCGAAACAGGAGGCTCCATCCTTGCCACCCAGGACCAGAGCCTCCCTATCAGGAACTACCTAGCACACGTTATCATAAACGGTGCTAGCCCCAACTACAGGTTCTGTGACAGCACAGCTGAGACTATCAACCACATCGTATCTAGATGGGTTTTTTTCTAGCTCCTGTATGAATATAGACAGATACGTTAGACTGGGCCAGTACATTTATTGGATAGTCTGTAAGTACTATGGTGCACTATACACATTGCATTGGTATGAAAACCACCCAGAACCTATAACTGAAACACAAGATGTGGTGATATTATGGGGTTTCACAGTACATGCGGATTGAACCATCGAAAACAACCGCCAAGACTTGATTCTTAAAGACAGAAAGGAAAGGGGATTCCTGTCAATAGATAAGACCATTCCATCGGACAAAAAATATATCTGTAAAAGACTTTTGAAAAATTGTTGAAGTATAAAAACGTGGAAACAAAGATCACAAAAATGTTGTAACCAAAAACTGAAACAATATCTGATGTTAAACGAGCCCTTGGGATCATAAAAAAGGGTGTCGACGAAAATCTAGGTGGAAAAGTCCAAGGTGTAGGTGCTGCTCCTGGACATCCAATGGGCTCGGAAGAGGGTGACTGGATTTTCTCAGTCCGAGCGAAAGTGCAATGATGTAGCCCACGAGGGATACTGAGGCTCGGTGTTGGTGAGCGCACTTTGGGTGGTCCCGTTATTCCAGCGTTGAAAACGACATTGTGTCACATCATCTTAGGTCCTCATATCATTACTTGCGTAGAAGCACTTTGCCTTGGAGCGGTGCAATCATATAGCATGTAACAGAATGAGTCGGGCTTTTGCAACTTTGGTTGCGAGGACTGGAGTAATTTTTTGTGGGGGAGGGCTGCCCTCCTTATTCCCACGTTAAAAACGACTTTGTGGCACATCTTGTCCTTGCAGGAAAGTAATTAAATAGGGAATACCAGGAAACCCAAACGTCTACGTGACACAGAAAATTGTCCTCTCAGGTACTGCCCACATCCTTTGCAAAATACTGTCCATATAAATACCTTGTCCTTTATTCAACTATATATGATTTCTTACGAAGCTTCCCGGATTGAGTCCCCGTTTTTTATAAAGGGAAAACAAAACAAAAACAAAATAACATCGCTGCCTGCCCCAAGTTTCAAGCCAAAACTTCGTGTGCAATGAATACTACAAGATATCAAAAGGAATAATAATAATCTTTTCTAGAAGGAAATTAATCGCTTCAAATCATGCTTACTTGATTGCGCTTAGTGATCAGGCCTTAGATAGACTACAACATGGAAGTTGAAAAAAAGCAGCAACACTTAAGTGTCCCATTGAATCAACAATGCTGCTTGATAATTTTGGAAAAAAAAATTTCTTGCCCCAACTCTTATCAAGACATCCTCCCCCGGTAACTAATTCCCAGAGTCAATCTCTCCTCTCTAATTAGTGGGACGGGGACAAATACAATTTTGTAAAAAGTTTCCCATCCAAAGGCAACTATTAAACAGAGCCAGAAGGAGAACTTGGTTACCGAATTTCAATACTATCCACTAATTTCACCGATTTTGAAATTTTGTACCACCAATTTCGATCCAAATTTTCTTCGAAAACAAAAAACCAAAAAATAACAATTCCCTGCTAGTTCCAGTACTACACGTTTTTACTTTCCATGTGCCATCCCAATCCTTATTATAAATCTTTTTTTTGTTTTGTTCAAATCCTACTAAATTGTGTTGATTACCATCGTTCCCTTCCACGGTTAATCCCCACCCCACATCTGCTTATCAGATTTTGACAGATTTTCCAACACCCAGCGATTAAGTACTCAACAGTACACCGTTCCGTATGTTTACCTAAAAAATCATTTGACATAATAAACATCTCACAGAGAAATTTCATCATCATCATCAGTCTTTTATCGTCTGTAGTAGGACGTAGACCTTCACTAAGATTCACCAGACCTCTCTATCGTGGGCGTTGCAGAGCCAGTATTTCCCGAACTTATTCAGTTTCATATTTTGTCAGTCTCATTTTCGTATATGATCCCTGGGGATCAACATTGTGAGTCCTAATGTCCAGTGGTTGTCTGACATTCTTGCAACATGACCAGCCCATTGCCATTTAAGTTTTCTAATGGTTTCTATGATATCTCACCCTACTGATTTTTCTCTCTCTCTCTCTATGCATCGCCTTTTCTTTTTCAGACAAAACAAAGGTATGAGAAGGGTATTTGAAAACAAGAAAACATTTGGGTTAAAAATTTGGTTTCGTTGGCGTTGTGTTTTGGCAGTGTTTCTTGAAAATCTTCACATGGATTTCACCGGATGTCAAAGTCCGCATAGCATAGAACGGAATCCCAGAAACTAACTAATTCCAGAGACTAACCAATTCCTCTGGTTCCTGACATTTGCTGCAGAGCGAATTCTGCAGCTGTTTCGACAAAGCCCTTTTATCGCGAAAAAGTGTTTTCTTTTGGTTTGGAAATATTTATTTCCTCTTTTAAGTTTTGTAAATTATTTATTTATTCCTTTTCACTTTTTAACTATTTTCAGATGCCTTTGCACTGGTTTCTTTTGTCATTTATCTATCTATCAGTCTTCCCATCTATCGATTTAATTATATGTATATATATGTTTCAAACTTATCAATCTATTATTACATATCTTATTCTTTTCATTTATCTATCTATCTAACTATCTCTCTCAGTTTCTCTCTCTC
This sequence comes from Thysanoteuthis rhombus, assembly GCA_963457665.1. Lineage (NCBI taxonomy): Eukaryota > Metazoa > Mollusca > Cephalopoda > Oegopsida > Thysanoteuthidae > Thysanoteuthis > Thysanoteuthis major. The sequence goes on from OY735230.1 coordinate 8,622,420, forward strand.
TCTCTCTCTCTCTCTCTCTCTCTCTCTTTATATAAGTCAGATCATATCTATTTGTTTCAGACATATCTATCTATTGTCTATATATCTCAGTCTTTTCATGTATTTGTCTATCTATCTATCAATCTATCCATCTCAGTTTTTCTATCTCTCTCTATATTTATCTATATTCTCATTCATCTATCTATCTATCTATCTCTTTTTAAATATCTATTTACCTATCTACTTACTATATTTTTATGTGCCTCTGTTTCGAAAATTTGCTTGTCTTTTCGCCAGGATATAATAGTTATATCGTGACGGTGCTCAAAATGACTGTTGAAGTGTGCATAAGTGAGAATTCAAACCATCATCATCATCATCATCATCTGTCGATGGACAAAGAGCTCCCCAAAGTCCCCCAGACTTCATGTGTGTCACTGAGCCAGTACTTTCTGGATTTGTCCAGCTCGTCATACCATCTTGCTTCCTGTTGGCCTCAATTTCGCATATGATCTCCGGAGATCCATGTTGTGAGTATTGATGTCAAGCGGTTGTCTGACATTTTTGCAACATTTCAGCGAGTTTTCCAATCATTTTTATGATATCTTGGACCCTGACTTTTCTTTAATATACTATGCAGTCTGATGATCTATCCATGTCAGGTCGAGCAAACAATTCTACTGCCTTTGTAATTTCAGTTGAAAAATCTGTTGCAGACATTATCAATCTTTATAGGAGCAAGCATACAGTTATATAGCAGACTTTTGTTATTACAACATCTTCGCTGGTATAGATATTTTGTGTTATAATGGATGGATTTTATTCGAAGTGTATTAATAATGAGAACCACAAAAGACAGAAAAGACCTCTTATTACCCTTCCACAATTTGTTATTTAGGGACACATTACTTTGAAAACTCAGTAATTGTAGTTTTTCGTTCCATCTAATGCACTGAAGTCTCCACGTGCTGTTGCCACGAACTAATCACTGACAATAGTCTGACGAGAACAGAAACATAAACGTTCCTTTTTAATGAGTGTGTCATTGAATACTGTTGTAAGTTCGAATGCTGTAACAAGGGGAGTTTACTGTTTGTTGAAATAATTCGAGTAGAAGTGTTAATTGTGAAAGGTAAATGGGATTCCAAGTCAACGACCTGAGTTCGAATTTCGCTGAGGACATCTTGTATCACCGTTATCAAAACAAGTTAATGAATTTATCAATACGGTTGTTTCATACGACGAACTGAAAATATTTCACATGGTTATTATGATACGTTTTGAACGGGAACGTCTTGATAATGGCCTCATATGAAATTGTACTTGAACATTGGTCCAACTTTTATCGGCTGACACCATTTCTGCTAGAGGGTAAAAACTATAATAGTAACTGATTATATCTCTATTCACATTAAATGTGCAAAAATGCAATTATATAAGTAAATCTCTCACCTGAAGCATTATTCTCTCCGAAGTAAAAAATGATAGTTCATGTGCAACAACCGATTTAATCAGTATCAACAATTTGGGAGATAAATAGGCCAATCCCAAAGCCCAAGTTACGTACAAAAATATCCACATTTTCAATTCAGCCATCTTGTGAACACACAATTTTGTTTTTCAAAAATTAATTATAAAATGTTTGACATTTTTTAAAATAATATCCTTTTTATTCTATATCCTGTTTGTTTGATATCAGATATCTTTTCTAACATCTACATATAAATAGACTTATCTATATCTAGCTGCGTACACTTTGCGTAACCTTTCCAGCACTTCCGAGAACATATTGACTCGAATCCATTAATAATAATATCAATTCATGCACTTCTAAGAAGAAATTAAATCCTAAAGCGTAAGTTTTTCATGGATTACAATATAGTTTCAAAACCTGTATTCAGCCACCGACAACTTCATGTTGCTACAGGTGGGGCTTTGCAGAATGTAAGAATTGAATGGCCTCTGTTTTGTCTACGGATAATGTAACATTCATCCCAGGGCACATGCTCGGACAAAGTGTATGGATATCCTGAGTTGCCGTTGTCAACCCCCACGCTGATGCACAGTGCGATACGTCTAGCATCAGCTTGGTTGCAGGAGCTTTCGGAAAGACGTTAAATTAGGCGTCAATCAGCCAGAAGGAGGATCCACTCCCTGGTCTTTGAATCAAGAGTTATACTTTTCCTAGACTGGTTACCTTCCCAAGGCTAGAGGGCTCATTCTGTCATGCTACTTCATCCGTAGATTGGGTTGGGGAGAAGTGGTGGATTCAAGCTTTTCCCATGGGCATTGGAGCAGAGCGAACATGACCAGCACATATTCAATTGCCCAAGCCGTTATCAATGCACCAGATCGCAGGTTTTAGCAAAGAAGATTGACGAGACTGAAGAAAAGGAAGTTTTTTTTTTCTCGAGGAATAATTGACTGGGTAAGTTTCAGGAGAAAAAAAAGACTTTTCATGAGTAACAATAGTAAGGTTGCATCGTAGATGCTTGGTAAGAATCCCAATTTTTAAAGCTGACTTTCAAACCAAGTAAGCCTTCTCTGCTTAGAAAATTGGCCCAACACGTATCCTAACCACATTTCCTTCTTAAATATCCAAGAGTGAACGACTCTTTTAGACTGGACCGTTTAAGAGATGAACCCATCAACGCCGTTGTCGAAACATTGGAGTCTGGTGTAAGTGTAGGCAGTGTCCTTACGCTGGTTTCGGCTTTAGCTGTCCCTGCTTGGGCTCAGCATATCACATTACTACTTACTCGGCTCGTTTGTGATATGTGCAATTGACTTGGAGGCGACAAGCACCCAAAGTGGCGGTGGATACTACACCCTGTACTATTTTACCCATAGCTTGAGGGATAGACGGATTCATGCCTTCCCAAAGGTGCACCAGTGCAAAATGAACACAAACTTTCTTATCCATAGCTTGAGCTCGGCTAACTGGTTTCATTATCCGTCTATTAAACGCTCGGCCAACCTGCATCTGTAGAATGATGATTTAAATTAATTGACTTCATACCTAACACGTGCCACAAATTTTTCTCATGTGTTTTCTGCGTCCTGCCCTACCGTAGAGAGCAAATGAAAAAGGCCGCAGTTCACACTGACCCCTCCCTTACAATACATACAGTCGACCCTAGGTGCCCTCGTACTAACGGCACAGTGCATCTGTTTCATGCATGCTAAGCGATATTTAATACAAAATAACAACCAAAAAAAAAAAAGAGCTGACATTGATATTGGGTAAGCTGTAACAGGGGTAGATCTGGTATGTAGGGACGTGTTTGTGTGTTAGTGTCTCATCTGGTTTTCTTCTAATCTTGCAAATCCTCGGGAAACATTCAGTACTTCCCCCCCCCCAAAAAAAAACGTTCGTGCACAATCAGAAACAGTCAACCAAATCACAGGTTTCTTCAGTTTTCATGTTGGTTCGTTTGGCCCTCTGCCCGGCTATGAATGTGTCCATGTATCAAGCATGAAGGCTGCAACGATGGAACTAGAGGCCTGAAAATTTAAAATACTTACTCCTCATGTCTAACAAAAAAAAAAGCCAACTTTTTCTTTAATTTCAAACCCTTGCCCCCTAAATAATTTGTTATGGGGAGGGCATCGATTCTTAATGTAATTTTATGCTAAATAGATGTCTTTTTGTTTCCGTAAGCATTCGCGCTTATCATTTGAAAATTCAGATCTTTCAGTGATCATTGCCCCACAAAAGCCTAGAGAATTAATTCATTAATTGATAATCCCTACCTTTCTCTTTTCAAGTGATCATCTCCAACGTGGCAGGCTGTCAAAAGACATAGGTCCCATGACGGTTTCTATGTAGTGACTAACGAGACCTTTTTTTTCAAAGCAGAATGCATCGTTGTGCCTGTGTAAGTCACGTTTACAAGTGCCAGAAATGCCCATGGTGTTTTCTTGCATGCACTGCCGTATTTAAAAAGAGAAAAAAACGATGACGTTAATGATACCAGGGGCTGGTACAGTGATGGACCTGGTTTGTAGGGACGTGTTAGCGTGTTGGTGTCTCATCTGGTTATTCTCAGTCACTGCAGAGCCTGGAGCAAGCAGCTTCCCATTTTTCTTTTCTTTTTTAGATTTTCGACTTGTAAATGCAATGCAATAGATACGTCCACACACTTACTAAAAAAAGACCCCAGACACCCTATTTTGAAAAACGTAATTAAAATTAATTTTTTTTTTCTTTGTCACGGAGATAAAAAAAAGAAACAACTTATTTTCCATTAATTATACCGTGGGATGTGACTCAAAATTAACTTTTAGACATCAATCATTACGCGCAAAGCAGGTGTTGATAGCCTGTTCTAAAAGGAAAGTCAACAGTGTAGCATAAACTACTATGAACAGTGGTATACTCCAAAAGAGTTCGATCATATAAATTGTTATTCCATCAAAAAAGTAAGAACATGTATTTATTTATCAGCAATCGCAGAAAAGGTCAAAATGCTTTTGGAAATCTTTATATATCATATTCAAACTAAAAGATTAAGATGTAACACCGGATGAAGTGCAACGACAAGCAAAACGGTTATGTTGAAAACTTAATATTATATCATTCAAAAGTAGGCTACTTTCATCATTAAGCTACTGACTTATTGGTCCACATATGCGTATAGGTATATGTATACACACACACACACACACACACATATATATATATATACATATATATATATATATATATATATATATATATATATATATATATATATATATATATATATATAAATGCGTGTGTACATTTATATACATAGTGAGAGAGAGAGAGAGAGAGAGAGAAAGAGACACAGAGAGACAGAAATAGACAGAGAGAGAGACAGAAAGAGAAAGAAAGAGAAAGATACCTGGGTTTCGTCAGAGCTTTGAAAGCGAATGTTAGTTTAATAATGGTCTAACAATCAACTCTCGCTTTCAAAGCTCTGACGAAACCCGGGATAACGGGTGAAACGTACGTAAACTATTATACTCTTCGATGAAATAAAACATTGAGATATACTAAGTTGCCTCGGGTCACTTTCCTTTCCCATATTGTCAACTTTTCATTTTATATATACATATATATATATATATATATATATATATATATATATATATATATATATATATATATATATATATATTAGAACGTTTATATAGTGAAACTGAGGGTTTATAGAAACATGCATACACAGAAAGCACGGCCGACAAGCATGCGTAATTCTCCTTTTCTTTCTCTAGATAGATAGATCATGGAAAGACTGTGATAGATAGATAGATAGATAGATAGATAGATAGATAGTGAATAGACTGTGATAGATAGATAGATAGATAGATAGATAGATAGATAGATAGATAGATAGATAGATAGATAGATAGACAGATGGATACATACATAATGAATGCTGTGATAAATAGATAGACTGACTTTTACTGATGGATAGATCAATAATGACTGACTGTGATAGATTGATAGATAGATAGATATGGGAAGCCCGGGATAGCTAGCTAGCTAGCTAGATGGATAGATTCTTTATATTTTTATTTACAGACGGCACAGTCCATCACTATTGTTTTCTGGGGTTTTTTTCTTTTGCCTACGAAACAGTTTTTTTCAAGGAGAAGCTCTGAAGTTGTTGCAATGGCAGATCCTATTTGCAAGGACGTGCTTCGTGCCTTGGTGTCTGGATTCCCTCTAAACTTGATATGTGTTGCATTCTGCCCCTGACATGTTTGTATACAACTTATTTCCTTATTTTTTCTGGAAAAGAAATCTTTTTTCTAAGTCTTTTTTTCCAAACACAATTCATCGTTGTACCGATCAAGGCCATCTTTGTGGTTGGAAACCGATGGTGATAGCTGGAGGGACCGCGCGGAAGGCCGAAGTTATCCCTTCGAAATAAACAGGAGCAAATTGAGAGACAAGCAAGTCTGGTTAGTCAAACAATAGTCACGTGACCAATGTCTTCCGGCACATGCTTTGTTGGGAGTGATCGATGGATTAGTTTGTTCTCTCGCCTTTGTTTGGACAGTGATCACTAAAAAGTGTATTCGCAATATAAATTGACCCCCCCCAAAAAACCTATTGGAGGGTTTGAAACACGTTGTTTTGTTTGTTTGTTTGTTTGTTTGTTTGTTTGTTTTATCCAGACAAGTGATACATTCATAGCCAGACAGCTTGACCTAATTAAAACTGAAGAAACTTACATTGACAGTTTTGTGACAGATTTGGTTGACGGTATATAGCTATAAACCCCAATCGGATTTAGGAGATTTGAGATGGATATGATTATAAGATGAATAGATAGATAGATAGATAGATAGATAGATAATTAATTGATCAGGATAGATAGATAGATAGATAGATAGATAGATAGATAGATCCATAATGAACAGATTGAGATAGATAGATTGATAGACAGATTGATAGATAGATAGATAGATAGATAGATAGATAGATAGATAGATCCATAATGAACAGATTGAGATAGATAGATAGATAGATAGATAGATAGATAGATAGATGGATAGATAGATAGATAGATAGATAGATGGATAGATAGATACTTTCAATTTGCGTATTCATCAGATATGAGTAAAATAGGAATATGTACAAGCAGAGTCAATCCAAAGTCTCAGCTACATAGACAGTCATCCAAGGTACCAAGTACCAATGGAGGCCTGTTATGTGTTTGGAACAGTAGATCTTTCCAAATACGATTTGAAATTGAGAGCAAATTCAAGTGAAAAAATAACAGTCAAAATGAGAAAATTCCCTTATGTGAAGTAAGATTTTCCATGAATATCAGACTGTTAAATACTAACTAGAACGTCTAAGGTCAGCTTGCCCTGGCAACCAGGAACCCTACGGCTTGCCCTTTGTTGAAGTCTGCCTCATTTTAATTTCCTATCCGCAGTTACGACGGAGTCACCATGAGAAATGAGAGCTTCTTTAATTCAATGCGCAAGCACGTAATGTTATCTGATAAGTCAAATCTGTTTATGTAGGGTTTTGTTAGAAAAAAGGTCGACAGAAAACAGGGCAATTTCACAACATTCCAGAGGGTAGCGAAGCAAGAAGAAAGTATTTTCACTTTTATTAAAACCTCCAACCATACACTGAAGGACCAAAACATTATCACCACCTGCCTAAGAAGGTGTCAGTCTTCCATGAGCCCATGAAAGTGGCGTAAAACGAACTTTTGAAAAACGGGGTTACCTGTATTTTGCTCTAATATAGACTCCTCGCCCTGTGCATTTATTATTATTATTAGCAGCAATTTCACACCAGTTGCCTGGTGGTTATTGCTAGAGGTTGAGTGACAGCAAGTCTCTTCAAATCACCAGCTCTCCTCTCCACACTCTCATAGTCCACAGCAATACTGGGGTTTACAGTCTCACACTAGTTGCCCAATGGTCATCGCTGGGTCTCAGCCAGAGACCTAAGGCAAGCAACCTTGTAAGTTATGACAGATTGAGCCTTATATGAAAAAGGGTGGGGCAGGGATTTTACTTATCCAGACGATACAACACTTTCATAAACATGATTCTACATGTACAAGTAATTTATGATTGTTGTGGTACGTACGTTCACATTGACAAAAACGATCTTATAATGAAGTGCAATGGAGGTTAGAGCTATTTTCTGCATCATTATCATTAATATCATCATCATCATCATCATCATTATTGATATTATTATTATTACTACTACTATTTCTCAGTTTCTGTGTCAATTTCAGTCCAATTTATTTCCTTTTGCACCCAGCAATCTGATCGATTTCGCAGTTCCCAGCAATGCTGCTTTCTAGAACTCTATGCTATTGTTTTAACTCTAGCCTCTTCAACCAGTCCATCAATATATTTGATATCATTCTTTGTGCTCCAACTACTATCGGAACTACACCAATATAGGCCATACTGTAAATGTTCTTGATATCTCTCTCCTCAGCTCAATATGATTTTCAACATTCCCCTCGATCTTTCTGTTCTGCTCTTTTGTCCCCGGGAACAGCAATATCTATTCAATTTCATCTTGTATCATCTTGCAGGGGGGAGGGGTGTCCTTACGACGGTCAAGAAAGTTTTTCATTTTTCACATTGAAGAATTCATCGGTCACCCCAGCTACAATCAGCAAGAATTTATCACTAGGATGGTTGAAGATGTTCTGTCTTTTAATCTAAGTTTTGTGGCCGGTCTACCCCTAGCTGGAGTCGGGGGAATGTGTCTTTCCTTTCTGTCTTTTTTTTTTGTTTCGTTTTGTTTTCAGATCTATCTGTTTGGGGACTTAGTGCAATATTCGAATCAAATTTTATGTACATTTAGAAATGTTAAAGCCTTACTCTTGCTTACAGTTTTGGTAGATGTTAGAAGGTATACATTGTAATGGCCAAACGACACAGTTGAATGAGTGAACGATGAGAAAAATAGAGAGAAAAATAGAGAGAAAAATAGAGAGAAAAATAGAGAGAAAAATGTGGCAACTTTAGGTCTACTTATCTGGTTCAATTTCAGCTTGCATCAGCTTGCAGGTGGGGGGAGGGTTCTTATAACAGCCGAAATTTTTTTTTTCATTTTTCACCTTACATTGTTAAATAATTCTTTGGTCACTCCAACTACAAGCAGCAAAAATTCATCCCTAGGATGGTTGAAGATGTTCCATCTTTTAATCTGAGTTTTATGGCCGGTCTACCCCTAGCTCGAGTGGGGATGGGGTAAGATGAGTCTTTCTTTCCGTCTTTCTTTTGTTGTTGTTTTCGGATCTATCTGTTTTGAGGTTTTGTTGAATACTCCAATCGAATTTTGTGTACATTTATAGATATTAAAGCCTTACTTTTGCTTACAGTTCTGGTATTATCTGGCTTCTCCTCCCATTTCCATTCATTATCACTTAATCAGATCTTCTGTGATGGATGACATCATCCATTTGCTTGTTGAAATCCTACAAAATCTTCACTCCATCATTTTTACATCACGATTTCGAGTTGGTGATTGTACCACTTTACATTTCTAATCAACCAATACGTCTGGCATAATTCCAAATACACAATTTGCGCGATACTATGATAGTGTTAATTGTATTCCTTCTCAGCCAGTATTATTTTTTTTCACATCCTGCACTCAAATCTTCCACTGATGCATCTTTCTCCACGCTATCTACATTTCTCATTGTTTTGTTTATTATTATTATTATTATTATTATTATTATTATTATTTGGAATCTCACACCAGTTGCCTGGTGGTAACCGCTGGAGTTTGAGTGACTGCAAGTCTCCTCAAGTCTCCAGCCCTCCTCTCCTAGTACTCATTGGTCGCAGTAATTCTGCGATTAACAGTTTCACACCGGTTGCCCAGTGGTTATCGCTGAAGGCTGAGTGACAATAAGTCTCCTCAGGTCTTCAGCTAACGTCTCCTCTCTCTTTCGCATATCATGACAGAGCTACGATTCGTTGCAGTCCTTATATCTCTGGCACCTTCCTCAGTATCAGTGCAGTTCCCAGTAGTGCTGTGGTCTGTACGGTCTCTATCCTCCCCCTAATCCCGATCTCCTCCAATCTCTCCCTCAGCGTTTTGGGGACAGTTCCTAGTGCTCCCACTATGACCGGTACTACCCTGGTTTTCATGTTCCACATTTTCTTTAACTCCCTTGCTAGGTCCTGGTATTTTTCCCTCTTTTCACCCTCCTTCTTTTTTACTCTATGGTCTGCAGGCACAGCAACGTCTAGTATTTGACAGGCCTTCCTTTTTTTGTCTACTATTACTAAGTCCGGCCTTCTTGCCTGGATGAGGTGGTCAGTTTGGATGTCAAAGTCCCAGAGTAGTTTGTGGTTGTCATTCTCCAAAACTGCCTCTGGCTTGTGCTGATACCATTATTATTATTATTTGCAATCTCACACCAGTTGACTAGTGGTTACTGCTGGAGTTTGAGTGACAGCAAATCTCCAGCGTTTCTCTCCCAAGTACTCATAGGTCGCAGTATTACTGCGGTTTACAGTTAGTCACCGGTTGCCCAGTGGTCATTGCTGAAGGCTGAGTGACAATAAGTCTCTTCAGGTCTTCAGCCAACGTCTCTTCTCTCTTTTGCCTATCATATCAGTGCTGCAGTTTGCATTTCCGCTTTCATTTCCCTTTCTCTGTTGGGTCACTATTGACAGTTAGCGTTGCAGTCCTTATATTTCTAGCACTTTCCTCAGTATCCGTGCAGTTCCTAGTAGTGCTGTGGTCTGTACGGTCTCAATCCTTCTCCTTATCCTGATTTTCTCCTGTCTCGCCCTCAGTGTCTTTGGGACAGTTTCCAGTGCACCCACTATGACCGGCACCACCCTGGCTTGTGTTCCACATCTTCCTCAGTTCTCTTGCTAGGTCTTAGTCATTATTATCATTATCATTATTATCATAATTATTATTATTATTATTATCATTATTATTATTATTATTATTTGGAATCTCACACCAGTTGCCTGGTGGTAACCGCTGGAGTTTGAGTGACAGAAAGTCTCCTCAAGTCTCCAGCCTTCCTCCCCCAGTACCCTAGGTCGCAGTAATTCTACGATTTACAATTTCACACCGGTTGCCCAGTGGTTATCGCTGAAGGCTGAGTGACAATAAGTCTCCTCAGGTCTTCAGCTAACGTCTCCTCTCTCTTTCGCATATCATGCATTTGCATTTGTATTTGCATTTGTATTTGCTCACCTGTTGACTGGTGGCCCTCAGTGAAGACTGAGCTTCTGTAAGTTTCTGCAAGTCTCCAGGCCTCATTGCTACATTTTCTCTGTCTGTAACAGTAATGATACTGTGGATTGCTATTTCACATCTGCTTTGTGCTTTTTTTTTTCTTCAGTTTTCTTGCCAGATCCTGGTATTTTCCCAGTTTTTCACTCTTTTTCATCTTTACTCTATGGTCTGCAGGTTTGGCCACGTCTATTGTTTTGCAGGTTTCCCTCTTCTTGTCCAAGTCTTCTCACTTGGCTGGGGTGGTCTATTGGGATGTCAAAGTCCCGAAGTAATTTGTCATTTCCATTTTCCAGGGCTGTCTCTGGTTTGTGTTGGTACCACTTTTCTTCACAGTTAAATTCCATTCGTTTACTCAGTCCCCAGTGTATCACTTTTTCTAATCTATCGTGTTTGTGTTTATACTCCTTCTGGGCTCGTTGACTACTTTCACTGGTTTTGTGGTTTACAGTCTCATTTCTTTCCCCACACAGGCAGCACTTGATGTTTGTCTGAGTTCTGTCGATTTTTGTCTTGATATCGTCTGTCCTGATGCGTTTGTTTTGAGCTGCCATGATGAGCGATTCCGTTTCTCTCTTCAGATTTCCTTTGCGTAGCCATGTCCATAATCTCTAGTCTGCCTTACCCACATCATTCTTTTAAATTCTCTGTATATTTTTTTCTGTATTATCATTATCATTTGCATTTTCATACCAATTTCCTGAAGGTCACCGTTTGAGACTGATCGACAGCAAGTCCCCCACCTCAAGTCCTCTTCCTCACACTCTCACAATCCAAAGCAATGGTATGGATTACAGTTTCACACCAGTTGTCCGGTGGTTATTGCTGAAGACTGAATGACAGAAAGGCTCCTCATGTCTTTAGCTCCCCCTTCGTCCTCACCTATCTCAGCAGTGCTGTGGTTTATACCGTCTCCATCGTGCAATTTTCTCGGGTGTCATGCCATTGCTAACAGCTGGGACTCGTAGATCTCATATTTCAAGCACTCTCCTCAGTATTCATGCAATCCCTAGCAGTGCCGTGGTTTGTATAGTCCAAATCCTAATAGTTCCTCCAATCTCATAATCAGTGTCTTTGGTAATAATGATACTTTGATTTATCTTTTAATCATATTGTTGACTTAACGTCTCACACTATGCATCTATCATTATGATTGAGCTACAGTAACCATCACAGATGGCGAAGAGTTATAACCCCTTTTCTATGTGCATATGGTTGTTTGTGTGCTTGTTTGTGTGCCCCAGTGCTCCTGGTGATACCGTTTTATCTATAGAACTGAGAATTGGCATCAGTACTCCACTTTCCAAAATTTTTTTTTTGTCTATCGCAAAAGAAAGCCTTTTTAATCTTTCGGGTCGTATTCTGAGGGCTTTTATCATAACATCTTGATTTTTTCAGAATATAGATTTGTATATTTTTTTTCAATATTCTAGATATATTCCACAGGAAACTACAGTGATATCATAAATACAGTTCATCCTGATCAAGTTCATTTTCCGATGGAATTCTTTTTACATGACTTCAAATTTTGACGCTACCTTTGTTCAATTATTGATTGTAATGACGAGTTATATATCTTATATATTCTTCTTCTCTTTCTTCTTCTTCTCAATATATCCTTCTTCTTCTTCTTCTCAGTATATCTTTTTTTTGTCATCTCTTATCACATATTTTTCTTACTACATATTTTTCTTCTTCTTCTTCTTCTTCTTCTTCTTCTTCTTCTTCTTCTTCTTCTTCTTCTTCTCTCCTTTTTTCTTTCATTCATTCCCTCTTTCCTTCCGAAATACTTTTTTTACTCTTCCGTTTTTTGCTATCTCCCTTGACCTCATACTTCAACCTTTTCTTCTCCTTCTCTCCCCTCATCTCATGCTCTGTCTTTCTTTCAAACTACCTTCTCCTTTTAATCTGTTTCCTCCCCCCCCCTCACTTTCCAACAACTCCCCACTCTCTTGACATTCCCAACCGTAACGCCCTGCATTAGCCCCTTTTCTTCATGTTATGCTTCATCCCCCAGGAGGGCGTGTCAAAGTCACTGCCCCCCACCATAATTCAAGGCGTCGATGCAGTGATTAACGGTTTCATCATTTTTCAGGTTCGCTCTTCAAATGCGACAAATTGGACAATTGAACCCGCATCGTTCATGTTCGAAAACAATTAGCCGTTGGTTTGTTGAGCCACAGCAGAACAAGTCGAGTTAATTCTGAGAATCTTAACGTTCACGCCAAACACGAAAAGACAAGCATATGCAATTGTAAATAACAAGAAGTGTCAAGTATTGTCAACCTCTAATCCAAACCAGCAGTTAACCTTGAACAGCAAGAACGACAACAACAAGCCTCACCAAACGTGCGAGTGAAAAAACTTGAATTCGTGACCAACGAAATGTTATACCGTTGGAACTAAATCAGCAAGTCTTATATATCTAGCAATATCTATGCCAGGTTGTATTTCATTCTAATGCATCAATAAATTTACAAAATTAACAATTCCCTACCGAGAATCGACGCTACGACTAAGTAAGTGGAAGCTGGTTCTCTAACCGACTGAGCCAAACAGACAAGCCTTACATATCACCGAAATTTCTCTCGCAAGAGCTTATTTCTGCTTAATAAATACATACATGTAAAAAATGTATTTTTGTTAACATATCTTTATTTATTATATAAGCAATAAAAAAAAGCAGCGGTCATCATTTTCGGTCTAAATAGGAGTTGGAGAGGAATTTCAGCCTGCAGCATCCAGGTTCACCTGTTTGGTCACTCATGTCAGCAAGCTAACCTCGAAGATATTGACCACCGTAGTGAGTCCGATCCTCACGGGGTATTCAATACGTTTGGCGTTGAGTCAAAGTGACGAAGAGTAACCATCAGCAGTAGCAGAACCAGTAGCCTTTCAGCGCCAATCGTTAGACATAGACCTTCTCAAAAATTTGCCAAACCTTTCTATCATGGGCGTCACGGAGCTAGTGCCTTCTGAACTTGTTCAATTCGTCATACCACTGTTTCTCATATCATCTCTTGGGATCTGCATAGTGTTTGTCTGCCATTCTTGCAACATGACCAGCCCATTGCCATTAGAGTTTTCTAATAGATTCTATAATATCTCCTGCTTTATTCTATTATGCTGTGCTATGTGATGATCTCTCCATAATGACTATAATTTCTGTCATTTGCTATTAATGGGTTAAAAGATATGGACACCGTGACGTAGCACAGTGGTTCCAAAGCACTCAGTTACAAGGAACTATCGAGAAAACGTTCAACATAGGTTTCTCACAGTTTGGGCTGGCTATGTGTGTTTACCACGTGCAGTCCACACCAACAGCGCTAGGGGGCTGAAAATTTAAACATTTGATCCTTCTTTTCTTTTGTTTTGTTTCTAAATCCTCCCCCTGAAGAGTTTTATTTTGTGTTGGGATCAATGTGAGATACAAATTTATGCTAAACTGTTCCCTTTGTTTATGCCCATCAGCATCTGCGCTGGTTTACTGAAAATTCTGACTTTCTTTCAGTAAACACTGCCTCAACTCGTTGATTTTGCTGTCGAAAGAATGGATTAATTCATTATTATCTATACTCATCGAGCCATAACCGTCGTATCTGATGGCCGTCGTAGGAGATCAAGTGACAACAAGTTCTTAGTATACACTTGTATTATTGTTGGTATTCCAACCGATTTTAGAAATGCTACCGTTTGGATAGTTTCGATTCTTTCCCTGATTTCCAGTATTTTTAATCATTTTTGAATGCTATTCCGAGTGTGCTGATAATGTTGAGTACAACCCCCCCCTCCCGCTAAAAAATGACTGGAATATTTATGTATGGATCAGTACCCCAAGATATCGTTCCTGAGCTCTTTGTTCCAGAGTTTGAGTGCTCATTAACGCTCCTCTCTTCAGGGTTGAGCACTCTTTAAGTAAGGTAGCTCGTTCATTGTAAGCTTATGCAATACTTTTCCATACGAATAGAGTACTCTGATGGATGGGAAATTTAAGCTAAATATAACCTAAAAAAATAATTTCTCTCTCTCTCTCTCTCTTATGAATGCTACGAACCGACTCAAAAAATCCTGAACGAAAAACCTTTCTGCATTCATAGAACTTTCGTCGCAATTAAAAAGGAGATGAAGAAGACATCTTCATCATCAACAACCAGCGCAATAATGGCTCTAGCAATAAAAGTTAGAGGAGAGCAACTCTAATACAGATGTGATCGTCAGGCCCAAATCTGTCGTTATTATAATAATTAGAATAAATGCGAAACAACCTATGGATTCTTCAGAGGGTAACCCGATCTACAATTACTGCCAAAAGGCTGACGGAAAAAAGCCCAAATAGACCGCCCTCGGTCCGTCTGATTACATTAAATGAGTGGGCGAATAAATAACTGAGAGAAAGAGATGAAAGAGCAAAACAATAAGTGAATGAGTGAGCGAATAAGTGAATGATTGACCAGAACTCCCCCATTGGACACATGGGGGAGAAGAGACAAATTGGGGGAGGAAGAGATGTAATTATTTGTGCATAATCGAGGTTTGGTTTTGTAGTGAAGATGCGGGAGGGAGAGTTTTTTGGGGTAGAGAGAGATGGGACTGGTCGATGGAGGGAAAATAGAGAGGATAAAGTGAACGATTAGTGGGTGGAAGAAAGAAAGAAAAAGAGAAAGAAAGTGAAAAAAAGGAATGAGGGAGAAAATAAAAGAAGGAAAAAAGAAAGAAGGGAAGAAAGAAAAAGGGAAAAAAAGAAAAAAAGAAAAAAGGAGAAGGAAGAAAGAAAGACAAAAGAAAGTAAAAGGAGAAAACGTGGAATAAAAAAAAAAGGAGTAAAGAGAAGGAATAAAAAGAAACGGAACATGGAGATAGTATTTGATTTTCAATGCCGTATGAATAAAGTTTTCTTAAAGGGAGAAACGAAATGGTAAAACAAAATAAGTAATGAAGAAACTAAAAAGAAAATGAAAGATTTCATTAAACTGGAAAAAAATTAAAAGCAATACGTGGAAGGAAAATGCAAAAGATTTAAAAGGAAAAATGAAGAAAGGGTACATTATAGTGGGAGAAGGAATTAAATTGAGGAACAACTGAATAAAAATGAAATAATTAAGCCAAACAAGGTGGCAGGTCTCTGTGAACAGAAAATTGAAAGTGAAAATGGCAATGAATGTGAAGTTGTCAGTGATTAATTTAATTTCCTTCATGGAATCTTCGTGTGTGTCTATGTTTTTGCACGTGTGTGTGCGTGTATGTGCATTCGTACCTTTGCATGCATGATTATATATATGTGTGTGTGTATGTTTGTGTGTGTGTATGTTTGTGTGTGTATATGTTTGAGTGCGTGTATCTTCGTTTGTAAATGTGTTTATCTGCGTATGACTGCGCATGTGCAGGTGTCAGTTTGTGAGCATGTTTGTGTGTGTGTGTATGTGTGTGTGTGTGTGTGTGTGTGTGTGTGTGTGTGTGTGTGTGAGTGTTGGCTGTAGAATGTTTGATACTATTGAGGAAGGAGTATTTCTGATTGACTTATGAAATAACATTAAATAAGGCGTAGAAATAATGGAGATATTAAAGATTCTATTATAAGGGAGAAGGAAAGGAAAGGGAGTCAGCAGTGGCAAAGAAAGAAAGAGAGAAATAGGGAAAAGAAGAAAGCCAACAATCAGCAAAGAAAAAAAGAGAGAATAAATTAGAAAAAAGAAAGAGAGGAAGAAAGAAAGAAAGCTAACGATGACCAAAGAAAAAAGAAGCAAAGAAAGAAGGGAAGCCAACAATGAGCGAAGAAAGGAAAGTAAAAATGAGCGAAGAAAAAAAGAAAAACCAATAATGAGCGAAGACAGAAAGAAAGAAAGAAAGAAAAAAGAATAAAAGAAAGAAAGAAAGCTGACAATGAACAAAGAGAAAAGTGAAGTGAGGAAGAAAGAAAGCTAACAATGAGCTGAGAAAGAAAGAAAGAGAAAAAAAGAAATAAAGAAAGCCAACAATGAGAGAAAGAAAAATAAAAAAGAAAGAAAGAAAGCAATGAGCAAAGAAAGAAAGAAAGAACCCAAACAAGGGGAAAGAGAGAAGAAAAGAAAAGAGAAAAGAAACTGTCATCTGACTTCTGACGACATGTCGTGTTGAGAGTGATCAAAATTGGAAAAGGGGTGATCATTGAATACACTTAGTTGTAATACTGAATTCGAAGAAAGGACGCTTCTGGACACAAATTAGGAGTCCAATTTAGCATAAAATTACATTGCCAATAGATCTCTTAGTAAGAAATATACTTAAGAATAGGTATTTTGAAAAAAACAAACAACATTTTTCCAAACATAATGAAGAGTGAGTATTTAAATTTTGAGCCTTCTAGCTCCATTGGTGCGACCTGTATACACGATACATACATGAACTGCCAGCCAGTCAGACCTACTCAAAAACTTAGGAAACCTCTGTTTACAGTTTTTGCAGACGGTTTCTAATTGAGATAGAAAAAAAGAAACTCTACATCGAGAAAGAAAGAAAGCAAAAGGCAAGAAACAAAGAAGAAAGGGAGAGAACCAAACGATGTGAAAGGAGGGAAAATGAGAGAAAGAAAATTAGTCAGAAAGAGAAATCCAACAATGAGAAAGGAAAAAGTTCCAAGTCTATATCAGAGTAAATAAATATTTATTTTGGCGTCTGCTGTAGCTAGCAAGTTTTGCAGACTATCCAATAGTTTCAAGATTCAAGCTATATATATATATATATATATGTATACACATCCATTACTATCAGAAACGTTATGAAAAAGCAGCACACACACCAAGCCCCTCTGAAGCAGGCATATACAATATACATCGTCAAATTGCAATTGAATTTACATAGGAGAAACAACCAGGTTTCCTAAAAGGCAAACCTTCGAACACCGAGGAGCTTTAATACTGGACAATTATCTTAATGCTCTGAAACCGTAATATCGTCCTAAGAAAGTACAAACACAATTCAAGGGGACACAGATGCTTTGAACTTACTTTCATATCAATCTGCAACCTGATCATCCAACGTCCAGGTTGTTTCCAATCAGCCCCAGCTAATTGGTTGTAAAAAACATGAAATACTCCCCATACAAATGGTGCAGCACAATCTCTATCTGCACCCAATTGACATTTTCTTTACCCCTACTACTATCAGGGCATTTAGCAGTTTTCACGATTTTTTTCAAGCAAACTTTCACTTCAAATCTCTGAGGAAGCCCTATACGGACGAAGCGTGCGTAAGCTATTACATCCACATAAAAATTCAAAATTTACTAATTAATATCAAAACTTATCCCTTTCCCACATATTCAGTTTTTTTCACAACATTCTGTTTGTTTTACATCTATTCTTCCCATAACACACACACACCCTTTTCTGGCCTTTCCGGTAGGATAAAGTGTAATATCTGTTCCTCGGTAGAGCCCGAGGCGCCGGTACTGACACTTGCCTGTTAAATGGACCGGAGAGAGTGTGTGTCAAAGATCGAGTACGCCGGTGCAATGTGTCAGCCAATGAGGTTATACTGAGGCTGCACATTGCTACGCACATTGGGAACCTTTGGGTTCCCTTTCTATTACTCGACCCAGCTGCAGGGAATACAGCAACCCCGGGCAGCACTGTTCCATTGCACTCAACAGAACAGGTCGGGCTCGTGTCTGACGCTTTTGTGGCGGAGGTTGCTTTGGTTGCTTAGCAAACCAAAGCCTCGTCAGCTGGAGACATTTTTGGATGGGCGTCTCCTATTTTCCTAACGTAAAGCCCCGACCTTGTGTCACATTTTGCTCTGGTGGGAGAGTAAATAAAAAGTACACACACACACTCATTCACGCACACACATACACATGCATATATTCTAGTGAGTTTTACAGTTTTCAATACTAAACATCAAAAAACTTTCTCAAAAGATTTTTTGTGTCCCTCCAGTCAACCATTTCCCAATATCTACCAATGCAATTTCAGTGTTGTTCTCCTGTTTCAGATGTACTTTATTATGGTACAATGTATGAATTTTCTCTTGTTGGGATCATCATTTGTTTACCATATAACCGTTTCTACGATTTAAAAAACAAATCAATCATATATATGTGTGTATTCTGGTGTGTATAAAATTTTCCAATGGGCACAAATCAATTGCACTTTATTATTTGGAAAAAGGGGCCAGGGAGTCATCCTTGGATGCTTAGCAGATAATGACGTTCGTCGATATCTTATTCAAATTTAATACTAGTATCTCAAAGTAAAATCATCTTATTATTTTGAAATATATCGTTTTATAGTTTGTTTAAAAACTCATTCACCCATACTGTAAAGCAAAAGATGGTTTCAACATTTCAATAAATAGTTTGATAGTCTGTTTAGTAACTCATATTCAGCTATACAAAAAACTGAGAAATATTTTTTCAAATAAATCGTTTCAACGCACTAGTGTTCTTGCAAACGCTAGATCATCAAATAAGGTAATATACATAATTATTCCCACTCAAAAACAATTTTAATTTCCACATATCAATAAATTGCTTTGATGCCATAGTTTGTTGAGATGCGTTCAGTTATCGTCCTTTGAGTTATCTTTGCGCCTAATTGTCATGCACCGAGAAGTCAACGTTCAGATGTCTGTGCTCTGTAGTCTTGCGACGAGAAATCGGGTCACGACATTAAGAATACCATCGCTTTTCACGGGTATCACGGTAAAACGTACATAAAAATGAAGATTCTCGATAGAATATGATCGAAATATTAAAAGAAAAATGGAAAAAAAAATATTCTTAAAGAAGCGAGAGAAATACATAAAGCAAATATATGAACTAAGTCGCCCGGGTCTTTAATGGATCTGATCCAAAGATGAACGATGCAGGTGTAATTTGATCTAAGCATGTCCTGTTACAAAAAGACAAAATTGAAGAGACGTGGATTTGAAAAGAAAAGAAAAGAAGGGAGGGGTAGATTTATCACGGAGAATTGGAGTTGACACTTGGAGTTGAATACTTGGAAAAAATAAGGAAGAAAAAGTGGGGAATAGAATGAATGATACAAGAAAGAGGGGGAAGAGAGAAAGAAGGGCAATAGAGTGATTGATCTGCTACGATGAAGAAATGAAAAAGAAGAGGAAGTGTAGCACGGAAGGAGAGGAAAAGAGAGAAAAAAAGAGAAAGGAGGCGAGAACAAAGGTGCGAGAAAGAAAGAAAGAAAGAAAGAAAGAAGAAAGAAAGAAAGAAAGAAGTTGGATGAAAAATCCAAAAGAGAAAAAAAAAAATGATATGATTTAAAATGATGGAAGAAATAAAGAAACAAACAAACAAAGTAAAAAAAGAAATAGGAAGAAAAATCCAAAAAAAAATAAATTTATATGATTTCAAAAAAAGTACTGAAAGAAAAAAAAAAAAAAAAGAAAAGAAAGAAAAGGAAAGAAAAAGAAAAAAAAGGAAGAATTCATATGAAAAAAAAAAATAAACAGGCCTGGTCAATCACACAATAGAAACGTTTTACGAGGTCTCTGTATGATCAAAAAAAATCAGAAAATAGGCTGACCAATGAATAAGTTATATCTCTCACCTTTTGTTGGACAGTGATCATCAAAAAGTCCTTATTAAAAAATTAAGATACGAATTCAACATAAACTTACATTGCAAATCGAAATTTTTTCTGAAATCCATCTAAGAGGGTGATTCTCAAAAATAAAAAAATCTAGTCATAATAAGGAATAAATGTTTAAATCTTCGGAACCCGAATTCTATTTGCACAATCTGTACGCATACATAGCCAGACTAACTTGAAGACAGAAGAAACCTATGTTAATGTTAACTATTTTGGTTGACAGTTTAAAAAATAATAACAAAGAAAGTGTGGATAAATTGGAGAGACTGACCGAGACACGGAAATAGCAAGGATGAAAAATTGGTTTTCCTTTGGAGGAAAGAATATTGATGGTCTAACAATCGGGATGTTGAAAATGGTCAAAACAGCCGTAACGTGTACATTAAAGGCATCTGTTAAAAAAACCCTTAAAGCAAGTAGAAACAATGAAATTATCTCACCAGCAGCCACTTTGCGTCCGTTGTTGGACATAAACCTTCCCCAAGATTCGCCAGACCTCATTACCATGGCCTTCGCGGGGCCAATATTTTCTGAACTTATGTAGTCCTCTACGCTATCTCATATTTTGTTGGCCACACTTTTGAATATGATATCTGAGGATTCTTTACATTCTTTCAACATAACCAGCCTATTGCCTTCTATGTTTTCGAATAGATTTTCTGATGTTCTTGACTCCTGTTTTTTTATCGAATATTTACGACTGTTTTGTGATCTCTCCATGTGATTTTAAGCACGATTCTTTCCTGTGCACGTTGAATGGTTTTCAATTGGAGGGCCAATCTTTTGGTCGGGTTCCATGTTTCAAAAGAAAGAGGCTCGAAAATGAAAACTTCTTTCGCCATCTGGACCCCAAAAGAGAATAAAATAAACGGTGTACTGGCGTGCTATTACAGTAAATCCTGTCTGTTTTGCCATATTGGGGATCCAAATTTACAACAGACAGAGGGTTGACAATAATGGTTCTTCATTCTAAATTTCTTTTTTTTTTTTTTTGAGAACCTGGATCCCAGTTTCAGCAAAAGAGAAAAGCTTGCACAAATAAATCTTGCAAGTACGAACAAATCCCGTTGAGTGCACCAGTTCTCGTAAGATGATGTTATGCGACGTCGAGCCTGGTTAGTATCTAAATGGGTAATCGTCTGTTAATACCAGGTGCCGTAGGCAGCAACAAAAGAGTTCTTCAGTAGTGCTAGTCTATGCACTACTGCTAATTAACCGATCATCTTGCCAAACCGGGACCAGACTGTGCACCCGGTCTTCAACATGCATCTCCAAGGAAAACACATGACAGTTTGTTCTCCAAGGAGGAACCATACACGTATCATGACAGCAATCACGATAACCAGTGACAATCTTTGCTCTTTTGCCAACTTGTGTTTCGTCAACCAGGGTCGCAAGTTAGGTGAAAGCGAGGGGCTTGACTATATTGAACACATTCTTCTAACTTTTGAACTTTTCCTATGACTCCTGATAATGTGATATTGGTCGTTGTTGGAATCCTAACGTTTTCAGGACGGCAGTTACCAGAGGGGAATTTACGCAGAACTATGTATACATATATAAGAGGAAAATGGTAAAATATACAACAAACATGTATGTATGTAATAGCGTATTGAGTAGATCGTAGTTTTAAAAAAATGCTCAATACTACTGAGTAGTTATGAAATGAGTAAACCTTCCAATAGCTCATTACAAATTGTACATTCTATTTCACTTAAAAAAAAGGTTCATTTGAAAATCTTTTTTTCAAGTTGAACAGAATGTACAATCTGTAATGAGCCATTGGAAAAATTTTATATATATATATATGTTTGTATTGCGATTGTGAAGAGGTCCAACAGAATGTTGATGAAAATAACAATTGGAATATCAAGGGAAAAACTAAAAAAATAGCTGTTACGATTCAATTTTTCAAATATTCCATGGATGTATTTCGATGCATTTCGACGGAGACCAACCTTCTCTTTCAGAAGAAAATATTTTTAGCAGTTTGTACAAAAATTTTGCCGCAAATATATTTGATGCCGAAAAAGAAAATAGGGATATTTCTATGTTGTTCGGTTGCTTACTGATCCTACCCTTGCAGACCCATCTCATTTCAAACCAAATCTTACACCCATCTACACAGATATTTACACCTACCCCCGCTCCTACTTAAGTACCAAACAACACAGACATATTCCCATTCTCTTCTTCAACATCAAACATGTAAGCAGCAAAATTCTTTTCTGTGATCCACTGCAATATCTTCCTTTTGAAAAGATGACTGCCCCCTGTCGAAATGCATCGAAATACACTGACAGAATAATAAAAGAATTGAGAGGTTACACCTACCTCTTGAGATTATCTCTTCACCTTCCAATTGTCATTTTCATCCATTTGTCTCTCTATCTATTTATTTATCTATCTGTCTATCTATGTATATATAAAAGAAGACTCTCAAACAAAGAGACAAATGAAAGAAAAATATACTTAAGATTACAAAAGAAAGATAGAAAGAGAGAAACTGGTTAGTTACTCTATTGAAATCATAATGTAAGAATGCCCATTGGCAGCATGCTGCATTTGGAGTGCTCAATCAAAATATCCGAAAAAGGTTGATCAATGGAGAAGTAACTTCTCTCGCCTTATGTTGGGCAGTGATCACTAAAAAAAGCCCCAAGTTAGGAGAAAAGAAAACAATCCACCAAGCAAAAACTAAGGAACCAATTTTGCAATGAACCTTCATTATATGCCCCCTCCCCACACACACGCACACACACACGCACACACATATACACAAATATTGAAAACCTATCCAAGGAGGATTTTTTCAGAAAAAAGCTCTTTCCAGGCATAAATAATGGGTAAGTCTTTGGATTTCAGCTCCTTGCCGCTGCTGCGACCAATACACGCTAGACATCTGTGTATAACTAGTCAACTGGACCAATTCAAAAACTGAAGAAACCTATGCTGACAGTTATTGACAGTTCTGGTTGACAGTTTCAAGAAAAGAAACGGATTGAAGAAGATGATGCTTTTTTTGTACCTCACATAAGTAAATCACTGTATCTGACCTGTGCGCCAGAACAAATTATCTAGAAAGATATATCTAAAATTATCTAAATATTCATCTTTCAAGAAAGGTCTTTCATCTTAATACATCGAACAAAAAAGAAAAAAATACCAGCACACGATTTAGGCATTGTCGGTCCAAAATGACCACGGAGACCCCAAAAGTACTTTTTTGACAAAACGAAAATACTGCTTTCAGTTGGTGCTTAATGGTGAACTCATGAAAGTAACCAAGGTTGTAGCCCCAAACATGAAAGCAGGAGCACCCAAACACACACTCACGCACACGCACGCATACACAGATACATAGACACAGGTATTGAAAAAGAGAAGAATCTGTAGCCCACCTGGCTGGCTGGCCAGGACATTTGTGAGGCTACGGCGATTCAATACGTAAGGAAGTTTACAAAAGAAGGGGCAAAATGGTGGTGGGACGGAAAAGAAATCTGCGAAAATATAACAAAGACGAGTAACAAAAATAAAAAGAATAGACCATTGGGAAAAAAAAAAGAAAAAGCTCGAACACAAATGGAAGAAACAAACGACATTAAAGCAGACGATAATTCGTGATGGGAGCGCGGGAAGCAACGTGATAAATGTCGCTAGTTGTCCGCCATTATCGTCAATATTTCCCGCTCTAATCTACTTTATACTAAGTGGTGTCACCTTACACGGCCATCTTGAGACAGCGGCCTGCTCCTCCCTTTTTCCTAACTTTCACATTTATTTGTCTACTTTATTTGGTTATTTGTTTGTTTGATCATCTTTTTGTTTTTATTTTAGCGATTCTTTTATTTTTATTCAATGTAATAATTGTCTGCCTGCCGAGGCTGCTAACCATTGCTCCACAGCGAGTGGCCCCAAAGGGGTACGAACTCCCTTAGCATGGCTTGCAAGGCTAAACATTCTAACTGTCAGTGTCATCCTGTTTAAGGCGTGTTTATATAGATAGAACGGTGGATCGATAAGTCCGTAGCCTGGAACGGTGATTTGCTGAATTTCTGTTATTTTTATTGTACGATGCTTGATCTATATGATTAATGAAGACTTGTTGGGTTAAGTGCATTGACAACGAGGGAGATTAGGTTAGAAAATTGAGAAATTACTATTGAAATAAGGAAGGAGTTTATATGGTTAGATCTCATCTTCTGTAACCTTAAGCTCTTGTAGCTTAACGGTAGAGCAGCTGTTGTTGTTTTTTTCTAATTATCTATTATTTATTTCTTCATACCTTAATGTTTTCATTCCCTCTCTCTCTTTTCTTTTTCCCCAGTTTTGTCTTCCTATAGCAAGTTTTTCATTCTCTTCTTACTCTTTTTACTTACCACTCCCGACTTCTTCTTCTCCTTGTTCTTCTCCTTCTCCTTCTTCTTCTTCTTCTTCTTCTTCTTCTTCTTCTTCTTCTTCTTCTTTTCTCTTTTTTTCAGATATTTATCATCTTTCCTTTATGTATTCCCCCCTTCCCTTCCCTTCAATTTCTTCTTCCAACTTTCTCCCAATAACACTTTTACCTTCTCTCTTTTTTCCTCATTATAAGATTTCTTTTTCTATCATTCTGTCCCTCCTTTTCCTTCCTCATTGTATGATTTCTCTCCATTTCTTTCTTCCTTTCTTTCTTTCCTTCTTTCTTTCTTTCTTTCTTTCCGTCTTCCTTCCTTTCTTTCCGATGGTTGGCTTTTTTCCTTTCTTTCTCACTATATGATTTTTTCTTTTCTTCCGCTCTTTCTCGTGATAAGTTTTTTTTCTCAACTTTTCTTTTCTTTCTTTTCTCATAGTACGGTTTTTGTCTCTCTTTCTTTCACATCTTAGGCTTTCTTCTTTCTTTCTTTCTCATTGCAGTTTTTTTTCTTTTTCCTTTTTTTCCATTGTATCCCTCCATTTTTCTTCCTTTCTCTTGCATGCTTTCTTTTTCCTTTCCTTCTGTATCCCTTTTTTATCTTCTTGCCAATTTTCTCTCTTTCTTTCTCTCTTTCTCTCTTTCTCTCACCACCTGTAATATTCCATCCTCTACCCTCACTCACCCAATCTCGGTATCTCTAATTGCTCTTCCCCTCTACACTAATTAGAACTAACTTGAAACATTTACAGACGTGAAATTCGCCAGCCGGTGCTAAGTGTAACAATCACCACATTATGAACGCAGGCAGACGGTGTCAAGGGACCAGCCGTCACCGAAGATGGTGTCCGACATGAAAAGGCTGTCTCCAGGCACAGAAGATTTTCGCCTCCTCCGTCTTAATAGGGCATCATGTCTCAGGGTAGAAGACGCACGAACGAGGGCCTTTTTTTGTAATCGTTATGGGCAGCAACAAGACTTGACGGCTTAAGACACGACTGAAAAATGACCGTTGATTCGACATTCAACAGAAACCACAAACACTGACAGACGCAGACGTTTCTCACTCACGACTCCATTGTTTTAATTGTTAGACCTCTCCTTTCTCCGTCTTTTTCTATTCTTATTTTCGTCCATTTTTTTCTTTCAGTTCCTTTGTCTTGATCTCTTCATTCTTTTCTCTACCTGTCTTTCGTTTTCTCCGTTGGAAACCGTCAAGCAAACTGTCATCTGTCGACCTGGGTTTTTTTTCCGTGTTTAAATTGGTCTGTCTGGCTGCCTATTTGTGTGTGAATGTATCCTTACCAATTGATCTAGAGGGCTGAAAATTTAAGCATGTGTTTCCTATTATATATTTAAAAAAGACTCTTTTCCAAATTCATCCCTTAAATAGTTTTGAAGTTAAGCGTTCGATTTGAAATGTAAGTTTATGCTAAATTGATGTCTTGCAGCATTCGAGCTTGTTTTTTTTTTCGAAAATTCTGACTCTTTAATGATCACTGCCCAACTACAGTTTGGGGAAATAACTTATTTATTTATTGGACCATTTTGGATATTTTAATTGATCACCCCAACATGGCATGCTCCCAAAAGATATTGCTAACATGACGGTTTCTATTGAGTGACTAACCAAACCTATTTCTTTCTTTTTCACTTCTTTCTATCGTTTTCACTTCATTTATTATTTCTTTTCCTTCCTGACTTTCTTTTCACCCCCTTCCTTTCTTTTTTTCTTTCTTTATTTTCCTTCGTTTCTATCTAGAAAAATACATCGACAATATTTTGCCACTGAAATATAATACAATAGATCAACTTTAGATAAGTACCGGGAATATATATATATATATATATATATATATATATATATATATATATATATATATATATATTTTATTTGCTAGAACTTACTCTACGACAGAAAAGTATAGAAAATATTTACGATAGAAATTCACGATTGTAATACATGAATTTATTTTTTCATTGAGATAAATGAATAAATACTCCAGAAATTCATAAAAACAATTAACATTGCAGAGTAAACTAGTTCTTATAAACATGCAGAGAAAATAGCTTTTTTTGAATACTTAGAAAATATTTGTATTAGAAATCGGAAGGAAAATAACGACTATAGAAATACACACGAATGTGTTCTGTACTAATACAAAGAAGTATTTAATATTGAAAACAAAGCAAAATAATGAAATGAGAAACAGCAGACTGCAATGTAAAGTATAATCAATGCAAAAAGTTGGGCAAATACCGAGATTTCGCAAAAGAACCGGAATAAAGATATTGAACATGAAGGTGACAGTCGTGCCCATCGCTGTTGGAGCACTTATAACATAACAAAGAGGAGGGATGAAGTGTAAATCCGAGGAAGCAATCGAGATCATCTTGATGATGGCCTCAAACTAAAAACAATGCAACGTGCACGAGAGAGGATCACGCTAATCAAGACATCGGGAGACCATCAGACAACACAGTATATAAAAGAAAAAGGAAAAAAAAAAACAGGAGTCAGGGATATCATAGAAAGCATTAGAAAACCCACACGGCCATAGGTTGGTCATGTTGTCAGAATGTCACACAACTGCTGGATATCGCAAAACGTTGATCCCCAGAGATGATATGCAAATTAAGAGCCATCAGAAAGTAAGATGGCTTAACGATTTAGATAGGTTGATATATCGATATGTCGGCGCCGCGTCGCTTGCAATACAGAGGGATCTGGCGAATCTTGAGGAAGGTCCATGTCTAACGACAGATTTTAAAAAGATGATGATGATGAGGGGAGGAGGATGTTGAGTAAAACTCTTCCTCAAGTTGTGACTAATGTGGGGCAGGACAATGAGGTTTACGCTTATAGTTTGAGACATTTTTGTGGGAAGAAGGGGCGTCTCATATACCGTGAAATACAGTAATTGCCAAAGAAAACCAAATGTTTCTAATGGTGTAAACAAGTAGCGTAGCAAAAGATCTCAGCACCCGGGGTCTTCCCCTTCTTACCAGCACCAGGGGAGGACGACTGCTCCCTCTCGTCCCTCAATTGTACGTAAACACTCAATTGATGCTCAAATCAAGAAAACCCCATCACAACTACCAAAACATGTCGGAATAGTTATGATGAGAATCGTGATAACGGTGTTGGCATGGCCAAACACGCACTTGTAATGACCGTCCGTCTCTCGGACATATGTGACAACATCCATTTTAGATGCAACAACGAGTGTCCAAATATTTCTCTTATGACAAGCACGTGTTTAATGTAAGGCGATGTTCCCAAAGTGACCATTCGACATGGTTGGGGAGACGAGGCTTGGAAGGGGATAGAAAATGGCGTCTATCTTCCCTGGAGTGATTTTATTGATGACCGAGGAAAGAGTGCCTGCTCGGAAACAAATAGTGGTAGAGTCCATTATTTTGTACACGCTACATCGAATCGATTAAATTATCTAGAGGACAGAATTTGCTTACTTTTGGTTGAAAAAAAAGTTTGATTTCACTTCGATTACATTCATACATTTCTGATTGTTAACAATAGTTGTTCTAGTGTTTCTCTGAATTTTTAAGATGAGGTATTATGATTATTTCTATTATTATTCGGACTACCCTCACGGACACAGCGTAGTGGTTACAGAATCAGACAGAATTACTGCAAGTAATCTAATGGTTCTAGGTTCAATCCCAGTGTGATACATTAACAATTTGAAAATACTACTACTGCTAAGAGGGGAGTGCGGTCTATATACCCCCGTCGGTTGAAAAAAGGGGTTCGGTTTGTTACTTCCCCACACTTACCAGATGATACCTGTTGAAGGTCCTAGAGTACAACGGCCGAAACGTTATATGAAAAACAACCAAGATGAGGATAGTCCGAATAATAATAGGAATAATAATTGATTTATATCCGAGTTTTGATTGAACAAATTTTTGACCCAATTGAAACTTTGTATTTATGGACTTTTCGTGAAAAAGTATCTCAGTTAAAACTACATATTTACTTTTCCAAACTTTTGATTGTAAAAAAATAGTTATTCTGCATCCTTGTAGTTTATGCTCACTTTGCACTTATGCCCTTGTTAAAGGTATGAATCCATGGATAAAGTAGTAGTGTAGATTTGGCTTTCTAGCCTTGGGAGAGCAACCAGTCTAGGAGAAGGACAAATCCAATCACAAACCACGGGATGCAGCCCCTTAAGGCGACTTGACGCCCAATTTCACGTACTTCCGACGGCTCCTGCAATCAAGCAGTTGCCAGACGTGTCACCCTCTGCTTTTTTGACTGCATCAGCAAGGCTAAGATAGGACTCTTACAACTTAGGATCTCCAACTGCTTCATCCGGGTATGTGGTAGTCACCCCAGTGTTGTTAAATTGTCTACAATAATGTTTCTATAAAGAAGAGTTATCTTCATTCAATATCACGCCTTTTCCTTTAAATCTACCCCCAGTTAGTCTAATTGGAACCAGTACAGGTATAATTGTTTGTTCCTCTGCAAACACCTCATAGGACTCTCTTTCACCTTCAACACACACAAAAAATCAACTTACATGGAGGGCACAAAGGAGAAGATAAAAGACCAGAAGCCTTGTTAAGTCGAACTAATGAAAGCGAATGTAACGTAGCGGATGATTCTTTTTTCCTTTCTGTTCTCTAAGGCAAGGAAAACGTAAGTGCACTTCGGGTAAATACTAATTTGTCATCATGTGTGTATATTAAATTGTGCAGTGTGTATATTTATCCTCACCTAATCGTGGCCAACGTATGCTCAGATCGAGTTGCGTCGATATAAATAGGAAGTAACCTGGACACAAGTCGGTGCATAGCTTTGCATACACACATATACGATATACATTTTGCTTTAACTGAAACACATACATACGTATATACATACATGTATACATACAGAGGGAACTATTTATAATGATGACTGTGTTATCAAATGGTACTAGTTATAAAAATCGGTCGGTCCCAAACACTTCATTCAAATTGATCACAACAAACAGCGTTCGACGTATTGTTCACTTAATGTAATCAACCAGTTATTGTCACAGAGTACTTTGACAAAAATATTCATTCCTTTTCAAAATTACGGAATGAAAAGTTTACGTGTTATAAAAACACAACCATATATATATATATATATATATATATATATATATATATATATATGCATGTATATATGTGTGTAAAATATATACAAGTTGTATATGATATTCCGAATAATGTTAACTCCGTAAGTGTTCAAAACCTATAGTAGAGACAATATATCGATTAAATATATATTTATTTGTCTATGATAATGATATTCTTTCGTTTCGCTTTATTCAGCTCCTCATATATATATATATATATATATATATATATATATATATATATATATATATATACGTGTGTGTGTGTGTGTGTGTGTGTGCGTGTTTATGTGTGTATGTACATGTGGAAGAAAGAGACAGACAGAAAGAAAGAGAGAGACATTTATCTATGTGTGTCGTGCTTGACATTAAACATCCAAAGTAGATTTATGAATGCACGAGTGACAGCCCCCATTTTCATTCTGTTCGCCTCCGAAGACGCAACTTGTGGAAAAAAAGTAATTAACGAAGCTAATTAAGTAGACGTCAAAAGCTGAGATAAAATGCATAATAAAGAGAGGGATCGAATTTCAAATTATCTTTTGTATGATGTATACGCATGCGTCGTTCTTCTGGCCCCCTCCTTTTCACTTTGGCACCCTTTCCCTAAGACTAAAAGAACATTTACTACCAGTCAGCCTTTTTTCTTTTTTCTTTTTTTTCATCTTATGATTATCTTGTACTTTGTGTTTTTATACGCGTGATAACTGGTGGCTGTCGCTGGGAATCAAGTGACAGCATGTCTTCTAAATTCTCTAGCACTACCCTTGTTATTCTTTGTGAGTTTTCGCCCTAGAATTGAGCGGAGACAGTTTGTGTTCGATTCTAGCTAACGTCCTTGCGAATTAATATGAATCCATCTCTTCTATGATGCTATGGATAAAATAGCACAGGGCAAAGTCAGAAACGCCATTTTCGGATGTTTATTGCCTCTCGGTCTATTTCCTGCCTTGCAGACGAACCAAAAAGCAATGTGGTGTACAGATCCTAGGATAAAACTGAAGCCTTAGTCAGCCAAAGGGCACTACTCATTTAATCAGATGATTATCATTGCTCATTGCTGCTCAATATGACAGCTCCAAGGAAAGTTCACTGCCATAAGCGTCTCATGAAGTAGCAAGTGCGTGAGAAAGGGCCTGGTGTATAGTCCGGTCCCAGCTTGGCAAAAATACTCTCTTAATCGATGGCAGAGCATAATAAGCTGTGGAGGTTGCAGAACAATCTTGTTGCTGCATACTGCACCTGGTATTTCCAAACATTTACCTAGATGATGACCACGCTCAACGTCGCTTAACCTTGGAAATCTCACGAAAAGTATTAGTAGTATGGCTGTCTGTTTTCACTGGAAATCAAGTGACCACAAGTTTCTTCGATATTCTAGCACCCTTCTCGGAGATCTTTATGAATTCTCATACCATTGCTATATGGTGGATTTTACTGGAGATCAAGTGAGAGTAAGTGTCCTCAATAATCCAGGACTTTCCTCGGTGTACTTAATAAGTTTTTGCACTATTAGTAACAGGTGGCTTTAATCGGGCATCAAGTGATAGCAAGTTCTTCAATACTCCAACAGTCTTCTTTTTTTAATGAGTTTTAGCGCTATCAATATATGGTGGTTTTCACTGGGATTGAATGACCAAGTCTTCAATTCTCAAACATTACCCACTAGGTTCTAGATTACCAATAATTGTAATAATTTTTCCTCCACTTTGTTTGTATGTTCGACGGTCACGTTCTTCTATTTCGGATCAGAGCTTAGTATCTGCCTGAGTTTGAAATATTACACTTTCTGACCGAGAAACCTACATGTACTGCAAGGAGAGAAATTGGATTGAGCGACGAAGAACAGGGGCAGAAAAATGGGGTGTTACGGATGAGAGGTACCAGGTAAGAAAACTGTTAAAAAAATGAAAAGAAATCCAAGCGGAAAGGAAAAAAAATAAATGAATGTATATACATACATAGAGAGATGGAAAGGGACGAGACAAAAAATAAACATAGACTGTGAGTGAAAGATTTAGATTCAATTACGGATGCAATAAATACTAACAGAAATACCTGGCGTACCTTCAGTTTTCATAATAAAGAAAAAACCTGGAGTATGCCACGTGTACTTTTGAGATGCAATAATATTATATATCTATCTGGAAGTACTGTTTATTCACCTACAACTACATACACACACATACATGGATATACATAAAAATGGGGAAAATGATATATATTCATATATATATATATATATATATATATATGTGTATATATATATATATACATACATACGCAATACACACACACACAGTCACTCTCCATACATACATACACACACACACGTGTACATATATTTGTACATACTGACATGTTTTCGAAGTTATGTAAACAAACATTCACTTAAGTATATATATATATATATATATATATATATATATATATATATATATATATATTTACTGAATAGGAATATCCCACATCTTTCTCTCTATATATATACATGTGTACATACATACACAAACACACACACACATATATATATATATATATATATATATATATATATGTATATATATATATATATATATATATATACTGATATGCTTTCGAAGATATGTAAACAAATATTTACGCAAATATTTGTGTGAGTATATATGCTAAATACAGGATTCTATTCCACTTATATGTATGTATATATAAATATATATTTGTACCAGCTAACAAACAAAATGTGTATACTTTCAACGCATAAATAAAAGTCTTGTCGTGGATTAGGTAGTTACGAGTTGCAAATACAGTAAAGAAAACACGGCTCATGTTTATAAAGGCCTTGAACCGGAATTATTGCAAAATAAACCAACATACTCTTCTGTTGACGTTGATCTCACTTTGTTTTGATCTAACATTTCTCAGGCATCTACGAAAATTACAGATCAAAGCTGGGATTGCCTTGCATATCTGCATATGTGAATATACGTATATATATATATATATATATATATATATATATGTGTGTGTGTGTGTGTGTGTGTGTAGGCGAGTTCTTATATACGTCCGTACATATCTCGCACAAGTATATTCTTGAACTGCAAGTCATAATTTCATATTCTACATGAGCATACATTATACACACACACACACGTATATACATATATATATATATATATATATATATATATATATATATATATATATATATATATAATCTGAGTATAATCGTGTGTTCTGACCCCAAATTTATCAACCATCTACAAAAATGAAAGATGAAAGCTTGGAAATGTTCATGGAGGGCTTTGCCTATGTGCACACGTGAATATACAATTACACACACATCCCCATCTCTCTCCCTCTCTCTCACACACTCTCTCTCTTTCTTCTCTCTCTCTCTCTCTATATATATATATATATATATATATATATATATATATGCATATAATTTAGTTCCCGTAAATTCTCGTATGTCAACTTGTGATTCATATCGCTAGGATTCTGCACTGGTATATGTATAAAGATATGATGCATTGATATATATATATATATATATATATATATATATATATATATATATATATATATATATACAGCCGATCCATAGTCTGATCTAAGTATAATCGTGTGTGATTGTCTAAACATAAGCATGCTTCTTTTTATTTACGTAGCTAGGGCGTACAACGTAACTGAGACAGTTGCCTACATAGACACCAGTCACTATCAGTGTTTGATTTGAGGTAAATATATTCCGGATGCTGATTTTCAAAGTGGGGTGGCTCAGTTATATCATGCCTCCTTCATTTGAAAACACTGATTGAACTTGTTCCAGACTTAGTCAAGTCTTGTGAGTACCAACTTTGTACATGTCTATCACAAACGATTCGTCTATCTTCACAGAGGTTAGCTTAATGTTGATGTCACCCGTGGCGGTAACTCATGGTATTACTCCTCCCCCGATTCCTCCAGAATTTGCTCTCTTCCCAGAATATCTAGAATCTTACTGGTATTTTGTACTAATACTATTCATCATTTGCAATGATATCAATAAATTAGTGAATGTAATGATATAAGTCTGGAAATCGATTGATCTATGAATTATCGAATGCAATGACATGAGTCTGGAAATTGACTGATCAATGAATTATTGAATGTGATGACATAAGTCTGCAAATCGATTGATCAATGAATTATTGAATGTGATGATATAAGTCTGCAAAACGATTGATCAATGAATTATTGACTGTGATGACATAAGTCTGAGAATCGATTGATCAATGAATTATTGAATGTGATGACATAAGTCTGAGAATCGATTGATCAATGAATTATTGAATGTGACGACATAAGTCTGGAAATCGATTGATCTATGAATTATCGAATGCAATGACATAAGTCTGGAAATCCATTGAGAACATTTGCAGATATCGTGAGGGCATTTATGGGTGTATACCCAAATGTATGAAAAGAAAATTGGAAAAATATCTCGACATGGAAATATTCCTGGATCTGCCCCCAAATTCAAACTACTCTTCCATGCTGAATTATCTCCCTTATCGCAATATTTCATTGAAATTAATTGAATACACTCAGCAATGTTGTGCAGACACAGAAATGTTTTATTAGAAAAGTGGAACACCAAGAAACTCAACGAACAATTCATGGGTGTTCATCTTGGTGTAAGCTCCACCAATCATGTAATCTGCGACGCACCGCCCTTGTGCCCCCGTATAAAAAATTATTTGTTTATATCTACTCTCAAATCCTATATATATATATATATATATATATATATATGTGTGTGTGTGTGTGTGTGTGTGTGTGTGTGTGTGTGTGTGTGTGTGTGTGTGTGTGTGTGTGTGCAAAATTATCAATTGCCTTATATCATATTGAAACTCTGTATTCTATTATCGTTGTTCAGGCTAAGTGACATAATAACCGTGTAATAACTAGAGATCATTTCAAATAAGAGCTTCAGTATAATATAACGCAATTCATAATCATTCTGCCGGATCATATATCCATTTCTTATCACACACAAACGCACGCACACACACACACACACACACACACACAGGCACACACAAATACGCACTCAAACATATATATGTATGGTCGACAAGACTTAACAGCCTTGAACACTGAAAACTAGAAAACTTATTCAATTTCTTTCGTATATATGAATGTATATATACATATATGATTTAGTGAGCGCATACTTGTTTAGCAATTCTTTGTTTATACCTCTGTAGTTGCAAACGACAGACAAAAAACATCTTGTTGATTTTTCATCTGTTTTTCTTCTCATTTCTGCAAAAGAGAACGTAGGCTTTGATCCATAGAGAGATATAGTTTTAAATGCCTGTTCATTGATTCTAACATTGGAGTCGATGAAAATTGGTAACATTTTTCCCTCTAATTTCATCGAAAGGTAAAAATACGACCCAGACGCGAAAAATGGTTTCGTACTGTTTTTAAGGATGGTTTTGTGAATGATCAAACGCGTTTAAATCAGAGATTTCTTGCCGGAAGATACACTACGGTAGATGGGTAACCAACTTGGTACACCGAGTGACGTAACAGTAGGAAATGATACACAGGGCCTTCCGTTATGATTCGTCAATCTGTAAAAGGAGCACACCAATCTTTACACAATGTTGAATAACGGAAGTCAAAGGCCCCTTTCCTTCAAAATTCTCTGACTGGCCTGCCTGCAAGCGATGAGAAATGGATGAAAACCCTTCATACGATCGCTTGAGGAACGTCAACCTGGTTAGTACCTAGATGGGTGACCAAATGAGTTTAACAGATGCTATACGTAGCTCAAGGTAATGTACAGGGCTTCTCGTGGCGATCCTGTTGATCATCCAAATGAAGATCTCAACACTACGTTCAAAACGCCAGCCAAAAGCACTTCCCCTTACTTTTTCCTGACTGGCCTGGCTATGGGGTCCAGTACACGCCTGGTCGCTTTTAACTAAATGACAGACACGGGGGCATTATAGTTAAAATGAAGCTGATTTTACACCTTAAACTTAACTCCTTACAACTGATATTCCATGTTTGTTGATGTTTACAATAAAGACCTAGCGGTCCTTTAATACAATCATATGTTTTATTTTTTGTTCGTTTTTGTTTTGTTTTGTTTTGTTTTGTTTTCACATTTTATTCTTTGATAAAGTTTTGCAACATTATTATTAATTTTGTCCAGTTTTCACCTTCATCTTTTCTTTTAGTTGCTTTTTATTGGAACTTTGAATGGAATTGTAATTCTGCAGCAACGATTGTACAACTCTAATGTACAAGGATTCAGTTTCCTTTCTTTCGAATGTAAAGAAAAAGTTCTGAAAGAATCCTATCAGAGACTCAAATTGTTAAAATAAAAAGTAAATCTTAATGTAAGACTTGAAATAATATCCATGTGCCTGCTACTGCAATTTTCAAAAGTTTCATTCCAGTTTCAATTAAAACAACCACTCTTATAAATTTTCACTAGTTTTCATCTTCATCTTAACTTGCAGTTGCTTTTTATCACAACTTTGAATCAAACCATAATACTATTGCAAAGATTAAATAGCATAATCGGAAATGAAGAGCATGCCCACCGTGAGAATTGAACTCAAACCCTCTAGCCAAAGCGGATCCAGTATATGGCTGGCCGCTTTTAACCATTCAGCCATAAGGACGAAATGGAAGCTTATTTTACTCTTTAAACCCAACTGCTTACATCCTATATTCCTCTCTGTTGTCGTTTACAATTGAAAACTAGTAGTCTCTCTAAATATCAATGATTTTTTTTTTCTTTTTCAAATTTTATTCTTGGATGAAGTATTGCAACATTATTGATTTTGAGCAGTTTTTATCTTCATCCTAACTTTCACTTGCTTTTTATCGCAATTTTGAATCAGACCATGAGCCTACAGCAAGAATTAAATAGCGTAATCGGAAAATGAAGAACAAGCCTACGTTGAGAATCGAACTCACACCTTTTAGCCAGAGGGGTTTTTGTATAGCGTCTGGCTGCTTTAACCATTACTCATCAACATATTCCATCATCTTTTTCGTTGCATCCCCGCCATTTTTTTTTTCTGTTGTTCATATCAGTCTTTCCTTGTTTCTCTCCAAAGCTGTTCGCCTTTCATTGCCAATCACGATTTTTGACGTCAAGATCTAATGACGTCAGTTAGCGTTCATTACGATGGACCGAAATTTGAGACGAAGCAAAGATGGCGTCTGAAAGAGAAGCGCTGGAATGAGCTGACAACCGAGAAATTCGATAGCTACAAATTGTTAAAAAAAAAAAAGAAAAGCTAAAAAGATAAAAGGAGAAAAAAAAAAATTTTTTTTTTATAAAATGAAGCCATTGTCTGTCTGTTTGTTCGTATTCAGCTCGAAGAATAAATAGTCATCAAACTGAGGAATACACGAAAGTAACAGAGAGAAAAAAAACAGGTCTGGTTAGTCACTGAATAAGAATTGTCACGTGACCATGCTGTGTTAAGGGTGATCGATTTAAAAAAATTGGGGAAAAACAAAGTGGTGATCGGTGGATAAGCAATTTTTTTTTTTTTTTGCCTTTGGTTGGATCATTAAAATTCTGAGTTTTCAGAAATCAAGCGTGAAAGTTGCTGGATACAAACTAAGGGACCAGTATAGCATGAAATTACATCGTAAATTGAACTCCTGACTAAAACCCTATGAAAGGGTGATTTAAAAAACAAAACAAATAATGAACTTTTTTTCTTTTAAATATGACAAGGAGTAAATGTTTAGATTTTCAGCCTTCTAATTCCATTAGTGCGGCCTATACGTATAATATACATAACTTACCGGTCAGCCAGCAAGAATCACTTGGAAAATGTAAAAACTTATCTTGAAAATTTTTGTTGACGGTTTTGGATTCAGCCTGTCAGTTTTTGAAAGTTTCGTAAAAAAATACGTGTGCGGTCTGCGTTCACGCTCACCTCGACAATCATGCTCTGATACTCATTCATCTATATACTGTTAAAAGTCTGATTCTGTTTCTGCGAGGAAGAGAAAACGGTGCGTTGTAGCCTGACGTTTCGAATCAAGGTACCCGTAGAATGCGAAAACTTAAAGAATGAAAAAATGTTCAGAATCATGAAAGTTTGAAGTCAGTTCGTGCTAACCCCCAATAACAACGATTATAATTATTTCCATCCGTCTATCTATCAATAGTCAAAAATATGTCGATTTATCTGACTGTGACCTCTCAGAAACCGAAATTATGAATTGTAGCTAGAGACATTGTATTAAAGTATCCCTAAAAAAAATGTTTTGATCTCCTATTCAGGGCCAAATAGCTGAAAATGCTCATTAGTACTGTTGCACTCTATCCATTCTTTTTGTTTACATGATCCACCGTGGAATTTCTTAGAAAAACATCCTAACATAAATACACCTAAAGCCCGAAGCAATTTCAGTAATCTACCAGACATTGTTATCAAGAACCAAAACTTGCCCCAGTCTGTTCCTGTCTACAGCTTCTTCCTCGACACTGTTCAAGATTAAAGCACTTTATCCTCCTTTCATCGTATATATATATATATATATATATATATATATATATATATATATATGAATCGTCTTTTTCTTTTCTGTCGTTGACTTCGATTTTATGGGGCAGGAGAATTTGCTACCTAACATTAATGTAGTGCCATGAGATATAGTCCAATGTTTTATATAAACACTGATAGCGTTCTATAAACGTAGACGGCTGCACGAAGAACGTTTCTTATCAAAAGGTTCTCTTACACTTACTTAAACCCGTCTGCACACGCCCACATGAATCTATACGCAACTGTGTTTTATCCGTCTGTGTTATAAAATGAGGGACGAGATGGAGACGTTAACGTAAGTGTGTGTGGGGCTCCCGTCGTAAAGCAACAGTTAAGGCAGCTTGCGTCCAAGGTAATCACTGAATAATCTGGTATATAAGACGGACATTTTTATTTTTCTCTTAGTATGCAAATATTACATTGCATCCAACATAATGGTATTTTGACTTCGGGGCCGTCTACAGAAGCTCAGTGTGGATAATTTAAGTGGGCTTGGATGAGTTGCAGTGAGCCGTAGTCCTTAAAATATCCTTCCAAAATATCCGTCTTGTTAACGGGTATATATACTGTTATAGTGTAAGGGGTTTGATCCTCAATTGATGACCTGTCATTCTGGTATTGTTCAAGACTAAGTTAAGCGACAAATCTGATTGACTGAACAGGGAGAAAATACAGAAGATATACATTAAGAGATGTTAGATTGTATGCATTTCAAAACTGTGTGCACGTTCCATGGTTAGCAGTTTGAGGGTCAATCTTTTGGTTAGGCTCCATCTCAGCACCATTGGTGACTGTCGGCAGCCTCCATTGGTTGTAGACTCTTCTTTAAAAACTAATGGGATTTTCTTGTTCTTAAAGGCTGAGTTTGTTCTACTGAAAGTTTTCCAGAGATTCTTCGCTTGATTCTTTTTCCTTTTGAGGACTTCATAGATATTCATTCAAATATAAGGATACTATTATGATTCCTTTCCCATTCTACGTTTCAGAAGATCATCTAGGGCAGACTGTGCAAAGTTTGGGTGAACTGGTCTCCCCTTGTCTTATTCCCTTTTCGAGACCAAATATCCAAATGAATGTACTGCCTAGTTGTCAAATGATGAAGGTTTGCAATACTTCATCTAATGAAAAATAAATAATAAAGTATGTATGGTCTCTGGCAGACGATAGGATTACGTGCCGAAAATTAAATGATAAGTAGAATAATTCAGATGCGCTGTGAATTTCCTTGTATCTTGAAAAATACTACGGTTGTTCAGTTATTTTTTTACTTTATTTATTTATTTATTTATTTTTTTGCAATAAAAGAAATAGGACTTTAGCTTCGAAATATCGTAATTTGGAAAATCGTATCCAGGGACTATCTGTAATACTTTCACTTTTACTTAAAAAAGTAAAATGACTTGATTTTTATTTAGCCTGCTTGGTACAGTCAGGAAATGAAAGGGGAGAGGTTAAAGCCTTAAAATCATTCATTTCGAATGAATAGGACCGGAAAAATGACTTCTGAGAACCTTGAACGACCCCTGCGGTCAACTTTTATAGTCTCTGGGGAAAGTTGACTTCTCATGTGTTTACCTACCAAACATACTTTGAAAAGCCGTGTAGTTTTAGCGTGAAAGAGGCACGGACGTTTAAACAAAAGGTTCAAATATTAGTATAGATTCATCTCAAATTGTATTTTTCTGAAACATAATAATAATCAGAGATGGTTTTGTCTCGAGTCAGCAAATGTTTGATTTGATTTTATTCCATTTCCCTTTTATTTACAAAAAAAATGGAAGGAAGACAGGTTTGAAACTACACGTCTACTTTATTTGTATCTATTTATTCTATTTGTTTGTTTATTTGTTTACTTATGTAAATGTCTGGGGGTCAAGTAGGGATCAATGATTCTGTGAAGAAGTCGATGGTCTAAAAAGGACCTTGTTTAGCAAAATGATCTCAGATCATTGCCAGGAAAATGCTTGCTGGATGCCTCATTATCCTGGCCTTGTATCTGACTAAGCTAATTTTCCGTAGACATCTACAGCAAAATTATCAAAGTGGTCTCAGAGACGATTATTTGTCGTATGGATTCGATATTCACTTGGTGCTCCATTAATCTTGCCTTGTGCCAGACTGAAATATATGTAAAATATGAACTTATAATCCGAAGCGATTGTTGTAGATGAATGAACATCACTATAAAAAAATTATTGATTATGATCAAAATTAAACTAACCTATACACTTGTGCCCCGAAAATATTTAAAACAATTATAATTTAAACTAGAATTAAATCATACTAAGTACAAACATACCAAAAACTTGAGACTACCGTGACAGAAGCACCCCTTTATGACCCACACAACCAAACATCCGACCCTCAACAATACGCGAATGACCCACCCCTCTTTGCAACAACCATATTCACAAAAGATACGTAAAAAAAAATTCGGGGAAGCTCTATATCAATTCTATTCCGCTTGAGGAAACTATTTTTTGATCAACCCTAATCAAGGGAGATCAAGCCATTCTCCTAACGCGATATCATCAACATCGAAATACTGTGTTGGGATCTTATTTTTCTTTTTGTCTTTCACTTTATTTTCATTCTGGAAAAATCCAACTTAAACTTGTATTTAATATGAACTGCCATTACCAATGTTTTTTTTTTGTTTTTGTTTCCACAAATTATCACTACCAAATATTATGTGACTTTCTACCCCTGGAGGCTCGCACTTCCCGGATCTAACGGTTACTTACTCTAGTTATACATATACATATATACATATGTTTGTGTCATCCACAGACAGCTGTTTCGTTGATTTACAACTCTTCAGTGTGGTCAGAGACTATTCCACATCCAGTACCACGAGGTAGGATCGAAACCTTCGCTTCAGACCCAGAAACAGATATTTACCCCTACCCCTACGCGAAACTGAGCGGTCAGCAGAACCAAACTAAGCAATGTATATTTACTTTATAAGTATATTGAACACTTGATAATTTTCCACATATAAATTGATGGCAATTGCTTTTTGTTTTAAACCATTCCGGTTTACGTAAGGCTTTTATAGAATCTCATCACTTTCGGATAGCAATGGTAACCTGTATATCTGTATAGTTCTTTCATGAAGATTTACTAGTATACACACAAACACACTACGTCACATAGTCCGTAAAGATTGTATTTATTTCGATGTTTTCACTTCACCCAATCAGTGTTTTCAGGGGGGGAAATGTTTTGGTTAGTCGACCCAGATGTACTCCATATGGGAAACCATGAAATAGGGGACTGGGAGGTATGAGTTCCATTTTAGAGAATAAACAAGAAAAGGATTTCAGATCCTGAAAGTCTTCGGAATCAGAAGACAAAACAAAAATAGAAAAGTGGGTTGACTGGAAAAAAATGCGCAAAGAATCTCT
Source organism: Thysanoteuthis rhombus (assembly GCA_963457665.1). Classification (NCBI taxonomy): domain Eukaryota; kingdom Metazoa; phylum Mollusca; class Cephalopoda; order Oegopsida; family Thysanoteuthidae; genus Thysanoteuthis; species Thysanoteuthis major. Next base: position 8,664,208 of record OY735230.1, read on the forward strand.
AGGAAACGGCAAATTATAAGCAAAGCCCGCGAGAGAGAGAGAGAAAGGGAAAAAAGCCAAAAAAGAAATCGTCAAAAAAAACAAAAAAAAAACAAGATGGCTGATTGTTATGACGAAGAGCGGAAGTTGATTCTGACTTCCGGATATTTCGGTCATTTGAAAATTGTGTATTTGGAGAGGAAAAAATAATTAGGGAGAGAAGGAGAATTGTGATAAGCGGAAAGAGAGGGAGAAGAAAATAGGAAAGATGGATGGAGAGAAAGAGAAGAAGAGAGAAACAGGCTGGAAGAAGGAGAGAGAGAGGAAGAAGAGAAGAGGAAAAGATAGTAAAGGAGAAAGATTAAGTTTGCTAAACGAAAGATCAAGATAAAAAAAAAACAAATTAAAATAAATAAACAATATAAAAATATGTTCAATTTATTTTTCTATACTGGTCGAGAGAAAAATGCTAGAAAGAGATAGAGGACACTTACAGACGTGACTCACGACATGGATCCCCTGAGATCACATGCGCAACCGAGGCCAGCAAAGTATAAGATGTAAAGAAGAGTTAAGCAAATGCAGAAAGTACTTCACTGCAATGCCGTCGATAGAAAAGCGTGGTAAATTCTGGGGAAGGTCAATGTCCAACGACGGACGTTAAGAGACTGATGATGATGACTGTACGGAGATGGTTAAAAACTGCAACGGTGAAAATACTTAAATAAAGAAAATGCAGAACTCTGAAGATCACATCGGTCGAAACGAAGAAATGAAAAGATCAAAGATGAGAAAACTATTCTTAATTACTTATGGAATAATGGCAATGGCTTATCTCAGAATTTGACCCATGAAAGATGTTTCATGAAGGATCCAACCCCAAGGTGGATAGAAGTGGGTAGAATCTACCTGCACGTAAATTATATGCTATAATATCAGACACGTGGCAACGCTAAACAAAAGAATACTATAATTAGTAGTTTAAATCATTGTATCATGCGCTAGCCTCATTCGAGCATCTATTTCTCTGTACGATGTGAGCTGTTTCGTTTTTCAATGTAACGAAACATTCACGTAATAAAACTTGCATCTAGGTTAAAGGAAATCATTCCCAACATGAGCATCTATTTGTAATCTTTTTTGTAATGTGTGTCTTTACAAAATACTTCCCAGATTTGAAATAACTTATATACTAATTGTCACGAAGAGGTTGCATCCTTTTCGAAACACCCTGTAGACCGGTCATCTAATTCCATCAACCAGCCACCCCACCTTCCTGTTCCCATCCCAAACCGTCCGTCGTGGACCAGTAATCCGGACGAACAAAGCCAAGGGTCACGTACGCCATTAAACATAATGAAGGTCCTTGGGTCACGGTTGCCTGAGTAAATCTAACGCTCGATGGGACAACAGGTATCGATGTCTGGAAACTTACGTCAAGGTGAATAAAAAATATAAAATGTTCTGTGGTTTGTTTTTTATTTATTTTTTGTTTTTTGTTTTTTGTTTTTTGTTTTTTTAAGCCAACAAAATCTTCCTGGTATTTTCTTTTCTTTCTTTCCGCTCAAAACACAATAACCTGACTCTTTCGCACGCATGGGGAAGGTTTTGATTTACATCAAGGACTAGATTCGGAAATAGGACAGACCACTTTTTATATCTACTAAACCTGGCTTAGTACGAAACAAGGCCAGGTTTGGGACTAATTTGCCCAGGTCTCTCCACAGCAAACATGTTTCTTGATACTTAAGAACTTTATTTATGTAAGGCACAAGGATCAGCTAGCTGAATACTGCTCCACGATAACTCTGTTTATATTATTGAAAATCGTTTAAATGAGGCTCAAGGCCGAACACGAGACTATTTTCCTAACCATCGTTCCACGGCTTGACTGTTTCATGATACTTACGAAAATTATGTGAGTCACAAGGCTGAATTTTAGCTCAGTAGGGTTAACCACTGTCTCACAGCGAGACTGTTCGGTGATATGCATTTTATCTGAGTAAAGCGCAAGGCCAAACACAAAACTAGCTTGTATATCACTGTTCCACGACGACGCTATTTTGTGATACTAATTAAACTCACGAGGCCATAATTCATACTAGCTTGTTAGTCACTACACTACAATGAGGCAATCGTCATTGACATTTACTAGATTCAGCTAAGTACAACACAGCTCTACAAGTTTCAATTGAAGTCACTACAGGAGTTGTTTCGGAATTATGACTGTATTGTTGTATTGCTTGACTCGAGCGTTCTTACAGACGAAAGCTAGTACTGAAATACAAAGTATAAATAGCTGAAAATATTCATAGTAGATATCTTAAACATAGTGTAGACGTGGCTTTTTACAATCAGTTGCTTTGCAACCCACAATATAAGCAACATTCTTTATGCCATGATACTCAGTTGCAAGCCATGTCCTTGACTGGATCTCCCCACTGAAGGGACAGAGGCGAGAATTTCCGTGTATAACCTGATATGGATACGGATCAAGTGAAGCCCAGCACCACTTATCCTTTCGGTGACGTTAGTCTTTACTTGGTCCGATTGGTTGGTAAAGAGCTTTACTTGCTTAAGTTAAGCTATAACAGCATTCGAAGAGATCTGATGTACACTCCCGTGCTGACTCCAAAATGCCCCTCTGTAAATATTGAACAGGCCAAAATGGAACTTCAAACAATAAATGGAGTTTGATGAATCGTTGTTGAACCTTTTATTCTCAACCTGGTTATGTCAATCTCAACTTGGGCTCATTCATCATCATCATCATCATCATCATCATCATCAGTCTTTTAACGTCCGTCGTTGGACTTACACCTTCCCTAGGGTCCGCCACATTTCTCTACTATGGGCGTCGCGGAGCCAGTATTATTAGAATTTGTCTAGTTCATCACTTCATCCTGTATTTTGCCGGCCTCCTTTTCGCATGTGGTCTCAGGGGATCCATGTTGTGAGTCGTGATGTCCATCGGTTGTCAGCCATTCTTGCAACATGACCAACCCATTGCCACAAGAGTTTTCAAATGGATTTTATGATGTCTCGGACCCTCATTTTCTTTATGATATATCGTTCTGTCTTGCAATCTCTCCATGTAAGGTTGAGCATGATTCTCTCATGTGCGCGTTGCATGCTTCTCAGTTTACGGGTTTGTCTCTTGGTTAGGTTCCATGTTTCAGCTCCGTAAGTTACTATCGGGAAGATGCATTGTTTATATACTCTTCTTTTTAGGATTATTGGGATCGTCTGGTTTGGTCTCATTAGGTGTTACTAATCTTTATTAGGTTATTTCGAGTGGCCTACAGGCGGCACCAGACTAGGGCAATTGCCCGGGCTCCCAGCAGCCTTGTCCACGCTTTAGCCATACTAGCAAAATTTAATCCCAATGTATTTATTGTTTAAATAAAAACTTGGTCCATCCTCAAAGTTTTCTGGCCCAACCTTACCCTGGCTGATACCAAATGTCTATGTCGCCACCGAGTGGTTCTAATCTTTGCCGTTGGACCTTAATGGTGCCGATCTTAGCTCCAGCTGCGATTACTTTGAAACAGGTTTTTTTTTTTATTTACTTTGAGATCGCACGGTAAGAGTACTCTTTTATTCGTTCTCTTTATCGTATTGAGATAGAGACTGGGTCTTCTTTTGCCGGCTTTATTTCGATTGAGGTCGTTCCATGCCTGTACAGTGCACCTCCCATCGTCGGTTGATTGTGAGTAATAATGTCGGGGCGGGGCGAGGTTTCGCCCATAAAACAGATCGTGTTTTTTTCAGATGTGGTTTGGATTTCTTTGCAAAGTACTTCTCGTTAACCACCTTATTGAGCATCTTGACGGAAGTTGTTGTTTTTCTTATCTATTTCTACATTAGACAACAGACTTAAGCTGCATTCCCCCTTGCCATTTTGATTTGCATATTTTCTCTCTGTCTGGATACGATTACAGTTCTGTGGTCCGGTTAAGAATGCAACTTCTTTGCTTTTTGGCTGAGAATGAAGTGCAAAATGTAGTATCTATTTTCATCAGCTTAATATCTGACATGTCCCTGATGTGGGGGCTTCGATATTAAACCGACTGACACTACAATAGTAGACTGACCCCTAGCCTTAAGCGCAAACACTAAATCTAAGTCTGAACCTTAACCCTAACCCTGAGCCCGAAGCATAACTCTGAACGTAATCTTAATTCCTAAACCCCAGACCCTAGCTTCTTGTCGTGTAATAGATATATTAATGGGCTAGTATATACTCGAGTGTGGGCTAGGGTTCGTAACCTCAACATGAATAAAATGGCATTGTTCTTCTTTCACTAAATAAAAACCAAAAAAACAAACCCTGGTCCAAGTCCCTAAACAACCAGGGACGATGTAGATAGATATATTAGGAATATTTGCGGTATCTTGATAGGTAAACACTAAGTGGTATTGTTCATTAAGAGGTGTAGCTTTACCTTGAAATTAGATATAGCATCTGTAGGCGTTCATCAAGCTTGCTGCGAATAGGGGTTATCTGGAAAGGTGTAAAAGAAGATTGGTTTTACCTATGTGTTTATGTGGTTGGCTGAATTTGTTTAGGCTGGTGCAGGTGTCTAATGTTGAATTGACCTCTGTTATTTGGTTCCCAGTAAATTTGGCATAGCTGGTAGGGTTCTTGTCTCTGGTCTGCCACAACGTACCTCTCAATACTTAACTGATATACAGTAGTATAGTAGACTGATCCCTAGCTCTGAACCCTGACTCAAGCCATCCCTTGTTGACGGGTTGAAAATGTATCAATGAATTTATATTTACTTTAAAGTGGGTTTCGATTCTTAACCTTGCAAAAAATTAGATTATGTTGTTCCTTCTGTGACTTGAAATAAATTGTATTTTGGTAATTTTATAGTTATGAAAAAAATTCACTAAATCATAAATTTAAAACACACTTTCACTTTCCTTGGAACTCAAAATTTTCGCCGCCGTGCGGTCGTTTTGTCCGTGAAGTGAAAGGTGAAAATGATCGGCGATGTCAGTGAAGGTTTGTTCCTTCTGTTAAATTGGCCGCAAAACAGAATGCTGGGAATGAAGCCCGACTCATTTTTCAAATGTATCATAATAAGGTCTGTCATTTTCCAAAATCGATAATTTCTGTTCATTTTATTTTATTCGATATCTTTCAATCTATACGTTTATCTATGTTGCGTCATACCGCAGAGTGACAGAAATTTCGAGCGCAAAAGAAAGCGTACCTGTTTTATGAAGGTATGGTTTTGGTGTAAATTATCAATAAATATGAAACTACCTTAATACAATTTTAGCATACAATACACATAATCTCATTTAATCGTTGGCTGGAAAGAGGAGAGATTGATAAATTAATTTATTTATGAATTATTTATTCTATTTCACAACAAACTGTAGTTTAAGTTATTAAACATCGTGGATGTATTAGATATTCAGCAATAATAACAGATACTTCATACTTTGCTGCTGGCCAAAATGCCAAGAATCGACATTCCTAAACGGACAACAGAATCGCGATTGTACCATCTGTCAGTTTCAATATTTTGCTGTCTAAGTTTGTCTTTTAACCACAACAATTTTCACCTAATTTAGGGTAGTAAACACTTCATTGTTCGTCCAATATGTAAAATGAACATTTCCCTACCGTGATTTGATATCATTGACAAGTGATTGGTAGGTAGCGCTCTTACCGACTGAACCAAACTGACAAGTCTTACATATCTATGGAAATCCATGTTAGAAATATGCAAGGTCTTGTTCATCCTGATAAATAAATACATTTATACCTAACACATTTTCTAGATATTTTTTGTTCGTTTGTTTGTTTGTTTATGTTCACACAATACAAACTTGCTGTTATCATCTTCAACCGGAACAGAAGTAGAGAGTGGAATTTGACCCTGCAGCAGTCAGTCTTGTTACCATTCTTTCTTGAGCTCCCCCCATCCTCTTCCCCCGTTCTGTACTCCACGCTAACTTCCGGTTCCTCGTTAATCTCTCTTTGAATGCCTACCGCCATTTTTTTTTTGGCTTATTATCTTGCCTGGGAGGAAGTTTCTACGACCTTTTTTCTAGTTTTATGACAGAGTTGGGGCGTTTTAAAGCTTCTCCTGTTTTACAGTACAGGCCCATAACAAAGCTGATAATGGGGTCATGCCAGATGGGAAATGTAGACCCCATTACAAACTGCTCATTAAGTATTTTTGTAATCAGTGCTAAGTACATAAGATTTATGTACGGGTACATGTAGTGTACGTAATGTACTTACAATAAAACAAATGAAAGAACTAGAGTTATTAATTAAAAAAAGGTCACTCCAAGCTTTATTCTTCAAAGTGTATATAAGACAACAAAGTACATGAAATTGTAATAACAAGAAGTAAATATTATGATACATTATATCTATATATACTGTTTTCAGAATCTTTCTGTATGAATCTTCTTTAAAATATCAATATTTTGTGCTAAAAAGGCTCTTTTGACTTTCATTACAATATAAATATTCTTCACCAAAAAGTCTCCTTTTTGCCTCTACCAAGGAGAAAGAGCCCTTTCAAAATTGCAGTTCAACAAGCCCACCTGTCATCTCTGTTCTGGCCAGTTACTTCATACTTATCATTATCATTTACATCTATAAACCCCGAAAGACCGCCCACTACCCAAGAACAATGGTAAGTAGGCATCTCGCATGTTGGTACAATATGAGTACTGATGTCTCCCGAAAGAAATGTGTTCACTCATTCAGGGCTGGTTTTATTGCTTTATTTTCGCATTCTCTTTCCGAAAAACACGGGAGAAACGTCAGGATGAATACAGACATTCTCTTTTTAGCCTTTCTACTTCTTTACAGCACCCTTCTTCTGCCTACTAGGCTAATGGGAAGAGGTGCTTCTATACATCCATCAGGGGCCCAGAGGGTCAAGGGGGAACCCAATAGTTATTTGGGTACAGCTACTGTTACAGAAGAAAACAGGATTGCTACATGACAAAAGTATTTCTGAAGTGTGTAGGGAAGGGGAAAGGGCCCCAAACAGCTTTGCACCGCCTTACAAAATTCCACTTCGAGGCCCTGTCTGCCCCTCCCAAGTTCACACTTAGTGTATTATGAGGTCATTATTCGAAATAACATTTACTGAAAAAATGAACTACCGTAAATGCCAACCTCACTCGTCAGCCCCATATTCTTGCTAATTAATCGACACGTAACGATATAATAATTGCAAAATTGGTTGCCTACCCTGGCGGGAAGGTTAGAAAGCAAAAAAAAAAAGTCTCACAACTAGGGCTGCCAGATGTCTTTTACTGCACGAGACCAAATTTTTCAGGTCTTGGGACCAAATGAAGTAGCTTCAGTACCAAAATCATCAAATTACTTAAAATCCATCATCAATCATTTTGCAGGAGAAATGGATCAAAATACGTTTTTGTATCTGATGTTGAGATATATTTATGTTTTATCATATTATTCGAACCATGAAACCAAAAACGAGATAGAGTGTAAGGGATTGTTATCATCTATAAATTTTCTTTCAATACCAAATCTTAATTTTTTGGTACCATATATATTTGTTCAGTACCAAATAACCCCAATTTTGGTCTTGAAAAATACCATAATGGCAACCCTATCCTATCATTCATTCATATATCATATCTTCTGCTGTGTGTCAGGGATCATTTTAAAATTTTCTCTCGGTACCAAATCTTTGTTTTGGTGCCAAATACATTTGCTTAGTATCAAATTTGCCAATTTTGGTTAGAGAAATACCAAATGGTAACTTTGTCACTGACTGTTTCGCTGGTTCAGCGACTTCAATCTGCATTGGACCCCCTACATTACAAAGGCTCTGTACCAGAACTATGATGAGCTTGCTATAGTAGGCTCCCATTATTGAGGCATCATCTGGGATTTAAGAGTGCCCTTATAGCGAATCTGCTGTTACAACCTGTGGATACGAAAAGTATGAATAATGAGAACTCGAAAATACGCTAAAAAAACTTCCAATTACCCTCACACAGTCTGTGTAACATTGGACGGAATTATTTAGATGGTTCACCAATTTTAATTTTAAAAATGATGCCATGAAGTCTTATGCTGTTGCTGCAAACTAATCTCCAGGAATAGTCTTATGAGGATATAAAAACAAATGTGCCGTCAGAACGAGAGTTTACAGTACAAATAGATAACTCCCAGTTATTGGCTTCCGCGTCAACTGTAGAGTGAGAGTTAGCAAATTCCTCTCGTAGTAAATCAATGGGGAGCAAGTTCGGCTCGCATATCATTACGACTGTAAAGAATTCGATCCTTACTGGGTGCCTTACTCTCGTGACCTTTGTGCCAGACTAAGGCAAATTTAGTGAATATGAGCATTTTAGTATGGGGGATAGGTAAGCAAGCTAGCCCTAATTGCGAGCCTGAAGTTCGTTTTTACTATTCAGCTAAGCCATATTTCCATTTTTATATTGATTTTTGTGAAGCGGCTATGACATCAGTTTCCAATAATTACGTATTTATGTATCTTATATGTACTACATAGATATCATATTTCCATGGATTCATATCTGTCCCAAAGGCATCAGTTTGGAGTGAATATAAACAGCCCCCACGGAAGTTTAAACTTAGATCACCGATTCCAATATCCACACCTATAAATGCCACGCCTCTACGTGTTTAGAATTTTTTTTTTAATTTTGAAAACTCTAATAGAAGGTGAACGTGGCCACGTTCACTAACCTTAAACAACTTTTTGTTCATGGAAGTTAAAAGCTGGATCCTTGAAGTTGCATAGCTGATCTAACACGGCTTAGTAAATACCCATAGCACGACTTTCAATTGATAAATAGGGACAATAACGGTAATTCTACAAACGACATTGAAGTAAATAGTGGTAGGTATAAATTACAGTGCTAAAATAAAATTAGGAAGAAGAAAGTCAAAGATGTGGAAAAAGAGATCTTAGTTGGTTTTAATCACGACATGGTTTTAAGGGAAATGACCGCTCAGTCTTACATTTCTCTTTCTTCGGGGCTTTTTATCGTCGTAGATTGTGGTGACAGCTGCGAAGAGGGCCCCTAAATAATGAAGGCCTTCTAGTTCACCTTTCATTTTCCCCTCTTTCGTCAGCAAAGAGGCCGACTACCTAAAAGGTGAAATAGACCATTGAAAGCGATGGAAGTATATCTATCTATCTTTTTTGCTTACATCCAAAAGACTAGACGTTTAGTTCCAGCGAATATAAGCCAAGTATTGTCCAAACGTTTGTGATAACTTAAATGAGATCTTATGCATTTGGAGAACTGGGATCTTCATAGTCGCCCGAAGTATTACCAAGAGAGTTAGATCTCAAAGATTTGGACAATACTTACAGCCATTAAATCTTGAATACAATCTTTTGTTTTTGAACAAGAATATTTCGGTAATCGGTTGCGATACCTTGAAGTAACTGGGCAATTCGTCTGTGGGGACGTTACTACATATGCATGAACAGACGTGGGGTCTCTCAGTCGACAATTAAACGCCACTGCTCACCCAAACTCTTTACAGCCTGCCTCAAGATCTTCTGAAACCTAGACTGAGAAAGCAAAGGAATCAGAATAGACAGCAGTTACCTGAGTAACTTCAGGTTTGCCGGCATAGTCCTTTTTGCAGAGAACCTACACGACCTCCAACTTATGCTAGATGAACTGAACGAAGAAAGCAAGAAAGCTGGCCTTCACATGAACTTCAGTAAAACAAAGATCATGTACAACCAATGTGTCGGGAATAAACGCACAGCGATCAAAATAGAAAACGCAAAAATTTACAAAGTAGACCATTACATCTAAAATAAGTCTCCATGACATTCTCAAAAGAAGAAATCAAGCAAAGAATCACTCTAGGATGGCAAGCCTTCGGTAGAGAAAATTCAACCTCCACGAACAAGAGAATCCCATTAATCCTAAAAGAAGGGTATAAAGCCAATGCATCCCTCTGATAGTAACCTATAGAACTGAAACATGGAACCCAACCAAGATACCGACCCTCAAACTGAGGACCGTACAACGTGCACATGAAAGAATCTTGCTCAACATTACATGGAGAGACTGCAAGACAGCACGGTAGATTAGGTGGAGAATGGGAGTCCAAGACATCATACAAAACCATTAAAAAATTCAAATGGCAACGGGCAGGCCATGTTGCAGGAATGGCAGACAATTGACGGACAGCATTAACAACTAGAGATCAAATACGGAACCAATGCCGTCAGAATATGAGATAGCAAGACGAACTAAATAGATTCAAGATACATTGGCTCCACGATGCCCACGATAGAGAGATGTGGCGAATCCTGGCGGAAGGTTCATGTCCAACAACGGACGATAAACGACTGATGATGATGATGTTGTTGATGATGATGATGATGATGATGATGAATTAGCTTGTGTACTTTGTGACAGCTGCGTTCATCATGGCCAAGTGAATAATTCTTCATGCACAGTTTTTTTTTTAACAAAGCGCCACTTCATTCAGGTTTGTCAGCGATCCTACAGTCCAGATAAGGTTTTCTGTGATTTCTCGCTTTTGGCAAATAGATTTAGACTGTAGCCAACATGAAAGAAAACGTGACGAGATAGAGGTGCTGATGGCGATTCCTATGTATACATAGATTGTCTGTATAGCTTACAGCTCCAAGAACTAACGGTATATCTGAAAACTCTCTGACAAACCATATACATACATATATACATATATAAGCTTCATAGTTTCAGTTCTTTAAACATTAAACACAGTCACTTATTTCGTAATATGCATAATGTAATTTATATAATTTTTTTTCGGTGTTTTTTCTATGTTTTACATTTTCTTTGTTATTTTGGTACTTTGTAATTTTTCTCTTGTTGGGATCGTCAGTTGTTTTGGGGATTTGGAGTAAAAAGAGTCATATGAACATGGCACCTGAGGAGTGTTGATTAAATACCACCTCACTTACAGCAATGATTTTGATGCATAGCTTATGTCATTCATGTTGTTTGTTATTTCATGAAAGGTATTATCATAATGTATTGTACATGGGTGTTATTTTATTCTACAACATTTGATCATTTTAATGCAGGGATTACTTACGTAGGTTCACCAAAAACATATTTAACGGTCAGGGATCAGTAAGTAAAACAACAAGTATGACACGCTGTTTGTGTCACTTCTATTGAGTGTTCACCCATGTGAATATCAAATCTGTTGGGTTGGTTATAATCTCAGAATGCATGCGAAACAACTCATCATAAGATCTTCAAGAATAATCATTACACAGGGACACTTCTTCGGGTTGAATATCTACCAATATTTTCAACCGAAGAATTCGACAATATTTTCCTCTAATTTCGAAGTTAATTTTTCACGTTGTTTACCACCTGGCTTCCGTCAATTTGTTTTTTTTTCCTTTAAATTACCAAATAAATTAGCTATAAATACATGGTTGAAATATAACAAAACCACTTTGTAGCCGGAGGTAACACTCCAATGGGCTATTCTATTAATTTACTTAGACAATTTGTTACTTGTCATTCCGTACTTAATCTCCCATTTGTCCACGTATCAGTCAGACAAATGAACCAGAGCCATATTTTCCCCCATTTCTTTAGTTCCACTCAATACAATAATCTTTCACATTGACGGAGACTGGATCGATATCTTTTTATTACCCTATCCCCCTAACATTATTACAAATCTATTTGTTTATTTTGTATTATCTATTTATTCTATTCCGATACTCTCGTTAACATATTCTTTAATTTTCGTTATTATTTCATTATAGTCAAGTTGATAAGTTTCAAAAGGATCAGGATGTCTAATCACAGCTTTATTAAATTGTTTGAAAATCATTCTTCTTTCGCCGCCTTCATTGACCATTTTTACAACTCAACTAACAATTTTCGGTATGAAAATAAAACTAACAGTAGCCTTATTCTCATAAGTATATGTATATATATACGCAAGATGTTGCTCAAAAATAGGAGAAATTTGAACATTAAAAAGATTTAATTATCTTAAAATTTCGTTTGCCCTAAGCAAAATCATACACTGGGAACACTGCCAGCATCCTTTCTGGTAGATTAAATTTCTACTTATCTGATCAAAGTGTCATCTGCCAGCATATTAAATAAAACACCCCCGCCAGTACAAGCCCGTTCCTGGTTGAAAACTGGGAAATTCTTTGTAAAACAAATTGTAGAATAGAAAAATTACAAGTACTCGAAGCTATACTTATTAAAACTACTATACACAAGATTTTCATCAAGGAGCTCGTATTTTGAAATCCCTTTCATATCTCCAAACGGGAATGACGTCATATGCTTGTGATATCACATTTAAAAATATTTTAAAAATCGACTACATTCACGGTAATGAACACGGCATACAACAGAATTAGAAACTTTGAAATTATGATATACTTAATTTGCTCTTGAGAATGACCAATGATGGCCGAAAGTGTAACTTGAACAGTTCCCATGTACTTTTGGTCTGGTTTTGAGGTAAGTTATTACTAAGCGATGAAAAACTTGTTAAAGAAAAACAAATACCGGATAGACAAACATAATCAGTCCTTTGGAACAAAACATGTTTGAATGAATAACTTCTGCATATATATATATATATATATATATGTGTGTGTGTGTGTGTGCGTGTGTGTGTGTGTGTGTGTATGTGTGTGCACCTGTGAGAGAGAGTGCGTGTGTATGTATGTGAGTGTGTGTGTGTGTGTGTGTGTATGTGTGTACTGGTAGGGAGAGAAAAAGAGAGAAAGAGAGAGAAGGGGACACTGGGAGAGACTTGCTCGGCTTTCCGATTGTTGCTGTGCTTGACTAAGCAGAATTTAGTATAAGTGTGGTGGAAAAGGGTGCAGATTTGGCCTAGTGGTTAACGATGCAGAAAATGGAATCGATGGACCGAGTTCAAATTCCAGCTGAGGTAGTTTTGTACACTTTGCTCTAATGCCTTCCTGAAACGTTTGATTCCGTTTCTCCTAATAAATCAGGCTGGAGTTTACTCAGTGTTGCTGGTGCCAAGTAAGCTAGTATAAGCTGTCACGTTTTGCTTGGATGGAAGATGGGTACCATCACGTGAACCCCATTGCCCCTTAAAATGCCAAAATGGGCCGAGAAAGGAACCCCAATTATCGGCTGGGTCATGGTATAATTCTTTCTTCACAAACAACGATTTATTTTTTCAATCCCTAATTTTATTTTCTTATAACAACATGCTCTTTCGATTTTCTTCTTTTTTCCTTCTTCTTCTTCTTCTTCTTCTTCTTCTTCTTCTTCTTCTTTTTCTTCTTCTTCTTCTTCATTCGCGCAGACAAAATGTGTCTCGGGTCTTTTTCGTCGACAGTTGCCAAAAACATTTACCCCGGGGCCCTGACAGCCGAACCCCTGATTATGTCAACAGTCAACCAAATTTTCCTGACGGATTTCCCGGCAAGAAACGCCCCGTTTTACCAAGATTTACAAGCATTACTTCAGCGGAAGTTGATAATCCCGCAAAAAACACGGACTTATTTCTTTCCGGGTTAAGGACTTTCGACATTTTTCTCATCCCCGTCAGAATAGATCAGTGTTGATGATTCTCACTTTCTCTCTCGCATTTCCGCGTTCCTCTTCTGTTTGTCCCTCTCTATTAGACCTATATGGAGACAATACACTCACACAAACACACACACAAACACACACACACACACATATATATATAAATATATATATATGTGTGTGTGTGTGTGTGTGTGTGTGTGTGTGTGTGGTTTACAAAGTTTTGCAGTTTTAAGCACTAGATATATATAATTTTTTTAGAATGTATATATATATATATATATATATATATAGAGAGAGAGAGAGAGAGAGAGAGAGAGGCAGAAAGAGAGAGACAGAGAGACAGAGAGAGAGAGAAGTATTAGTATTCCACTAGAGGGGTCCAATATTCAAAACCCTTTTGAAAATCTCATTGAAACCGGTCAGTGAAATCTAGACAAAATCTTTCTACAAAGAAAGTTATTAAATATGAAATGATCTCGAACCAGTTTGGCCTCTCTTTACTTTTCACTCATTTCTTGAATTGAAGCTAATTAGTACTTATTACATTCTTTATTAGTCGTGATACCTAATGTTTTGTCAGAAATTTGGTCTCTTTCAGAGTTTCTGGCGAAGATCGCAGTAAGAAAATGATGGGAAGTTCACATCGAGCAAAGTCCACTTAAAATGCGGTAGCAGTGGGTTTAGTGATCTAAAAATAGACGATGAAATATTGTGTTAACTATCATTACCAATAAAAAAGATATTTGAGACGCACTAATCAGAGTATTCCCTTTCCCAAATAGTCAGCTTTCTTCATATCATTTTGTTGGATCTATATCTATTCTTTTTATATACACAAACGCTCACAATACATACGCACATGCACACACACAGACAGACATATATATATATATATATATATATATATATATATATATATATATATATATATATATATATATATAAATGTCTTTAGTAAATGTTAATACGTAGTCTCGAAAGCTGTACAGTTTTAAACACTAAACACTGAAAAACTTTTTCGATAGATTTTTTGTGTCACTTCAGTCATCCATTTCCCAATAACTGTCAATGTTATTTATGTAATTTTCTTCAATGCGTTTTTCCGTATTTTGCAAATACTTTGTTTTTATGATGCATTGTATAAATTATCTCTTGTAGGGATCATCAGTTGTTTATCATGTAACAGTTTCGGGGATTTTTTAAAAACAGAACTGTAATATATCCGTTTGTGTGTGTGTGTGTGTGTTCATGTATATAATTTCATGGACTCACACACCTACATATGCACACTCACACACACATATACATATACATATATATATATACATCATCTGACCCCACTAACAATGGTTTAGTGGAATTAATCGACACTAAGCATGAGTGAACTCAAAGCGTACTGAGAGATAACCAGACAAAGATAGAGACGAACAGAGAGAGATGAAAAAAAAATGAATCGTCGGAAAATAGAAAGATGTTTAGCTTGAGATGTCGGTGATGACAACACACCTTTATTACCAAAGCATTTGACAGACTGTAATATATATCTTTAGATAAGTACCTCATTTGTTAACGAAAAGATTGCATACAACTTGTGCCAGCGCCCGGTAAGGTAGTCATGATTTCAAATGCTGATTTCCACGATGAGATTAGTAATATATATATATATATATATATATATATATATATATATATATATATATATATATATATATATATATATAATCAAGGAACTTTTGTTCATTCTTCACACATCAATGTAAGGAACAAAGATTGGAAACGTTTATTTTTATATAAGAATAGTTTCAAACTTTAGATCAGGATGTGTATGTAGGCATACTTCTTGATTCATCCTGCCTTTGTAAGCCGAAATCACGTACAGTGAGGGAGCAATTACCATTTATTCGTATAGGAAAATTTTTGAGCGTTACCAGACTAAAAATGGTGATGATGATATGTTTGGTGGGATTTTTAGGTAATGTTGGATACAAGGGTCCTGGGGTGTAGGAAGCTATTTTTGATCAATCCTTTTTTTTTTTTTTTTGAAAAATACCAGATATTTGCATGAAGTAATCTCTTAGAATATGACTGCCTCGGGCTATCGATGCTCCGATGTATTTATTTTGGATTGAGGGAGTACACTTTTCTCTCTCTGTCTTTGTCTACCCCCCCTCTCTCTCTTTCTCTCTCTCTCTCTCTCTCTCTCTGACACACACAGAGAAGTAAGCACGTATACAGACATATATTTATAAATGCAGTTATCTATCGAGGTGTGAGGTCATCGGTTTTGTAAAAAAGGCTCAGAAAAAAAAAACATAGCTGTAATTCCGTTGGGAAAGGTATGAAATCACTTTCCCATGTGATTTGTCTGGTTGCCAGATATCTTGACAAAAGTATCTTGTTGACGGAAGAGAGAGAGAAAGAGTGGATGAATGAGTATTTAGACAAACCACTCTCCCATATCTACCTTGCCACCCAGACAGAATTAACAGTATAAATCTGGTACGCTTTTTTGCCAATCTTGATAGGTGCCAATCATATTATCTTGGCTAAGTGTGGAAAGCCACAGAGAGTAAAATTGTATTGAAAAGATCTGTTCAACGTGTCTCGTATGTCTTTCAGTATAAGCATAAGTATATAAGACGAATACATTTCAAGTTATCGTCGGGGTAGTGATATAGTTTAGTTGTTGACACATGGCAGAGGTTGAGTGAAATTTGGCAATGCGTAGATATCCACAAACAGTAGCCTAAGTAAATATAAGGATTTTTGTGTATTTAGTATTACTGAAAATGATTACATAAGCTGGTTTGCATGCAATCTGAGATCAAAACCTACACGGCAGAATTATTATCCATGTGGATGAACACTCAATAGGAGTGACACGAACATCGAGTCATGCCTGTTGCTTGTTGTATAAGAATAACATAAATAGAAATGATTTGAACAATGAGTCATGTCTATTTTTATACTTACTGATTCCTCATCGTTAAATGTTTTGCAAGCACAGTAAGTAAACCCTGATTAAAAATAAAACTGAATGATTAAATAAAATTCATATACAAAGCATAGTGATAATACCCAACATGAAATGACAAAGTTAATGTTTGGCATAAGGTACACATCAAAGGCATAATTGTTTGATCAATACTGCTGGGGTACCATGTCTGGTTTGTTGTATAATCCTCGAAACGGTTACAAGATAAACAGCTGATGATCCCAACAAGGGAAAATATACACATAGTATTAATGATATCAAAGTAAGAGCAAAACATCAAAGAAAACAAAGAAAAGAAAACTGAATCAATGACCAGATATTGGGAAATTGGGAAATAACTGACTGATGTGACACTAGAATATTTTTGAAAAAGTTGTTCGATGTGATTAGTGTTTAAAGCTGTAAAGCTTTCTAGAATACATACATACATACACACACACACACACACACACACATATATATATATATATATATATATATATATATATATATATATTCAAACAATTGAAAATAACTGAATATATAACTTTTTATCAACCTCATCAGAATTTTCCAATAATATTCAAAAGTTGGTAGTTCTACATCTTTTGACCATTGTTGGTCATTATCAAGAAAATGTAATAATGGTAGTGATTGAAATTTGAAAAAAAAAATTTCGATGTTTTCAATAAAAGTTTTGTACACCAACAAGAAAAATTACCAAAACGACAAAAGACAGTTTGACAATAATCTTTGATAAGGTTATTTTTAATGATGGATTGCTGCCCCGTCCTACTTTTTATTTGACAAATTGGAGAAACTAATCACTTTAGTATATTTCTGATTACGCGCTTCGCCAACTGGCAGCGTCATCAGATCGGTTTCCAATTATATTTTTCAAACTTGTGATGCCAATTGGTATAATAGACATCATGCAACGTCATTACGTTCTTACATTGTTTGATGTTCTTTCTTGGATGCATTCAAATCTTTTAGCTTTGACTATTTGGAATTTTTGACCGTGCCTTCCCTCGTGTTTTTATGTCCCCCCCCCCCATATATGCTGTTTTTTTACCTCGTGAATTAAACAGTGGTTGTGGTAAGATTAACTTACCTTGATGAAAATACTATCAGTATGGTTTGGATCATAAATTTATGAATTTAAAAAAAAGCAATTGAAAAATTGGAAAAGGGGTGATCAATGAATAAGTTATGTTTTTGTCTTGCGATCATTAAAAAGTGTAGATTTAAAAAGACCGAGCGTGATTGCTACTGTACACTAAGTAAAGGACTATGTGTGCGTGTATGTGTGTGTGTGTGTGTGTGTGTGTGTGTGTGTGCAACGTTTCAAGTTTCTACTCTAAATCATTGAGGCTGAGCAAATTCTGGATGGATAAATAGATAGATAGATTAATACGTATAAATGTCATGAATAATCTGAACCCAACAGCAGTGATTGAACCGATTCAACGTCGGTAGCGATGATTAACAAGTGGAACGACTGTCTTATTTCTTTTTTTTTTTTTTCAATTTGATTCTGCAATTTCTTGTTTGTTTTTTTCCTTTAATTTCCCTCCTCCTCATCGCTCCCGTTTTTCCTTTCATTCTTCTTCTTGTTCTTTTTTCTTCCCGTCTTTCTTTCTTTCTTTCTTTCTTTCTTTCTCCCCCTCGCGCCATTCTTTAATCCCTTTCTTTCCCCCAGTGTTTTCCTTTCTTCATTTCCTCCCTTCCTTCCGTTTTTTCCGCTTACCTCCAATTCTCCCTTCTTTCTCTCCTCCCTTCCATCCTTCCTTTTTCCTCTCCCTTTTCTTTCCCTCATATATCCTTACCTTCTCCCCCTTCCTTAATTTTTCCTCTCTTTCTTTGTTTCCTTTTTTCTTATTTTCTTCTAATTCCTCCCTTTCTTCTACCCTTCCTCTCTTCCCTTTTTTCTTCCCCTCTCCTGTTTTCATTCCTCTTTCCTTCCTTCACCCTCCCCCTCTGTTCTTTTCATCCTCCCTTTTCAACACCTCTGCAAAGTCTGTCCATTCCTGAAAGTTTTCTTCACTGTCAATGACGTACCATATACAAGCACGCGGTTATTTATAAGATCCCTATCTCTGCCCTTTCCTCTCGTCAACGACAGTCCTTATCCTGAATGTCAAACAGAGCTGACATTCGATCCAAAGATAGCACGAAATTTGCTTTAACAAACGGTATTGACACGGTGGCTGAGATAGTTGCACATTTCCAACTGGTCCCACAGGTCTGTGTTAAAAGCCAGAAATATCAAATCTCAAAACTTGAATCCCTGGAATATTACAATCTTTTTCACTTTCATCCTTACTACAATGGAGCCTTGGGTCAAAACCTATGCCCAGTAGATATCGATACATATCCACAAATATAAAAGGTGCCAACCCACGTGTCTATAGTATGCTTAACTTTTCTTATAGAGGTTTCCCCGCTACAGGACAGCACAGGGTTCCAATAAAAAAAAAGAGATACAAAACTTGAAAATTCGCGAGGTATATATTTGTAAGTATATATCAGTATATGTAATTGTTTCTGTTTAATATGCATCTGTTAATCATGGAATTACAAAAATTTGAGGTCACATGGCGTAAAATGAAGAAATAATCACAATCAATTTCTATGGGAAATTTAGCAAAGGTTTCTTTCTGCTTAACTTATGTGGAAGCTACTCCTCTAAGCGACGAACATAATCAAACTCATGAAATCATTTTTGAGGTTTTATTTGGATCTTCCACGTTGTATAACGTTGATTATATTAAAATAACATCATGATTTCATTGCTATCAACCTCGACAAGTTTATCCGATATCACTGCAATATCATGCAATATTACTTCAAGGAGAATCTCCTGTGCAAAGTTTCACGGATTACTTTTGATATGTTAGCTCATGAACAGTGCTCTCTCTGTGAATTGTACAGTTCATTTTTTAGTAACATTTTTCACCTTTAGTCATCAACACAAAAATTAGATGTCTTCTACCATGGCAAGGAACACAACTAATGCAGTAAAATAGAATTTCACTCATGCAACTGACGTTGAATAAACGAAAGAATTCCATTCATGTCGTAATGACGTAATAAAAATGCTGAATTTAAAGAATGATTGGAAAAATATAAAAAATACATTTTACAAAAAAATTGAAACGTCATTTAGGTTCAACAGAACACTATTCTCCAAGCTCACTGCAATGCAAATCTCAATTACCCACCCATATAAAATGCGATGTGTATAGAAGGCTATTTTCCAAGCTCACTGCAATACAAATCTCTATCATCCTCGTATATAAAATGCAATGTTTATAAAAGGCTATTCACCAAGCTCATTGGAATGCAAATTTCTATTATCCACGTATATAAAATGAAATGTTTATAGAAGGATATACTCCAAGCTCATTACGATGCAAATCTCCATTATCCACCTCTATGAAATGCCATGTGTATAGGAGGCTTTTCTCCAAGTTGACTGCAATGAAAATCTCTATTATCCACGTGTATAAAATGCTATGTACACATCTATATATTAGATATACGCCGTCATTGTTGATGGCCGGAGTAAATTAGTTATGGAATAGAACATAACTTGTCTTATCCGTTACTTGTTATCTTCCATCTGTCTTGTTGCAATCAATGAACGAAAATACAAATTTTTTAACAATATCTCCTGGAAATGTATACCGATATGACAGCAGTCTGAATAGAATCAAACGTCCTCGAATGAACTTCGTTCAAAGTAAATACTTCTTATAAAATCAAATTGAACACGCCTTCACAGCCAATGATTGACAAACCATTGCGTTGGTATTTGAAGTTCACCGAAGAATAAACATGGTCTGAATGAATCAAACTAATGAAACTACCGTCGTCCTCCAATGGAAAAATATCAAGAATAGTGAAAAAAAAGCGCATAGAAACATCTAGACTCCGTAGAATGTAAATGTTATCAATAAACCTGTCAGAATGAGATCCCTCACCAAATCAAAAAAGTATTTTATTCCTAAAAATGAAAAAAATGAAAATCTCTGGAAGGGGTGTAGTGGAGTACTCTTGCCAATTTTTCAAGTCTAGCAAGCACTCTTTACCATCTTTGGTGGCTATGGTTGTTCAACTGTTTGGCCAGCATTAGATGACTTGGACCTACCCTCATAGGTACGATGTGCATCCCCAAAGCAAATATATGAATTCTCTCATAACTGTTTCCTATATTTGATACGGAAGAATATCCTGTTAGTTGAAATATTTGCATTTAATTTGTTCAAGCTATATATTCCACGAAGCCTGAATGTTCAGCTGTTGAACAAAAGTCGTTTTGTGTCATATTTGTGATTTGTTTATTTGCAGTGAAGTAAACAAGTAGGGTGAACATCCTCTTAGTATGGTAATTCCATAATTTTTGCAAGGCGTACGATAACAGATGTTAAAGACAGCCCTGTATCTCGACACAATTTTCTTCATTCTTGTAATGAATCCGTTTTTCATCGCCTGTGACTATTTTTTTTTTTTTCATTTTATCTTGTCCAAAAAATGACTGAGTGTCAAGCAAGAAGAAAAATTGAGTTTCCTTTTCGTAAGTTCACGTGGAACCGAATTTCTGAATTTTTGAAAAATCTCGTAAACGACTGTTGTTGGGTGATTGCACAAATAATAATAATAATAGAGACTCGCGACTACTTCAAAGACATTTTTTGAGATATGGCGCTGGGAACTTTTGCATCGGCGTAATGTTTCTTTCTTTCGTTCTTTCTTTTCTTTTCTTTTTTTCTTTTTTTTTTTAGATTGTTGTGTGTATCTGGTTTCTGAATGTCGGGTCAGGGAAAAGCATCTATCAATGGAAGGAGATGAAACCAAGCGTGACGCTAGAGAACAAAGGAACGGACAGATAAAAGGTAGATGATGATGTATTCCTACACCCCCAGACGGTTTACATCTGGTGGATCATGTAGGCATGAATCTCTATCTCGATATATCTATCTCACTGACACACACACACACACTCTCTCTCTCTCTCTCTTTCTCTCTCTCTCTCTCTCTCTCTCTCTCAGTATCGTATCTCATTACTTTGTATTCACGCTCTTCTCCTCCCCCTCTGTCTCTCTCTGTGACCTTCACTTTCTAATCTTTACTCGCTCTCTCTCTACATATATCTATCTCTCTATCTATCTATCTCATTGGTTTGTAGTTACGCTCTTCTCCTCCCACCCTGTCTCTCTCTGTGACCTTCACTTTCTAGCTTCTACTCTCTCTCTTTCTCTGTTTCTCTATGCGTGACGCTCTCTATATTCCGAGCTTTTATTCTTTCTCTCTCTGACCTTCACCTTCTAGCTTTTATTCTCTTGGACTCTCTGTCTCTCTCTCTAAATATCTCTTTTGCTTCTAATCCCTCTATTTTACCCCCTCTGTCTCTCCTCACTCTCTCTCTCTCTCAGTCTGACCTTCATTTTCTAGCTTTTATTCTGTCTCCGCCTGTCTCTCTCTTTTGTTTCTAATTTCTCTCTCTCCCTCTCTCTCTTTCTCTTTCTCTCTCTGTAACTTACCCTAGACTCTCTCTTTCTCCAATCAAAAATAGTTTCTTCTTACTACTTTTTTCATTTTTTATTACTCTCTTACTCGTAAAACATACACATATACCTATATATTCCTCTCTTTCTTTAACCTTCCCCCTCTCTCTGTAATTCTTATCTGTTCTCTTTCTCTCTTTCCCCCTCTCTCTCTCTAGTCTAGCTTCTACTTTGGTCACTCCATTTCTCTCTATCCTCTCTCTCCCTCTCAGGCATTGTCTCATGTTAACTCATAGTTCTTCTCTGTTTCTGTCTGTCTGTCTCTCTCTCTCTCTCCCTCTCCCTCTCTCTCCCCCTCTCCCTCCCTCTCTATCTCTCTAATACTCCCACTTCGGTCGTACCCTCTTTATGTCTTTTCCTGTTTTCTCTTCCTCTCTCTGTCTTCCCCAATATCCTTTACTTTCATACACTCTAAAAGCCTTTCTTTCCCCCTTCTTCTTTCTCTCCCTCTCTCTCTCTCTCTCTCTCTCTCTCTCTATATATATATATATATATATATATATATATATATATATATATATATATATACTCACACAGCACACACCACTGAAGATGGGAAAAAATCCTGAAACATGTCTGGACCATTAACATCTAAGGATTAATAAACCTTACCTCTGAACACTTTACTCCCGAGTCTCTCTCACTCTTTACAGTTTCATCTTTTCGTTTATCTAGTAAAATAAAAGACAGCTTTTTAAATTTGATCTTCAACGTGAACTTCATTGGACAACACATCTACCGTCTTGCTCGATTGTCTTCTGTCATCTTCCTGGTTACTTCATTATTCCGTCCTCGCAAAAGTGTTATCTTGAATATTTTGCTTTACCAGAGCTGTTTAGCTCAATGGTAAGAACAAAGCTACGTCGAAGCAGCTGCCCTACAGGTCGAAAGTTCGATTCCAGCAGCAGATTCATTTTCAATCGTTTTTTCTATTCGCGTAGTCTAAATTGAGTGATATGTCAACCATGTAATAATGATAATGGTAGAATTTCAGTACAATATAACGCAATTTATAATCATATGTAATTACTTCCAACTCAACATGCTCGTCCATTTATAAATGGATCGATCTACCAACTTATCTATTTCAACACGGAAACATAAATATCTTTATGAATATGTCATATTACTTGTAACTCTATTTGAAATGACCTCCCGTTGCTACACGGAGAACGAGTCTCTTGGCCTAGACAGCACAAATAGATATAAAGAAGTAAAGAAAAATGAGATTCCAGTGATTAGTTCTCTGTGTAACAACGGGAGATCATTTCAAATAGAGTTTCAAATGATATACCACATTCATAAATGGTCTTTCGTAGGATCTCTCTCTTTCTCTCTCTCTCTCTCTCTCTCTCTCTCTCTCTCTCTATATATATATATATATATATATATATATATATATATATATATATATATATATATATATATATATATATATATCCTCGGTTTGCAAACGAAGTTTTTGGGAAAGTATTCTCATTTACATGTCCTTCTATCAAATCTGTTTAGGCGGACCTATCTATTTATCTATGTATACGCCAACATCTTCACACCTAACTGCCTATCCTAGTCTCTTCACGTACATCCATCTCTCAGTCTTTTTATATACATCTAACTATCTATCTCAGTCTCATCAATCTATCAATCTATCTATCGATTTCAGTCGCTCCACATCTTTCCATCTTTCTGTGTCCGTCCATCTATTCCACTCCGTTCATATCTGTCTAAATATCTATTTATCTTCCAGTCTCTTCACATCTATCTATCTATCTATCTCTGTCTCTTCACATCTATGTATTTGTCTCTTCATGTCTACGTCTTTCTCACTCTTCACATCTATCTATCTATCTATTTATCTATCTATCTATCTATCTATCTATCTATCTATCTATCTATCTATCTATCTCGGTCTCTCAACATTCATCTATCTCTCTATCTCTGTCTATTTTTTTCTCTATCTATTCACCACTTCCTTTTCCATCTTTCTGCCTGTTTGTCTATTCATCTATCTCACCCTGTCCATATCTATCTATCTATCTATCTATCTATCTATCCCATCCTGCACCTCTCCATTCTTTCTGTGTGTCTATCACAAACTATTAAGCCATCTGGTTAATCATCGATCACTGTCTACAGAAGTCAAATAACAGCTTCTCCTTCTCCAACCCACATTTCCAGCATGACACATCAAAAACACCATTATCAAATACAACTGAACATATGTTTTTCTATTTGCCTTCGCTGAGATCTGTCTGCGTCTTTGTTTTTCTCGAACTAATCCTATTCGTCTCTTTAAAGCTATCTCAGAGCATCACACAACAACGCTCAGGATAAAGGAAAGAAAGAAAAAACATTCGTTTTAGAGCGATACAAGCAAGATGAGGATGTTCGATCGGATAATTCGGGGGAATCTATTTATAAGATGATTCGCTCTGTTTGTCATCATTCCTACTTCATTGAACAAATTTCCACAGCTCAACCAAATTTGGTATATATACTTATCGTACTCGGGGATATATTTTAGTGTGAAGAGATTCGAGAAAGATATCTTTGAAAGTTTCAGAAGGGGATTTGTTTGTCACTGTCCCCCACCCTGAAAGATTGGAGGAGCACAACCAACTTTGGCATGCATACTTAATAGACCTAGGGGGCGTTTTCAAGTGAAGAGTTTTGAGGCAAAAAATTAAAGGATTTTAGAGGGGGTTCAATTTATGAAATAACTATAATGCCGAACTGAACACTTTCCGTTCAATATACATATGTACTTGATAGGACGGATTCTACTTAGTAAACCT
>OY735230.1:8694085-8719085 GCA_963457665.1 Thysanoteuthis rhombus
ACAAATTGACTAATGAAATTGTGGTTTTGATTCGTTTCAATCCTGTATCTAAGGATACTTCATTGGACAATTTGGAGGAAAAAAACAAATGGATGGAAGCAAGATAGCACACATCGTGAAGAATTTACTTCTTCAGTTGAAAAGATTGCACGACAATATATGAATTATAAATTGCATTATGTTATATAGAAAATTATTTGAGATTATTCTCATTCGTTACACGGTTAATGTATCACTCAATTAAGACAACGTAAATAGAATAAACAATTAAAGAAAGTTGGGCTGTTGCATGAATCGAACCTGCCACTGATAGGATAGCTTCTTTTGAGTATCGATGCTCTTACTATTGAACTAAACAGCCGATGGCAATGCAAAGGCAAAATAAGTGCTTTCAACCCAAATTCTCATCTCATTTATTCTCGGTCTTTCCCGCCCCTTTCAACGCGACAGTATTTATTTAAATCATTTCATTGTTTCTATATTTATAATTTATAATTCATTCTGTCGGACGAAGTATGTCCATTTTTAGAATACATGACTATAGATGTATATGTTTATTGTTGATGGAGAATAATCTGTAAGAAGTTTTCTACGTAATTAGTATTTTTAAAGATGATATCATAAGTAGTTTTGCGTGCAGTCTGAGATTAAAACTGACAGAACGAATTCGATATTCACATGGGTTAACATTCAATAGAAGTGACACGAACAATGAGTCACGTTTGTTGTTATACTTACTAATCTATCATTGTTAAATACGTTTTAGGGATAATTTATGCAATCCCTGTTTCAAAAAATCAAATGATGTGTAGTACAAAATAACACCCGTATACAATATATTATGATTATAGCCTCTATAAAATAACAAACTACATGTATGATATAAGCTATACATTATACTCATAGCAGAAAGGAAGGTGGTATTAAATCAACTCTGCGGGGGAGCCATGTTAATACATCCGTTTTTCATTAAATATCTTCGAAACTGTTATATAATAAAATACCGATGATCCCAACAAAAGAAAATACACACATACTACTATAATTACAAAGTAGATGTAAAACTACTGAAAATTACACAAATCAAACAGATATTAGGAAATAAGTGACAGAAGTGACACAAAAAAAATTGTTAAATGTTCAATGTTTACAGCTCTTTCCATACTATATATTTATATATATGGCTTGGATTCGCGAACAAAGATAAATGGGATAAATTTCACCAGCCATTGGACCACAGACGGCAGGGGCCTGTCAGTGGAATAGCCTTCCAGCCTGAGCAATGGATTTTAAAAATAAAGCCTGCTATTGTACATATGTGTGTGTGTGTGTGTGTGTGTCAGTATGTCTTTGTGTGTATACATACGTATACTTAGTAAAGAAGACAAAATTGATTGACTCTGACTGTCAATCAATTTTGTTTCCTCTTCTAAGTATACTTGTATCATACACGCACACACATTCGACATTAACAGAGATAGATAATGAAAACAAAGTAATAGATAGATAGATAGATAAAACAAAGGGGTACAGAGATCAAATCGTTGTGGGAAAGTCATCTTCTGAACCGAAAAGAAAACAAGGAAACAAAGAACCCTATAGAAACTGTGTCAGCTCGAAAGAAAGATTAAGTGGCGAAGGGAAGGGTCCATAGAGAATACATGGTTTGCGTAAAAAAGTTCCGGGTAACTTGAAACGAGTGGGTTCATTGGTTTTGGGGTCACCGCCTGCAGGTAAGATTACACCACACCTTGTGGCTTTTTCATTCGTCACGATATTCATGACATGACATCCAAGTCGTTAAAGCACATACATATTTGCATTATATATATGTATATACTAGTTGGGATACCTGGCATAGCTTTTATAGAGATTTGTTAATATTAATAAAGGGGAATGTGTGTGCACAGGCATCCTTTGTTCGTCGTTTACGCAAAAAAAAAAATGTTTAGATGCAGGAAGAAAAGAATTTTGTAGAGATTTCATAAAATCAAAAAAAGTATCACGATACCCTTCCTTCTCACCGATAGGGTGAACTCACAGACAAACAATTTGAAATATATCAACACCGGAAAGGAAATTATTTCTATAGAGAATTAATTGATTAAATGACAGTAACTCGTGTATATTTGGATAGAATTACTTGTCTCCCTCAGATTTGGAAATACTCAAATTGACCAGACACCAACTCGACTATCAGAGATCACAAAAGTTCAGCGCCATTTATCTTATGTTAACCATAGGTCAAGTTACCCTTGTACACAGGTTTTCAGCCATCAGGATGCAGACCGTTCATGAGTCTTATAAACACAAAAAAAGTTAACAATCATTCGTCTTTCTATACACACACACATATATATATATATATATATATATATATATATATATATATATATATATATTGATGGGTTAGATCCCTGCAGCAGCCTCATTTTCTCGGATTTTTCATTTCATTTATATTGTCAAGGCCAAATGGTACCGTCACCAAAAAATAACGGGTGATCATTTCAAATATGAGTTTCTATAATCATCATCATCATCAGTCTTTTAACGTCCGTCGTTGGACATAGACCTTCGCCTGGATCCGCCACATTTCTTTATCATGAGCGTTGCAGAGCCAGTATTTTCTGAATTTGTATAGTTCATCTCTCGATTTTGTATTCTGTCAAGCCGGTTTTGCATCTCTGGGGATCCCAGTTGTGAAACTTAATTTCCATTGGTTTTCTGCCGTTCTTGCAACATGACCAGCCATTTCTATTTAAATTTTCTAATAGATTCTCTGATGTCTCTGATTCCCGTTTTCTTTCTGATTTACTGTTTTGTCTTTGTGATCTTTCCACGTGAGGTTGAGCGTGATTCTCTCATGCGCACGATAACACAAATCATAATCATATAATCATTTACCTCTTTCCTTAAAGGGAGTTCCAGCATCCACCCCGTTCTTCTTGAAAAAACTCACCAACAACTGGAATTTTATGAATCCAAATCATCAACTTTGATACACAAATGACCTGAATTTAACCCGCTCAACTGGATGGTGGAAAATAATGCCCAGAAACAGAATCCCATCAGCCTTCTGAATACATGTACGGAACTGGTTAATGCTTATCAAAAAACTATTATACCTCAAAACCATAACTAGAAAGATTGGCTTTCTTTTTTTACACCTTTCACACACATATATATATATATATATATATATATATATATATATATATATATATATATATATGTGTGTGTGTGTGTGTGTGTGTGTGTGTTTTGAAAATTGAAGGGGGATGCTGGAAAAGGCATGTGAGGTTCCGAGGAGAGTACTTTGAAGAGATCTAAGGCCCCATTGGTTGTATACTTATCAGAAATACCTGATATTTCATAAACTAAGCGTGGCACAGGGCCACGATAGCGGAAGTTTAAGATTGAGCACGTTACACCAGCAAGACAAGCCTGCCAAACAGCACTCACCACTAGGCTACCGCATATTCCAAAAACTTGGTTTGACACAAGGCCACATTGAACAAGTGAGACCGGTAAGAGTCACCTGTTCTGTATGGCATGCACCTGTATTTTGTTCCAGCTTAGCTTTGACTGGCTTAGGGCTAAAATGACATTTACTAAACTTAGTACGGCATAATACCAAATTTTGTAAGCACCCAATGAGAATTGAAACGATAATACGACCTCCTAAGCTAAATTACAACTATTTGCCTAGAGATCTTATCTAAGAAGCTTAGCTCCTTCTGTCACAAGACTTAGGTGGTTGTGCACCCGTTGTGGGTCGATCTCTTGCGATTTGTTTTGCTTGCCAAGCTTGCTTATCGTCATGCCACGATAAGTGTTCATAATAGGCTCAGTTGGGCACAAGGCATTATCAGTGGTGCTCCCAGTGTGAATCGAACTCTCTGCATAAGCGAATCAGTTTGCTAACTCGCTAACCGTCATGTCATGAAGAAAACTCATAAGTTTATTACTGCATAGGGTGTAACCAGAAGTGCACCTAGTGCAGATCGAACTCACTGCACTAAGAAATATCTGTCTACAAGTTTCGCTTGCCAAACGCCCTACACACGAAAGGAGTGCATAATAAGCTTAGTATGGCACAAGGCATAAAAAGTGGTGCATCCACTGATGACTAAAGTCAGGTCTCTGGCAAATCATTCGGCAATACTAGATTACTAACTGTCGTGCGACAAGGCCACAAGTTTTGGGGTACCCAGTAAAGTTCGATTTCAACACACTCTTGAGTTCAGCTGCAGAATTATCCCGATAACCGTTAGGCCACTTGGATCACCTAAACACGCAACGTTAACCCTGCTCTGTTAGAATAACGTGAGTTGAGAAGTCGCCGAGCGGTTAACTGTGCGTAAAATAGATTAGGCGAGTCGGGTTCGAATTCTGGCTGGATTTGTGTTCTCTTTGCATTAATTCCCTTGGGAAACGCATAAATCCATCTCTCCCCACCCTAGGCATGGACTAGAATAGCGCAGCGTGGAGTGAGAAACGCCATTTTGGGTGCTTGTCGCTCCAAAGTCTATTCATGTATCGCAAACGAGCCAAGTAAGTAGTAATGTGGTACGCTGAGCGCAGACTAGGACTACTGAAGCTGTAGCCAGCGTAAGGATCTTACTCACTTAGAATGATTATTGTTGACTCCCCCCCTCGATATGCTAGATCAACGTATGCAGGGGAAAGGACCGGGTGCTCAAGTTTGGCAAGATGCTCTTTTAATCGGCGGGTCACCATACGATGAAACAGTCACAGAATGATCTTGTAGCTGCATAGGGCACCACCCGGGATTCCCAGACAGTCACCCATCCAGATAATGACCGGGCTAGACGTCGGCCAACTCAATCACGAGAACTGGTGAATCCAACGCTATTTGGTCGTATATGTCAGAAGAGCGTTCAAACCATCGCTCCGTGCCAGGCGCCCGGTATGTGTTCGGGGATGCGTGTTGAAGAGAAAAAAAAAAGAAAAAAAAAAAAAGCACAAATGAGTCAATTACATCACATGGTAACAACCGGCACACGCCGGTGGTAATTTATGGTGCCCAGCCCAGACGCACTTTCCTCTGGCCTTCATCACAGGCGCAGGAATTTCCATCAATGAAGTTCAGGCAAACCCACAAAAATTGAAGGTCACTTGGCATGGGCGACTAATTTCGGATTCTTTTTTTTACTTTTCTTTTTTTTTTTCGAATTAAGAGAGGAAGACCTTCATTGAAAGGTTGCAGTCATAATGCCAGTTCGGTTAGGCTGGTATTTTTTCTAACAAAACACCCCCTTCTTATCAATCTATGCGGAATTTCGAAAAGCAGAATATATATATATATATATATATATATATATATATATATATATATATATATATATGTATGTATAAAGAGTAAGATAACATATTTTAGAATTCTTTTCAAAAAACAAATAATCACAATTTGATTACATCCGCTGGTTGTACAGAGCCTCAAAAATGACGCCTGTCTCTTTCAATGTTAGCCTCCAAATGTAATCAACAGTATGATCAGAAAATATCACCTGTCAATAAAAAAGCAAGCTTGACAGTCCTACTATGGATGCAATGCACTTGTCTGATCCTCAGTACTTTTGAAAGTCCATTCCTTTCAAAGTTCTCAGCTTCACAAGCCCTAACCTCAGGAAGCATCTTCATTTCATGCTAATATCATATTTAAAAAAAGAATTCCATTCACGTAATTTGCATGTGTTTGTCTTCTGACGCAGTAGAATAGAATTCCATGTTCTGATGACGTAAGAATATTTAGTCAACATCAGATTCATAGGAAGAACGGAAGGGAGATATAAGCTTTTCACTTGGTCTACAACACAAACCACTGGTACTATTGCGAAATACGCTGTTCTCTCGACTGCAGAACGGATTATAACTTAACCCTTGTATAAGACACAGAACTGGAATGGTTATTGTGTAAGATGTACGAATTTGAGTCCAAATTTGACTGAATTTCAACACATTTTCACATTCTAACTGTCTAGTTGGCTCTATGGATTCTCCCTCAAAATCTATACTCATACTGTTTTGGCTGAATCCAAGTATAATTCCATGTCCATTCGTATGTGACAGCGTAACTGGGGAACTGCATATCGTATCTCCATTTATTTTTGTTGTGGGTACTGGTGGGGTCTCATGGAATATTCAAGCAATGTAGTTTTTGAAAATTTTATAAAAATGATAATTGTGTGGGATTTGCATTCGCGTTCACTCCAAAAAATCAATCTGATTTCCAACTATTGAACAACCGTAGTCTTTTTTTTTATATATATATATATATACGTTTGTGAGTCTGTTTGCGTGTTTATTTGTTGCAGCGCTCCTCGCCATACCGTTTTATCTACAGACTTGAAAATCGACATCAGTACTCCATTAGAGCCCTTTAAAAATATCCGGTCGGGGTGCCAAAAAAGTTTTTGACCATTTGGGACACTTATTCTAACGGGTTTAATAATATCATCGAGATTATTCAGAATCAGAAGATATTTCTATGTCTTTACTCCATCTTAGATGTTTTCCACTGGAAAACGCCCGTGATCCCATAAATAGAATTTATTCTGACCATATTTATTCGTTTGATGGAAATCTTCTACATAACTTCGAATTTGGACGTTACGGTTGTTCAGCTATTGACTGTGATGGCGACCCTTACTATATATTACTGAACGTTTAATACTGTTTAGTTTATGTGTAACCAATAGGTGGCTGAACCAGGTATTGTTGCCAAAAGCATTGATTTAGATTATATCTAAATTACCCCAAATTGGAGAATGCAAAAAAGTCCAACTGATTTGCAACTGTATAATATCAGTATGGGATCTGCGTTTGCACTCAATCCACTAATAATGAGCTTATTTCTATCCATATATATATATATATATATATATATATATATATATATATGCATACATACATTATTGTGTCCTCCAAAGATAGCTGTTTCGTTGTATTACAACTCTTCAGTGTGGTTATAGACTATCCATTATCCCATCCAGTACCACGAGGCAGGATCGAAACCTTAGCTTTAGACCCAGAGGCTGGTATCCTCCCTCTACTCCACGGAACTGGACGGTCAGTGAGGTTGAATTTATGCGATATATTTATTTATTAATGCATTGATTCCCCATCCACCAGAGTGCTCTATTCCATGTTGGAAGAGCATTGAAGTCTGATTATGTTTATCTGAATATGATCTATGGAACAGAGCATTGAAACCCCAACATTGGATTAAGATACTCTTGGTGTGGACGGAGACCCCCCCCCCCCTTAAGCTTTTTTCCGAAACTGAATGAAAAATCTCGCTCGTTGGGCAGATTTTCGGCTAGTCAAATAAAAGCTATGGAAATGACGGTAGTTTTACCGATTTTAGTCTTGTCAGTAGCAGCAATTTCTGGTCTCCTGCTGGTTTAATTTGTCGGTAGAGGCGTTGGCACAAAATTCCGACCTTTTGTAGAGCAGTTGTGGGTCTAATAGCGGCCCTACAAACAATGCTCCTTCCTGCTCACCCACGTTCCGGCGTCAACCAGTTCCGACCCGTCACTAGTTTTCGGACGAGTTAGAAATTCTTTACGTTCTTCAGAGCAAGGTTTTTCAAACCTGGGTACGCTAACCCCATGGGAACGCAAAAGAAAAAACATGCGTGGGTACATGAGGTTTGTAAAAACACTGGAAATTCTGGAGTGATCACAACTAACTCGTGTGAGTTGTGGACTAGGTTTTGCAATAACGTGTGTTACCAAAAGCAATTTTTATGACTGACAATGATTTGTGTTTGTCTTCCAGAAACAGTGCCAAGATTTAGTTATTCGTTCGAAAGTGACAAGATGATTCATCTCATTAAAATACAACATCGAGCAACGATTGGAGACAACTCTGTCTGTGTTTGTGCACCACGATTACCCATCAATTGTACATATATATTAGTAAGTATACAAGGCTTTGTTGTGTAAAATTTGATGTCTTTTGGATGAGCGGTTCTCGAGAAAATCTTATAAGAATAGATGAAACATTAATCGTAGATGATCTTTCTTTATCAGTCATAGGGATTATCTCCCTTGACAGCCATCCTCTAGAAATATCAGAATTTAGCTATGAAATGTCTAAATTGACGACACTGAAGAGAAGAAATCAGAATACTTCAAAGCTATAGTTTTGTATGACGGACAGAAAATTGTTTTATTCATCAATTACGACAGGCTGCGAGACATACCATAAAGTCCGGCGTTAGTTCGATAGTTTGAACCTTAAATCAATAAAGTATAAGTTGTTATATACAACCCCAACTTGATGTACCCACTTATAACGATGGTATTATCATTCGTTGTAATATGTTGGCTGTTGAGATGTATTCCTAATATATCTTTCCCCTGCCCCAGCAAAATATATCCTTTTGTCCCTTTCTCTGGGAGAAAGGGCAGCGGGCGTTCTAACCCGTATTGTTCTCAACTGAGCTTGATAAATATCGAGAAAGAAAACACAATACTGACAATGACCTCACCAAAAATCAGTGACGTCATCACGCCACGAATAAGAGTTGCGTAGACAAAAACTGGTGACGATTTCATTCTCTCAACTCAGGCCGACTTGTTTTATTACAGGGTTTACTAGTAGAGGAGTTTCAATGGGATAAGTAGTTTTAAAATAATATTGTATCGAGAAATGAGTTCTGTTTTGTTCACCTTTTAGATTTTAATGAAGCAAGGAAGCATGTTTGTTTTTGTTTTGTTTTTTTGTTCTTTTAATTGTATGTCCAGTGTTGATAATACTTGTCTTTTTTTAAATTTTTGTCTTCATGCTAAAGTGTTGACACTGTTGACAGGGTTTTTCGAGCTTAAGATTGACTTCCGGAATCGAAAAAAATTGAAAAAAGATCTAAATTGGCAATTCTGCTCTGAGAGAAGACAGAAAGAAAGAAAGAAAGAAAGAAAGGAAGAAGAAGTTTTTTGAAAGAAAGAATTTTTCGGAAGGAAGAAAGAAAAAAAGAAACTTATGAATGAAACAGGGGAAATGACAGATATAACCTTTTGATTGATCTCCCCCAACACAGCATAAATGGGTGATGGTTATTCATGATCACTTCTCTCGTCTGTTTTGGGGTGGGGGAGTTGTGATCACAAAAAAAAGCCTGAATTTCAGAAAAAACAAAGCTAGCACGAATTAGTGACTAATTTAGCATGAAATTACATTGCATATTCCCCTCATCACCACCCATCCACTAAAATCAATTTTAGAGGCAAACTTTTGAGAAAATCACATTTTCCTCCTCGTTGACTGGAATTTGCGTACAAAATTTCAAGTTCTTACTTATGAACCGTAGGGACATGGCGAAGTCTGGATAGATATATATAAATGTCAAAACTCATAAATAACCTAAACCCAGCAACAGTGTTTAAACTGATCGGTTGTTGGTAGCGGTTATAAATCATAAATGGGGAAAATAAATAAAGCTGCACAATGAAAAAAAAGAAAAAGAAAGAAGCAAAGAAGAAAATAAAGAGAGAAAGAAAGGGGTAACAACAAGAACAAGAGAAAATGACAGTAAGGATGAATGATTTGAAACTGAGTAGGGAAGGGTGGAGGCATGACGGGAGGGAAAAAAGGCTGTGGGTGGGGAGTCCGACGCCACGTGCCGGTGACCTTTTCGATTTTCCTCTTGTTGTTCTGCTTGCATTTCCGGTTTCGCTTTCTACCCGGAATTATTTGTTTTGAATTTTCTTTTCAAATTGTTCCATTTACCCCCAGGCAAATTATAGGTCCACGCCCAAATTTTCTTGCTGACATGAAACCGCTCACATTGCCCTTCCCTAAGCACTTTCTTTGTTTTTCTTTGATTCATTCTTTCTTTACTTCTCTTTTATTTCTTTATTTCTTTCTTTCTTTCTTTTTTTCTTTCTATCATATTCTATTTCTTTATCTATTCAATCTTTTTCGATGCAATCGATTTTTCTTTCTTTATATCTTCCTTTTTTCCACTTGATTTCTTCCTTTTTTCAATAAATCAATTTGATTCATTTATTCGTTCATCTTCTTTTTTTCTTTTTAAAATTTTGAGTCATTTTCTCCCGATTCTTCGTGTTTCCCAGTCATTCTCTCTTTTTTTCCTCTTTCCTTCTTTCTTTTAAATATTTTGTATTCTTTAAATCATTTTTCTCGCTGTCTTTCTTTCTTTCTTCTTTTGCTTTCTTTCCTCAAATTTTTTAGGTTTACTTTTTTCAAATAATTTTCCTTCCTTTTTCCTTCATTAATTTTGTTTGTTTTTTTTCAATTTTTTTTCTTTCTTTTAAATCTTTTAGGGTTTTTTTCTTTGAATCATGTTTCCCCTTTCTTTCTTTCAATTTTTTTCGACTTCTTTTCTTTAAATCAAATTTTCTTCCTTTTTTTCCTTTTTTTTCCCTGTTTCTCCCTTTAGTTATTTCTTTCAATCTTTCCTTGTTGTCTTTTTTTCTCCAAATCAATTATTCTTTCTTTTTCTCTCTTCCTTTTTTTCTCCATCCTTCTCTCTCTTTTTTTCTTCCTTTTAATCATCCATTTCCTTTCTTTGCAAAAATGCAGACACAAACAAACATGTATATTCGTGCAAAAATGCACACATTCATGCATACACACACATATACACGCACACGCATACGTAGGTATGCAAAAACACACATTTGCATTAAGGCCTCCAGAGACAAATCTGTACGTACGTATGTACTTACACGTGTACGCAACAAGCACACACCTACACACAAAAACTGACACACATACCCGAATTAGCCCACTCAACAGAAAAAAACAACTTTAAAAGCTTCATTTTCCTTTATCTCTTATGAATATTAATGAATCCTGATTTTTACGCGAGGTTCCTTTGCATCGCGGCTGATATTCAGGCGTGTCCTGAGTGGGGGTCTCCTCTGCATTTGGGTGGACATATTTACTGCATGCTTCTGCATTAACACAACACATTGAAGCTCGGCGAAATCTACAAAAAAGATCGGGGGTGTCATTAGCATAGCGGTGGCCTTGACAATAACTTTGATTGCTTTTGTGCTCGTGTTTGTTCGTAATAAACTGGAAAATGTCATTTAGAGTGAGTTTCATACGATGGCATGAAATTATCTCTGAAGGGCTTCAGGCTAAGTCTAGGATCTATCTATATAGCTAGCTACCAAGCTATCTGTTTGTCTGTCCGTCTGCGTGTATGGTCATCTTTTGATATTGGCAAGGCAACCTTGAAAATCATTAGGAGACAAGCAGAAGAGTTCAAATAGATAACTGACCTCCTTTCATCTTTTATACACTAAGTGTTTCCATGAATTTCACATTTCATACCGTCAATGTATGTCGTGTGTATGCATGTGCGTATGTGTGTGTGTGTGTGTGTGTGTGTGTGTGTGTGTGTGTGTGTGCTTGTGAGTGTGTGCTTGTGTGTGTGTTGTATAAGGTCACTTTATCATATGCTGGTTAGTTTTCCCTCTTTTTGGCAATAGGAATCTATCCCAGTTTTGTTCACATTTATTTATCTATGTCTCTCTCTCTCTCTCTCTCTATATATATATATATATGTATATCTTTTGTTTGTCATTCTTTACATATATGTATACATACATATTTTTGTTTATCATTCTTTATATATATGCATACATATGTATATATATATATATATATATATATATATATATATATATATATATATGTGTGTGTGTGTGTGTGTGTGTGTGTGTGTGTGTGTGCCACATTTCTTGGTCAAAACAAACGTGCCCGGAATTCTTGAGAATTTTATCAAGTGACGAACAATAGCCAAGAATTAATGACTGTTATTCTATTGAGATAATTAGTTGATAAGTGATTCTAATTTTGTGTGCTTATACATAAGTGAAATTAATGATGCCAACAAACATGCCCTCACCATACACACACACGCTTACAATCTTATATATAAATATATCAAATGGAGTGTTTAAGGAGATAGGAATAAATAAAAAGATAGATATAATTAAAATTTGATGGACACACACATATATATATATATATATATATATATATATATATATATATATATATATATATATATATATCCCAGAGTCACTTACATTTACCCAAAACAATCTCGTCTTAGAATTGCTCTCAGCTGCCCCCCCTTTAATCTAGTCTACAATCTGGAATTCCATTTCTTTCAACGTCAAAAAGACACAGATTAAACTTAGAGTTTTTATTACGTCATTAAAAAACGAATGAAATTCTATCTTACAGCATCAATTACCTGAATGAAATTTTATTTCACTATCTTCCTTAGCGTGACAGAAGACATCTGCACATTGGTAATTATCATACGAGTGGATTTCATACCCATGGAACGAATACATACATACCCTGTTGAAACAGAGACGAGCAGAGATGACATCATGGGAATGAAATAAGACAAGAATCAATCCCTCAGGGAACAAACTGGGCTCTCGAAGGCCGGAGGGTAGACAGCTGAAATTTTGCATATATACAACATATATAGCAATCAAAATGAGAGCAATAGTTTGAATAAATCGATGTACATCCATATGTCGACTTGTGTCCGACGAAAACCGATTTGGATGTAAG
This sequence comes from Thysanoteuthis rhombus, assembly GCA_963457665.1. Classification (NCBI taxonomy): domain Eukaryota; kingdom Metazoa; phylum Mollusca; class Cephalopoda; order Oegopsida; family Thysanoteuthidae; genus Thysanoteuthis; species Thysanoteuthis major. Next base: position 8,706,680 of record OY735230.1, read on the forward strand.
TCGATTATAGGATGAAGTGAAATATACGGGGACCACAACGTGAGATACCATGGCTCATACACGTTCTCCTAATCTTTAAATTTTACGTACATCTATCTTGCCTTTTTGAAGAGAAAGGAACAAATGCCATCCATCACGTTTCTTGTACCAAGTCAAAAGCTCAGCACAGCAAGTTTTCCTACTCTTTTACCTTCTCTTGCTCGTCCGTCCAGTCAGGAGAACTTGAAACAATCATGACGTATCCACTTCGTTCTCTATAGCAAGCTAACAATAACACGAAAATGAGATTTCCGTCATCCGCAACTAATGGGTTTGAGCCCTTCTGAGGGACGTATCTGCGATTGGGTGTAAGTCGACTTACACTTTAAGGAGGATCGAGTTAACGCCAGTCTTACAAACCGTGAAGAATAAAACGAAAACTCTACTTCTAAGTACGTTTTTTCTTCTGGTCACAAATCTCCTGAACTATCTAAATTCTTGGGCACTCTCTTAACCAGACTTTCTCAACAGGGGTTCCACAGAACCTTACAGTTTTGCAATAGGTTGCCAGAGGTTCTGAATTTTTTTTTAATACATGATAGTGAAAAACATCAGAATTTTGTATTATTTAAGTTTTTTTTAATATAACAAGTAGCAGGCCCTTGCCATGTTAAAATTTGACGCGTTAAGCACCAGAATTTTTTTCTAATCTCTTTTAATTACTAATTCCCGCTTCCATCATCGGGTTATTTCATTACACGAACACGTGTGGGTCACTCTGAAGCTCCAGTTATCTGCTGTAAACAATCTATAATGAAAAAAATCAATAAACATTATGTTAAATTCATTAGAAATTTACCATTGACAGACAATTGCCTCGAAAAATAACCAAAATGTGGTAACAGTGACATTACGTTGCCAAAACCAAAGTTGGCGAAGGGTTTTATCTTTTTTTTTTCAAATTTGTGTGTGTGTGTGTGTGTGTGTTTGTTTAACCATTCGCATATTTGTGTATCAGGTTATTCCTGCGCTCCTGGCCATACACTTCTGTCTATAGACTTGGGAATTGGTATCAGTACTCCACTAAACCTCTTCTAAAAATATTTTGTCGTCACCTTTTCAAAAAAAGACTCTTTTGCCTCATTGTGTCTTATTTGACCGGTTTATTAACAGCATCTAAATTCTGGAGAAATCTAGATGTTTTTATGCTCTTTCTTTTTTTAAAAATCTTTTCGAAGAGTGATGCCAGTGATGTCATAAACAGAATTTATTCTGACCGTATTTAATCTTCGATGGATTTTTTTTTTTACATGGCTTCAAATTTTGACGCTACGGTTGTTCAATTATTGACTCTGATGGTAAGTCTTTTTTTTTTTTTTTTTTTTTTCAATATTTGTAGACCTCGGTAGTTCTTACCGACCGACTCTCCACTGTCCATTCATAAAAGCGGGGGCAGGGGGCAGGGGGTCCAAAATAGGACTAAGATTAATTATAATTAAGGCCGTGGCGCGCCCTGTCGCGAGTGAAAAGTGCCCTTGAAGGTCTGGAGTGCTTTTAATCAATTAGCTGAATACAGTCAGACAATAAGGCATAGAAATTGGGTGTCGTATTACAGGGGAAAACTAGATTATGATCAGCTGACTTTTCGGAGAAAATGAAATATAAACGAAATAATTTAATTGATTTTACAGATATTGTTATGAATAAACTGATAGATAGATAGATAGATAGATAGATAGATAGATAGATAGATAGATAGATAGATAGATAGATAGATAGGAACAGGCCGAGATAGATAAATTGATATATAAATAGATATGAATAGGCTGACATAGATAGATAAATAGATAGATAGATAGATAGATATATAGATAGATAGATAGATAGATAGATAGATAGGTAGGAACAGACTAATAGATAAATAGATATTCAAATAGATAATAATAGACGGAAATAGATCGATAGATAGATAGATTGAGATAGATTGATAGATAGATAGATATGAATCTACTTTTATGGATGTGTAGATAATAAGTGGTAAAAATACACACACATACTCACACACTCACATATATTTGAATAGATAGATAGATAGATAGATAGATAGATAGATATGAATCTACTTTTATAGATGTATAGATAATGAGTGGTAAAAATACACACACATATGTATATAAACATATAGATAGATAGATAGTTAGATAGATAGATAGAAGACAGATAGACATAGATTATCATGACCCAAAAACCCCTAAAATGTTTTGTCCAGTTGTTGGGTATTTGTCAAACTGTCACGATCAAGTTTACACTTTATTTTCGTATGTAACAACAATGAAGAATGACAATGACACCAAACAGCGGTGAAGTCATGCATGAATAGCAGTGACGTACAGAAAAAATTGGTGACAAATCCATTCACAGTTCTTTTGGAATAATATTGTCTGGAGGAATGATCTCCGATTTGTTTACCTTTTTTTTTTCTCCTACTGCAGCCGAGCTTGTTGAATCTCGACTTTTTTCTTCCGTTTGTCTCGACAATAATAATGACAATGATAGTAAACACATCAGAAGGCAGTGATGTCATGCACGGATAAGAGTGATGTACACAAAAACTGATGACGAATTAACTCCCTCAAAATGACTCGTTTCGGGAACTACATCAAAATGAGTTGAATAGGGGTTTTGAAGATGAGAATTCTATTTTGTTCACCCGTTAGATTTTGATGAAGCATGTTGGTTTGACCCTGGCGCAGCCTAGCTTGACTCTTATTTTCTGGGGCGAGGGGAGAATTCCTTGCGCAATTCTGATCCTCCTCTTTTTATCTTTTCCATCACTTTTCATTTGGCTATCTCTCTTTTTTATTTCACTATTTTCTCTCTCATCTGATTTATCTCTCTCCACTTGCACTCTTTCTTTCTTCTTTCTCCTTTACCCCTCTCTTTCACTTTATTCATCTCTCCCCAATCACCCCCTCTTCCTTCTTCTTTTCATTCCTCCTCTATTTCAGCTCTGCCAACAAATTTAAGAGAGGTATATATATATATATATATATATATATATATATATATATATATATATATATATATATATATATTCACTCGTGTCTGTCCTTCTATCCGCACAATGTCTGAAAAATTTCTCAACAAATATTATATAAATTATGTGGGAGGCTGGACCATATCTACGGGAGGAGTGATGAGATTCGGGGGCGGATCCAAGAATCTTTTTAATTTTGATACCTTCATTCTAATTATTCTGCAAGAAATGAGGGTGAACACAAATAGTTAAATAGTTAATAAAAAAAAGGCCGATTTTAAATTTAAAGAGAAGTAACTATCCGTTCTATTTCATTTTTTATATCTGATTTTTATTCAGAATTTATTGTACAGAGTTGGCAGTGGTATTTGCTCTTTAGATGCCTTTCAGTTATTTTTTTCTGCCCATTGCTTATTTTCTTGCTATCACCAGCCTTTTATCTCAATCCATTAGTCTTCATTTTAAAAGTGTTGCTCTCTCTCTCTCTCTCTCTCTCTCTCTCTCTCTCTCTCTCTCTCTCTCTATTTCTCCTTCCCCATCCATTCACCACCTGAACACATATACCCGCATGTAAAAACTCATTGTATCATTTATTCACCCTTACATCCGATTCACTTTTCAAACTTTTATTCCGGACCCTATTAACGCTTTTCCTGCGCGTGACGAAAAACGAGAAAAAAAAAAGCCTGCGAAATTCTCTCTCTCTCTCTCTCTCTCTCTCTCTCTCTCTCTCTCTCTCTCTCTCTCTCTCTAATCTCGTACGTCTTCCATCTTGGCCCGTATGCACAGAATGTCGACGGCAGCTCACCGTACGGCTTCTGCGACATGCGCATAATCTGCAAATTGTTCCTCCAATAATGACCACCTGCTTGCTCAGCCACACTCACCAACTTTCAATAATAATAATAATAATAATAATAATAATAATAATAATAATAATAATAATAGTGGTTAACGGCGTGGACAATGGAATAGGGGAGCCGAGTTCGAATTCCGGTCGGGGCTGCTTATGTTCACTTTGTACAAATACCTCTCAGAAAGGCATGAATCCATCTCTTCTTCTCTCAATGAAGGATTAAATGACAGGTCAAGCTGAGCTCTCCAGCCTTGGGAAGTCAACTGATCTAGGAGAAAGAAAAACGCTGATTCCTAATTTGGGGATTGCGTGAGGCGGTTGCTTCCATACTTTGACAGTCTTCCGGCACCTCCTGCAGCCAAGCTGATGTCAAAAGTGTCGCGCTCTGCTCTCTTTTTGCACTATGTTGGCAAGACCGAAGGGGGTATTCTGTCGACTAGGAATCACGGGATTTTCATACGCTTTGCCAGGCCTTGCACCCCTGGGGGGAAGTCACTTTAGTTGTCGTTCCGTTTTCTGTCAACACGGGGGGGGGGCGCCCTTCTGTCTAATAATCAGAAGACTAGATCTTCTCGTAGTGAACATGGCAAAAAAAAAGTGTCGGTAGATTTCAGTGATAAGTGGGGGCAGGGATAAGAGCAAGGGTGAGGTTGAACCAAAGTGAAATGCTCGACAAGTGTTAAGACTTTGTCTGAGAAGTGAGAAATTGCAGATCATGGAAGTGACAGCAGTACCAGTAGAGGTACGAGCACTGGAAACAATTCCAAAGAACGTAGCAAAAGGTAGAATGGGGATCCAGGGAAGACCTGAGACTACCCTGACGACAGCATTACTAAAATGAAGAAGAAGAAGAAGAAGAAGAAGAAGAAGAAGAAGAAGAAGAAGAAGAAGAAGAAGAAGAAGAAGAAGAAGAAGAAGAAGAAGAAGAAGAAGAAGAAGAAGAATACAAACTTTGTACCCCGGATGCTGAAGTAGATAATACCAAAAACTGTGGCTACGAAGTTCAAGATTTAAAAGCCGAAACACAGGGGTTATCTTTGCTGCCCCAGACCAGAGCCATCTTACCAGGAACTACTGAGCACATGTTATCAAAAATGATGCTGACCCCAACTGCTGGCTTTGTGACGGCACACCTGAGACTAACGACCACATTATATCTGAATGCTCTGTTGTAGCCCCCAATGAATACAGACTTAGATACGATAGAGTGAGCCAGTACATCCACTGGATTTTTTGTAGGTACACCACATACAGTACATTGGTATGAACACCTTCCAGAACCTATAACCTACTAACGAAATGTTGCAATGTTATGGGATTTCCCAGTACACACGGATCAAACCGTCAAAGCAAAACATCCTGGTAATTACAAAGGAAAAAGGGGATGCTTACCATTAGATACGACCATTCCATCAGACAAAACTGTATATGTAAAAGAGCTTGAAAAATTGTCTCGGAAGGAGATATGGAAATTGATATAAAAATGTGGCAACTCAAGACAGTAACGATACCTGTTGCTGAGGGAGCCCTTGGGGTCATAAAAATGATTCTGACAAATATCTAGGTTGAATACCAGGAAACCCAAGCATCTATCAGGTACAGAAAATTGTCCTCACAGGCACTGCCCATATCCTTCATGAAGCACTGTCCATGTAAATATCTTGTCCGTTATGCAACTATATACAGTTTTTGTCTAGCCTCCAATTACAGTCTTGTATTCACTCACCTTTTGTATATACGAAATTTGAAAGAAAAAACTGTTCCCACAAAGTCATTGCACCGTTGCTTGCACTAAGTTTCAAGTGGAAGACTTTTAAAAAATGTACCTCCTGGTAGATATGACTGTACCAGCGGTTTAAAAAATTGCCGTCAAGGAATTCGAGAAACCCCCAAAATATAAAGACTTTGAAATAGAAATCAGTGGAATGTGGCAACTCAGTACGAAAATAATACCGATTGTTGTAGGGGCCCATGGAGAACTCAAAAAAAAGGGACCAGTGAATTTGCCAACAGCATACATGGAAAGCCCAGGATATATGAAATACAGAAAATAGCTCTTACCTCCACTGCACACATTATTATAAAAATTTTTCTCAATGTGAATCTATGTACTACACCCAGTGTTCATCATTTTATATATATATAGAATACATATATTGTCTGCATGTGTAAAAGCCCCCTTTTTTCTCTCTTCTCCCCCCCCCACTCAGTCTCTGTCTCTGTCTCTCTCTCTCTCTCTCTCTCTCTGTCTCTCACTCTAAACCCCAGGCTATTATAACTTATGAGGTTGGCAGGCTTGGGGCTCTTGTTGAGACTCAGCTGATGAATTATATAAACTGAATTTAAACCCAACAACAATGTAATGATGATTATGGTAATTACCAAAATGATGATGATGATGATGATGATGATGATGATTTGTTTTAGCTTGAGAAGAAACATTCCAAGATAGATAGATAGATAGATATGACTAGGAAGATGTCTGAAATTTTGAGACGAAGTTTTCTCAAGAGTCCATCAAGTATTCGTTCCAGTATACTCAGCATTCTCAGTTTTACCACAACGTTTCGGCTGCTGTGTTCTTCAGCCTGTTCGGCATAAGATTTTGCGCACACTGACTATAAAAAAATCTAAATGGAACATTAGTCGAGCAGGGGTTGTTCGATTAATTTCAATCTGCTCATCAGAGTCCCATAACAGGGGTGACAGAAGTCTTTTGCAGCACAAGACTAAATTTGCATGGTCTTGGGACCAAATTAAGTGGCTCCAGGACAAAAATAACCATATGAATTAAAACCAACCATCAGACTAAATTTGAATGGTCTTGGGACCAAATGAAGTTGCTTCTGTACCAGAATAATCGAATAACTTCAAATCCAACATCAGACTGAATTGGTGAGGTCTTGGGATCAAATTAATTAACTACAATACCAAAATAATCATATAACTACAAATCCATCATCAGACCAAATTTTCATGGTCTCAGAATCAAATTAAGTACCTCCAGTGCCAAAATAATCTAATAACTTCGATTCCACCATTAAACTGAATTTGTTAGATCTTGGTATCAAATTAAGTAGCTTTAGTACCAAAATAATCAAGTAACTCAAAATCTATCAGACTAAGCTGAATGTTTTTATAATCTGTTTTCATGTATATTTATGTAGTTCTATATCGATTGAGCTTTAGGTTTCTTTTGTAAATTTTCCCCAAGAACCAGATTTTTTTTGGAACCTATTAACTTTGTTTAGTATCAAATTTGCCCAATTCTAATCTTTGAAAACACCAAATGCCAACCCTGCCCTGTATATTTTAACACCCGACCCCCAACACCTAAATCTCTGAATTATTTGCTCAAAGGTAAGCTAGGGCTACTAGCCTAAATGGGACCCTGTGCGTGGGACTCGTGACACTTCCGTCCAAAAAGCACCTGTCGCCACTTCACTTGCTTGTAATTATTGTCCGACTCACGTAGAAGGGATACGCCCCCGTCGACAAGCACTTTACCGGCGCCCTACTTCTCGCCTATACAGCACCCCCAGCATCATCCAAAACGGACTTTGGGGATATATATATATATATATATATATATATATATATATATATATAGTCCAATGGGAATACAGCAATTATCTGGACAATATCCACAGCCCAGTGACGATAAAGTAGTTATTTGGGAATTCGTCTTTCTGCCGGGCTGTTTAGCTGAAAGGAAAGAGCGATACTACTTTGAAGCAGTTACGTGCAGGTTCCTGCAGCAGTCCCGTCCTCTTTAATAGTTTATCATATTTACACTGTCAAGGCTAAGTGTCTCATTCTCCGTGTAATCACGGGAGGTGATTCAAAATAGTTCAATATAACGCATTCATAAATATTATCTCGGATTATATATCCATTTCTGAATATATATATATATATATATATATATATATATATATATATATATATATATATATATATATATATATATAAATATATATATATATATAAATATATATATATATATATATATATATTCTTGTTTCCTGATGCTCAAAAAGTTTTTTGTGAAGTTATTTCTCCTTTTCCCTCCTTTTTATCATCCTTTTTATCAAACGAAGTTTCTGGTTGGTCCTGCTGAAAAAGGCTCAAAGAATGGACTCGGTGTGGGACAGTTTTTGTTCATCCTTAGGAAAGGCATGAATCCATCTCTCCCCCTGTAGTGACGCTACTTTGGGTGCTTGTTGTCTTCAAGTCTATTTCACGTATAGCAAACAGGTCGAGTAAGAAATGATTGGACACACGGAACCCTAGCAGGGACAGCTTTAGCCATAGCCATAGCCAGCGTAAGGGCAGTAATTTCTTCTTTTTTTTTTCGTTTTTTCTCATTATGTACTGATATATTCGAACTAATGTCTTTATCTTTACACCTTTCAGCTTTTTTCTGGTGCCAACTATACTTGGGAACATTCTGGGAATTTCGAACTGAAGTCTTTACACAATCCCTTGGGGCTAACTATTCCGCTGTCCATGCTACGACATATCTTGCATCAGTTGATTTTTCATCAAGGGGTCGGATATCACCCCTAATTTGGTAAAATTTAGATTTTTGAGTATTGTTATATCATCTAATGGAAAAAATGTTCTTTCGCTGGCATATATCAATCTATTTCAGGAAAAAACATCTCATGCCTGGTCCCTTTTATGCATAGGGTATAACATACATTGAGATATCACAGCGAGGTTTTGTTTTTGTGTGTTTTGTTTTTTAAACTTTATTTATATCATTTAAATATTGTATCATTAAATATTGTACATAATATTTTGTATGCAAAATATGAATAGTTTAAAAATGTATATAGGTAATATCATGTATGATATTGTCGGGTTATGAAAAATTTCACCTTTTTTTTTCACAACTAGATTGTACAAATTCAGGTAAGCTCCTTTCCGATTTTCATGAAACAAGTGCCATTTTGTGTTGACAAGACGCTTCTAAAAGCACATTTTTGGATGTTTCCTCAACATTTTTTTAAAGAAATTCAAAGTTTTGATGTTTGTTTTATTTCTTCGAAAAGTGTTCCCCTCAAGAAAATGTTTTTGTTTCCTCATAAAGACAGATGATCTCTAACAGAATAATCCTCATAAATGTCTGAATATTATATTCCGAATCTCTTTTTTTACCAAGACGATAAGTGCCACTCTGTCTCCAATTATTGAATAACTGTTGCCATCAAAGACAGTGAAAGGTTTTGTCCTTGTTTATATGTACTTGTGCTTATGTGTTTCTTAATGTGTTTGTTCATTTGCGTGTTTCAGCGCTCCTGGTCACACCGTTTAGTCCCGGGATTTTTAAATTGGCATCTGTTCTCCACAAGACCCTGTCAAAAAAAATTTTTATTTTCATTCTCGGAAAAAAGTATTTTTGCTTTCTGGTGAGCCTTGTTTTGACGGGTTTATTGATAACATCTTGATTCTTCAAAATCGTGATATTTCTAGATACTTTTTTCTCCACTCTATTTTAGATATTTCCCAGAGGTAAACGCCAGTGATGTCATAAACAGAATTTATCCTGATCATATCTATTCTTTGATGGAACTTTTTCACAAGTTTTCAAATTTTGACGCTGCGGTTGTGCAGTTATTGACTGTTTTTTATTTTATTTTTGTAACTCATAGTAGATGCCCATGTGATAAAGACAAGAGAATCCCAAGATATATAGCGACAGATTTAGTAATAAAAGCAGATACCATAAGGGGAAAAGGTTAAAGTAGATAGATAGATGTAATTAAAGATAAATTGATATGAACTTGAGATTGATGTAAGTACCAACGATGATTAAGGGAATGAGTAGTATAGTTAGATGCAAACATAGATAGATAGATACATACATACATACATTCTTATGAACAGGTAAATTTCAATTGCGTGGATTGAAAGATAGATAAATCGAGAGGGAGAGGAAGAGAGAGAAAGAGATAAACAGACTGAGATAGATAGATAGATAGATAGATAGATAGATAGATAGATAGATACCTGCAAACATACATACATACATACATACATACATACATACATACATACATACGTTCATACATACATATGAACAGGTAAATTTCAATTGCGTGGATAGAAAGATAGATAGATAAATAGAGTGGGAGAGAAAGAGAAAGAAAGAGATGAACAGACTGAGATAGATAGATAGAGAGATAGGTAGATAGATATGAACAGATTGAGGCAGATAGATAGATAGATAGATTGATAGATAGATCGATAGATAGATCGATAGATATGAAGAGATTGAGATAGATAGATAGATAGATAGATAGATAGATAGATAGATAGACAGACAGATATATATGAACAGATTGAGATAGATAGATAGATAGATAGATAGATAGATAGATAGATAATTGATCGGGATAGATAGATAGATAGATAGATAGATAGATAGATAGATAGATAGATAGATAGATAGATAGATAATTGATCGGGATAGATAGATAGATAGATAGATAGATAGATGGACCTGAACAAAGATAAATAAAGATTGAGATGATCATAGATGTAAATAAATTGAAATCCATAATGAAATAAATAAATGTATTTATAGATAGATGACTCTGGTTAGTCACTCAGTAGAACCTGTCACGAGACCAACATCTTTGGGCAGCATGCAGTGTTTGGGTTGGTTAAGTTAAAAAAGTTGTGGAAAGGGGTGATCAATGAATTAGTTACTTTTCTTGCATTTTGTTGGGCAGTGATTTAAAAATAGCTGGATTTTTAAAAAAAAAGCAATTAAAAAAAAGTAAGGGACCAATTCTAAATGAACTTACATTACAAATTAAACCCTCGTCACAAAGTATCTACTGGGGGAGGGATTAAAAAAACAGAGAACGTTTTTGATAGACATGAGGAGTAAATGTTGAAATTTTTAGCCCTCTAGCTCCATTGGAGTGGCCTGTTGGCGTATCCAACCAACCATTGGTACGGCTAGTACCTGAAGCCAACCATCCATTCTGCCAGCCAGCCAGACCAACTTAAAAACTAAAAGAACTTGTTGACAGTTCTGGTGATAGCTTTGATTGACGGTCTAGATAGATAGATAGATAGATAGATAGATAGATAGACTGATAGATAGATATACTATAACATTAAAAAATAAATAGTCACAACAAACGGCAGACCAATTATACCAAAATCAACCAACGATGACACATTTATAGGCTGAACAGCCTGGTAAGTGACACACCCAAGAGATTAGATCACTTATCTCGCAGACGGTGCATGAAGAAGCTTCTTTTATCTCTTACACGTGCCGCGTTAATATAATAGACGCCACAAGGCGAAAACGCGGAAGAGTGACGCAAATTGTCAAGATGGAAGTGATAAAAAGTGCATGTACTCCAATACGGAAGCCTTGCCCGAGAGAAAATTTTGAAATTTTTTCCACCTTTGTTACATTCGAACGAGTTTTCATTACCCCGCCCCCAAATGCGTCATTACGTTCAGAACGACTTTATATATATATATATATATATATATATATATATATATATATATATATATATATATATATATATATATACCCGTCAGGAATGACGGGTTTGTGTATGTGCAGATCGGCACTAAGGAGCCTAAAAGCTATTTTGTTGGGTAATTTATTTTCTAAGAATTCGAGTACCCTAATTTCAAGTTTATTTGAAGTCTCAACCCAACTCGAGTCTCAAGAACTTCAATGACGTAATATTCATTATCGTGCCATAATAGGAAGCTAAATTGACCAATGAGATAGGCGAATGCTTATTACATGTTTAGACTAGCTGGACCCGGGGAAGTTCCATACATGTTGATGACTAAGATTATCCATTATCTCATGAATCTTCTCATCTCTCAACCTTTGCCAGTAACTCCTCAACCTCTCCCCTTAATCTTTTCGACCTATGTTGGCCGCACGTGTTTGTTTTTCTTTCATCTAAACGTAATACAGAGATGGATTTGTTTCATATGCAGATATCTCCCTACCCTTTCACTAAGCTATCTAATTTCCATTTCACCTCTCTCTCCGTTCTTACCCTCTTATTAAACTACCTAATTTCATCCCATCTCACTTTCCATCATCGTCTTGTCCTTTTATTCATCAAAATTTGAGCGTAACATTTGCATCCTGGAAGGAAGGAAGGAAGGAAGGAAGAAGAATAATAATAGCATGCATATATATATATATATATATATATATATATATATATATATATATATATATATATATATATATGTATATATATATATAAGATTAATAATTGTGTCATCTGCAGACAGCTGTTTCGTCGTATTGTAACTCATCACTGTGGCTAGACTATATATCCCCTCCAGTACTGGTAACTGGGATTGAAACCCAGAGCCCAAAGGTCTAACCCTAGCCTACGCTGAAAAGAACGGTCAGTGTGACCGAATTAAAAGATATATCTATTCATGTATAATTTACCATTTACCAGAGTGCTCGATTCCTGAGTTAAAGGAGCATTTCATAGTTGCTTATAGCAGATGAATGTCCT
>OY735230.1:8724085-8789085 GCA_963457665.1 Thysanoteuthis rhombus
AGATGATATACAAAGAATGGAAGGAAAAAAGACAGAAAAGAAGAGAGAAAGATGATACACAAAAAAATGAAAGAAAGAAAAGAAGGAAGGAAGGAAGGAAGGAAGAAAGAAAGAAAGAAAGAGAGAAGAGAGAAAGAGGAAATACAAAGAAAGAAAGAAAGAAAGAAAGAAAGAAAAGTGAAAGAGGAGATACAAAGAAAAGGAGACAGAAAAGTGGAGAAACAAAGAAAGAAAGAAAAGGAAAGAAAGAAAGAGGTGCAAAGAAGAGAAGATAGAAAAGTGGAAATACAAAGAAAGAAAGAAAGGAAGGGAGAAAAGCAAGCTCAGAAAGAAAGAAAGAAAAGAAGGAAGAAAGGAAGAAAAATAAGCTCCGAAAGAAAGAAAGACAGAAATATCAAGAGATAATTATGCGTTTGAAAAATGAATAATTAGAAAAATTACTGTGTAGGCGCTTGAAACAAAAGGCCCATTTAAAATTGCTGACTTATTATAATATACAATCCGAAATAACATGGATAATAACTGCATTGAAAAAAAAGTTGTTTTTCTTTATTATTTCTTTTTAATTACTCAGTGCTTCCATACTTTCTCTCCTTCTTTTTCTTTTTCATTTTTTCATTTCAACTTTTTTCTTTTGCATTTTTCGTTTTCCTCTTCCTTCTTCCTTCGCCATTTTCCATTTTTCTCCTTCTGTTTCCTTCGCCAATCTCCTTCCAATGTGGCTTTTCACTTCCGCTTTCGATGGCTTTTCTTGTCTTTCGAGAGAAAAATAAACTTTCCGCCAAATGTCAGATTGACCTTCTGGAAACCTCAAATTGAAGAACTGCGAACGACAACTTCCTACGCCAGTGGCCCGGGCCCCAGCCTCGTTTTCATGCAACAAACTACCCGATAACTCAAACACATACGTGTGCACCGCCCAAAACGTAGTTTTTATTGTTGCAATTGATGGGGTTGCAACGAATACCCTGTTACAGTCTTTTCATTCTATACGATTTATTTGATATTAGATTGCTGGCCGCCAAGAAGGAGTTGATTATTCTTTCTGACTCGAATCAGAGAGTCTATGCAATCTATCAAAGATCAATGAATCCCTTCTCAAAATGTGTCCCCCCATACATACACATATACAAACATATATTTTCATGTGCATATGTTTGTAACACATCTCAATGACTGCATAGATACTATCCTCTTTATATATAAAGCTCCCTCATTCAGAGTTGAGCAGTCTTTAAGTGAGGTAACTCGTTCATTATAAGCTAATGCAATGCTCTTCCAATTTAGGTATAGAGCGCTCTGGTAGATGGAGAATTATTCATGAGTGAATATATCGCTTAGATTCAGCTTTACTGATATGAAGGTTTCGATTCTACCTTGTGGTGTGAATGACAGAATTATTTAATTATTACAACATATATATATATATATATATATATATATATATATATATATGTGTGTGTGTGTGTGTGTGTAATGAAAAAATGCGTTATATTATATAGAAACTCTTATTATTTGAAATGATCTCTCGTCATTACATGGTCAATGTATTGCTTGGCCGAGACAACGTAAATAAAATGAACAATGGGGCGGCTGAAGGAGATGTATACACATGTATATACATATATATGTATATGTGTGTGTGTGTGTGTGTGTGTGTGTGTGTGTGTGTGTGCGCGTGTGTTTGCACGAGGTGTTACCCAAAAGTTCGACAAATTGAACAGATGGATCAATCTGTTCATTGGCCAAGTTACCCAGCGTCTCCCTTGTCTCGCTGGACGTCTCATGCAGTGTTTCAAAACATTCCATCTGGAAATTAAAGAACAATTTCATGCCAGATTTTTCTTTTCATTCATCAATGAAGCCATTTAGCACCTGAGGTTCCCAGAACATTTGGGTTGTGCCATTTATCTACATCCAGAGAAGGCTGAAGAACACACTGGCCGTAACGTTAGGATGAAAACGGCAAAGAGAAAGGTACCAGTCCAAACAATTAGTCTTAAATTACTAAGACATATGAAAAGAAAATAATTTAGACAAAAATAAAAAAAATACAAATTCGTTTGGTCACAATCCCATTATACTAAAATTGATTTTGAAGTTGAGCATCACCAACATGGCAAGCTTAGGAACAGACACATGGCTGAGAAGCAGATTTCCAAAATCAGTGATGGGAAATTGACAAAAATAATGCACACACTGTCCTGCATTATCGATACCGATACTGTTAGATCATCAAGTGCAAATTCAGAGATGCAGGCTCGTGGGCCCGAGTACAGGTAAGCAGCTGACGATGGGGTTCGTTGTCGGAATCGGCGTGCCAAGTTCGAGTTTGGGTCGAGGCTCTTCGCATTCACATCACACTAATACTCTTGGGAAAAGTATGAATCTACTTCTACCCTTAGATATGGGTAATTAGCAAGGTCAGTTAGATCCCTCTTAGTCTTGTAAGGCAGTCCATTCAGGAGAAGGCTGTTCTGACAAGAAAAAAAAACAAAAAACTCTCTGAGCAAGTTGCTAGTAACGCCTCTCCGTAAAACCTACTCACTACTTAAACCGTAAGCAGGCCTATATTCCACGAGAAGTCTACAGGGAATAGACAAAACAAAACAAAACAGAAAACACAGGGAAGGTTGTATTCATGCCTTTTTTTCAATATTGTTGCGATGAAAGCAGCTATCGTAAATTGAATTTGATGCAACAACTTCCGCTTTTCTCTTGTTGACGAATGTAAAAATGAAGAACAAAAGTGACGATCAGCGAAACCGCATGTGAAAAGAAGGATCTAGTCCCAACGGACAAGCGGTCAGTCTATTGGGGCTCTTAGTCAGCGTATTTTTATGATGGTACATTCAGGGTTTGTTCTAATGAAACTTGTCATCACATATGTTGCTCGCGAGCAAGGGAAGGAACCAAGTCCATTGTTCTTTTGTTTCTCAATTCTACTTTCGTCTTCGGAAATTCTTAACCGCCCCGCGACCCGTCAATAAAAGAAAAATAATTAAAGCTATGAATGTTAATCTTGAAGATTTCCCATGGATACACCAAGTCTCTATTTCTCTCTCTCTTTCCCTTCCCTCTCTCTCTCTAAGTTTAATAAAGTCATAATCTCTCTAATCCAGGATTCAGTAGTCCGGCAGCTTCGATGGTTCGGGACAGTGATTTGAATCTGGCAACCATGTACGTATGAATAAACAATATTGACGAGTAATCGATACCCGAGGATAAAACAAAACGAGAGAAAACTTATGTAAACAATGTTCCATATGTAGACCTCTGAATATTGAATAAGTATTGCCTTTACGCATTCAGCTGCCCTCGTCTGTGGGTTAACAAAACACTCAATTACTTACTTATTTACTCAGTCCGTTCATGATATATGAATCAAACTTAGAGGCAATCAGCATCCAAAGTGGCATCACTCACTTCCCCCTCCGCTATATCACCCACAACTGTGAGGAGAGATGGGGTTTCCCAAAGAACAATACAGCGAAGTGAAACATGGAACCTAACCAAGAGACAGATCTACAAACTGAGAAATATGCAACGTGCACATGAGAGAATTATGCTCAACCTTACATAGAGAGATCACAAGACAGCACAGTATATAAGGAAGAAAATTGGTGTCCGTGACATCATAGAAACTATTGAAAACTCAAATGGCAATGGACAGGGCATGTTGCAAGAAATGAAAGATAACCGATGGACATCACGTCTCACAAAACAGATCCCCAGAGATCACATAAGAAACCGAGGCCGACAAAACACAATGTGGAGAGATGAACTTGGCAGATTCAGGCGGAAATCGGGGCTGATTTTATCAAATGTAGTTGTCACAGAACTCCACCGGAAATATTAAAAGAACTATTAGATAGAAGGATACGGTTTTTACGATTCGATGAGAAGTGTTTTGAAGATTAGTTTCGATTTCAAAAACAATACGACCAGGCATGCTAGTAATGTTTTTTTTTAAGCTCAATAACTTGTAAACTAATGAAGATAGAAAGATGGGATCTTCACCAATCAATAGCCAATTCTTGAAAATTTATTTATTGTCTGGACAGTTTGAAAATTATAGTAGTGTTTCCGAAGCAATTAGGTTTTGGTTTCCTTTGCTTTCACGGGTATAAGATACGGTTCTGAGATATAAATACACAGAGAAAATTATTGTACACCCGTGTAAGCAAGTGTTATTTCATTCCCAGATTTAATTCAAGAACGTATAACAATTTTCTGAACATATTTTGCTACATTGATTGTGTAAATAGCAGATTGGGTGAATTTTGAACGGTGTTGGCAACGTTTTTCCAAACATTGAAATCATTTTCAACCATCATTTTATCATGAAAATATATAAGCAAGCACATTTTAGGCTAGTCTTGGAACTTTGACACTATTTACTCTTTATCCTCCCCAAAACTTCTCTAATTAGATAAAGAATTAAATTAGCCCTGAAAAGCACGCTTGTGGGTAATCGAAATTTGATAAATACAGTAAAAAGAAAGTGTTTAATGATGTTTCAATGCTTATTCCCCTTATCATCTGAAGTCCAGTAAATGTTCTCTTAATTGTCATCAGGGTCGTGAGGCGGTTCTGAAAATATCTGAAAAAAGATTTTGAAAAGTTAAAAAGTGATAGAATATTGTGAATCATAGGGTTGTACGTATGCTAAGATTAGACACTTTGAGCACATTTTTCCAAATCTTATCAAGATATATTAAGTTGTATCCTATAAAAGCATCATTTTCTTGTGTTTGGAGTTTCGTAAATTGTCACGCTAAAGCAAATAGAGATGTATGAAATTAAGGGAACTCTGCCGTCATTCGAACATCCGAGCTGGAGACTACCAGGCAAACAACTTAGGTTATAGTCCTGTTTTTATTTTTTTTATTTTTATGCAGGATGAAATTTTCAAATGCCAAGTTTCGTTTCGGGCGTGTATTCATTCTACAGCATACGGTTTTTTTCTCGGATTACACGACTGGTTTATAAAACAAAGGAATTACAAGATACCTTGATCACAATTGAAGACACTGTAGTGGTCAGCCCCCACACAAAATGATTCACCAACCTTCCTCTCCTAAAAACTACGCTTTCAAACCGAGCACTTATTCGTAATTTGACACGAGGAGTTCTTGGTTCACACGAAAATAAGAGATTTGTGTTCATTGTTAATTTTTAACTAGTATTTCTTTCATCTTAATTAAAGTTGTGCAACGTTTCTTTGCTGCATCTTCACCCTGGAAGTTACTCACAAATGGTTTTCGACCAAGATATCACCTGGAGACTGTTCCACCAGAGACTCTGAAGTCCTCTAGACTTTAACGCTTCACCAACAACTCGTCTCCATAACAAGTACTACCGAGAACGTAATATGGTTCAACAATATTTTAAACCATGCTGAGTAAATAAAACAAATTAAATCATCCGTCGTTGCTAGTTACAAAAGTCTTTGACAATGAGTTTGATCCTCAGTAAGTGATTTAGAAACTTGGCTTTGAGCCAGAATTAGAGGAAAAAATAAGTAAATAAAACAATGCTTGAATACGAACCCACAATCCTCGCATCTGTAGAGATTCTTTACTGTTTTTATGACACTTAATATGCCTGTCTTATAATTCCGTTAGAATAGCTAGTGTCGCTTCCTTTTTTTTCCTCTTCTTCCACCCCTTCCCCACTCCAGCATTTCACACGCACACCGACCCAACCCCTCTTCCCCCCCCCTACGTTTTCGAATCTCTTTCTTTTGTATCTGTTCTTCCCCCCATACCCTTCCTTCGTCCCTCTCTGTCTCACACTCTCTCTCTCTCTCTCGCTCTCTCTCTCTCCTCCCCATAAGTCGCCTCTTCAGATACAACCACACTTATTACAGGCTTCACGAAGCACGTCATCTCCCGCCATATTGAGGTCAACTTTTCGCGCCATTTTCATATCTCTCCCCCCCCCTTCCTCACGAACCACATCCTCCATTTCTTTCCAGTCGGACTCCTGCCGCTTGCCTCTACTCCTTCAATCTGTGACTAGCCAAATCTCGCTACGGTGAAGCCGACCAGCCGTTGGTTAAAGAAGAAAAAAAAAATGGATTAGACGCACAGAGAGGGGTCCGTTAGGTTTGAAGAATTCGGGGTTAAAAGTTACGAGCTGAAAGCTTGAGTACTCTTTTTAGGGGTTCGTCATCTGGGGTGCAGGGTCGTTAGGGGTGTAATCAAAAGTTGGAGGGGAGTCGAAAAGCCACCAGACTTTCGGTTTCGGACCGTGACACACGCCTTGTTAACGCCTCTCATAGAATAATGGACGCACCAATTATATCTTTATTTCGTTAGCTGGTTTTTCTATTGTTTGATAGTGTTTACATTAATTGTATTTTGAGACCAGACTTAGTGTTTATTTCTTTATTTATTCAGACAAGATTTAAAAGGGGCTTGTTTTACGATGCTAATTGTTTATGTCAATGTTTTAAGCTCCCCATAACGTTTTGTTTTTTTTTTATTTACTTATTTTCCGTGTCATGGGAAGTTCACGCTTTTAGGAAAGTGAATGCGTGGGTCTATTTAGATTTGGGAATATATTAAAAATTTTTTTTTTTTTTACTATTTAAATTCGAACAATTTCGAGACATTTTTGCCCGGGTCAGGGTTGGTTTCAAATTGAGAAAAACCATAGACTCACTGATAGATGCTGAAGAAGAAAAAGGAAGGAAGGAAAATGAAGGAAAAGAGGTGAGAAGAAAATAACGATGAAGAGACAGAACGAATAAAACTGACTACCAAGAAAGAGGAAAAAAGAGAAAGATAGAATGAAAGTAAAGAATGAATAGATTAAAAAAGGGAACATAATGAAAAGGAAAGAGGAAAAAATTGATAAAGTGTGAGAGAGAGACAAAGAAAAAAAGAAAGAAAGAAAGAAAGAAAGAAAGAAAGAGAGAGAGAGAGAAATGAAAAAAGCATAAGATACGAGATGAAAAAAAAGTGAGAAATAGTTAAAGAAAATAAAATCTGTCATGAAGAACGAAATGCGGATATTGACAAAGAAGGAAGTAAGAAAAAAAGAAAGAAAGAATGGTAGAACGAAGGGAAGAAAGAAATGGAAGGAAGAAGGGAAGATAGGAGAGGTAATACACGAAAAGGTAAAAAATTTGATGAAAGAAAAAAAAGAAAGATAAACAACAGAGAAAGAGAGAGAAAGAAAGAGAAAGAGAGAGAGAGAGAGAGACAAAAATCGACTGGGAAAAAAAGAAAGAAGGACTGGTCTGGTTAGTCACTAAATAGAAAGTGTCATGTGATCAACATCTTTTGGCAGCATGCTGTGTTGGTGGTGATCAATAGGGAAAATTGAAAAACGGAAGTGGTCAAGGAATAAATTACTTCTTCCGCCTCTTGTTCGGCATGATCACTGAAAAAATCTGAATTTCCAGGAAAAAAGACGTGAATACTACCGGACATAAAAAGGGAGGTCAATTCAGCATGAACAGACATTCAAAATCGATCCCCCATAAAAAAAACTATTTCAGGAGAGAATTAGAACAAAAAAAATTATTACTAAACATAATAAGGAGTTAATGTTTAGATTTTCAGCTTTCTAGCTCAATTCATACATACGTTGTCAGCCAACTTGCAAGCCAGCCAGACCAATTTGGAAACTGGAGAAGCCTAGGTTGACAGTTTTCGTTGACAGTTTCCAAAAGAAGAAAAGAAAGCTATGTAGCTGACACTTTAACCGTAACTTCAAACCTTGACGTCAAAAAACCAATTTATTTATTCATTTTTAATAAACATCGCACAAAGTAAAAACAACCACGTGTCGAGTTGTGGGTCTTCGCCTACTTAATTGTGGCCTATTGCAATGTAGGACCCCCGTCACATCGTGAAACGAACACACCCTCGATTTCTGCCCCGTCAGCTCAACCCCCTAGTGTCTGGGGATTGTTAACGAGGGAAGTTCAGTATCTATTTAGTAACAACAGATGGCTGGTAACCATGACGACGGTTCACCCAGTTTCTTTACCTATTATTATCATCTCTGTCTTTGTTTTTGTTCATTATCTTTATTGTTGTTGCCCGCCTCTTTCACCTTGCCCCCATGTGTTTATTGAGAGTATATTCCCGTAATATGAGACCAGGTAAATACTTTTTTTCTAATGGCACGGAACCTTTTCTCCTTGTTGTGTAAAAGCCCTAGATAATATTTGCCCATTTATTAGTTAGTCTGTTCTGTCAAGAAGAAAAAGGAGAATGATTCTCTGGATCTATTATACATTTTCTCCAAAATCTAAAACAGAAGAGAAAGAAAAAGGAAGACGAACAACACGACTTCCTTCCAATATTCCCCTCTTTTACCTTATACTTTTCACACAACCCAACAGTACCAAGCTGTTCCACAGACAGTTTCTACAGAAATTTTATAAAATAAAAAGCTCAAATTCACTTCCCTTGGCAGCTTGACCAAGATTCCCCGATTTTCTTTTCTCTTCTCATCATTCTCATTCTCATTGAAGGTCTTTTGTTCTAAGAGAATGCAATGTCTATTTTGTTTGCAATAAATGCATCTATACTGACATATATATTTGTATAATTTGTTCATACGTAAATAAACCCTTCATTTCTGACGGGCGCTACGGGAGCATTTTGTATTGACACATCAAATCTCTGGTTATTAGCGACCAGAGATCAGTCATAGGAGTATGGGGCATGTTTTGAAAATATATAGCCATCTCAAATACCTTGAGAGCTGGTTGTGCAGCCAATTTGCAACTAATCAGAGGGGACTTCAGAGGTGTGAACAGATACACTCTCACGCAGTTACTCAGTGTTAATCAAACTGGTGTAAAATCTGAGCTGTGTTTGATTTTTTTTATCACTTTCTGGCATTATGACAGTATCAACTGAGACTTCCAAAATCTCTACAGATTTTTAAAAGTTGGGAACCCTTACGTCAACATCTTAATCACCACAAAGTTGTCAATCAATTACTTTTGACAAGATTCTTAAGGAAAATAAGATTCCCAAAGAGAACTCTAACAAAAACCATCGGTCCAGGGCAAGCTCCAGCAAGGGTTTCTCTCTCTCTCTCTCTCTCTCTCAAGTGCCTCGAATCCATATTAGCGAGGCAGAGAGAGACAGTGACAGAGACTGAGATGAATAAAGAGGGTAGAGGAGAGAGCACAAGTGGGAGAGAGACAGACAGACAGACAGAGGCTGGTTGAGGTAATCCATAAAATAACAAGCGAATGATAATGAATTTTGTCCAAAATTGCGAGGGGCTGGCTGGGTGAGTGTGAAGTATAGAGAAAATCCCAATATTAACGATAAACAATATTTTCTTTTTTTAGGAAGATAGTTAAAACCACAACAAAGCAAGTAATAAGAACGCTAAAAGTAACAAAAATAAAGCAATCATTATAAAGCTGATGAAGAATACGATGTCACAGAAGGTTTGCAACCCAAATTATTATTATCAACAACAACAACAACAATAATAATTATAATAATAATAATGATGATAATGATAATAATAATAATAATGATTATAATAATAGTAATGAGTTTATATGCAAGTTATTCAGGTAATTTATTTGTTGGTTTATTTGCACTCGAATAGGAGTATTTCATTCGTTCATTTACCTTACTATTCTGACAAAACAATATGAATTTTCTAATATTACTATTACTACCGCTACTACTACTACTACTACTACTACTGATACTAATACTACTTCTAATAAGAAAAACAATAATAATAATAATAATAATGATAATAATAATAATGATAATAATGATAATAATAATAATGCAGGCAACTGGTGTGAGATTGCAAATAATAATGATAATAATAATGATAATGATAATTACATTCTTATAATGAGTTTATATGCAAATTATTCTGGTAATTTCTTTGTTGGTTTGTTTGCACTCGAATGGGAGTATCCCCTCCGTTTATTTACCTTCCTACTGAGAAAAAAAATGTATATATTCTAATATTACTATTAATGATAATGATAATAATGATGATAAAAATAATAATGATAATGATGACAATAGACAAGATAAGTTAGTGGCTCAATGGAAACAGTCACGAACCTAATATCTTTTCGCTGGATGCCGGGTTGGGGGTAATCAATTAAAAAAATTGTAAAGGGTAGTTACTACTCTTGTTTTGGCAATGATCACTAAAAAGCCTGACTTTTCAACAACAAAAAAGCGAGTACACGCTAAGGGATTCGTACAGCATAAACTTACATTGTAAACTGAATCCCTTCTGAAAAAAATATTTACGGGGGGTTTAAAGAAATTGTTTCTTATTCTAGACATGTGAATATACTGATTTCCTGACCTCCTGCTTGATTCGTTTGGCCTGCATGCGTGATACATACATCAATACATTGCAAATCAGCCAAACTGACTTTAAAACTGAAAAAAACCTTTGTTGAGATTTTTCATTAACAGTTCCTAATACGTAGAGCAAAAGGTCTTACTGCATCTTATATAAAAACGAAATCACAATTGAACCACCGTAGCCATCAAAGACGTTGTTTGCGTGTATATTTCTTCCAGGGCTCCTGGCCATACTGTTATGTTCACAGACTTGACGATTCGCATCAGGACTCCATTAAACATCTCCTAGAGAAAGTTTATTTTGGAAAAAAGCTCTTTTCACTTTTGGGGACCTCATTCTGTTAGGATATTTCTAGATGTTTTCAAAACTCTTTTTAGAGATTATCCCGTGAAAAACGTCAGTGAAATTATATATAGAATTTATTCACGCCATATTCATTCTTTGGTGGAATTTTTACACAACTTCAAATCCTGATGCTACGATTGTTCAATTACTGACTGTGATGGCAAATTTCGATGATAAACCTAAAATAAGCACCTCTGGAATTTGAGATCAAGACCAACCATCGTACCCACGCGAGAGGACTGGATCTGAGGGTCTTAAACAAGGAAAATGCCATTTCTTGGATGTGACTATATCAGCAGCCCGCAGGGTGAAGACGAGATAGAAAAAAAAAGGAACCAATGAAACTGTAACGTGAAGATTAGGGTCGTGGTCGTAATAGTTCACTGACTTTGAACCATATCCAAAACCCAAGAGTAGAAATTAGATGAATTAGAAATCCGAAAAGATTTAAGCTTGTCCAGATCATGCCGATGCGAGACCTGAATAGACTTTCTTGTCTCCAGCGATAACCAGTGACTAGCATGTACGTACAAATGTATGAAATATAATAATTGGGGCCTACTAAGACACAGAGGAAGGTGCTGGAAATTCGAGGAAACCGCAGCCAAGGATTCCTACCTGAGGAAAAGAAAGGACGCTGGAAACGGAGCAGCGATCAGAATATACTAAAAGAAGCCAAAGGTACGGAAAAAACATCCCGCTGTAGCGTGCACAGTCTACAAATATAAGATGACTCAACAACCTTGAATATCAGAATGCCTGGAAATGTTGAAAATTTCAATTGTTGGTGTTCATAAAAAAAAAGTAATAGAAAATTAGAGAGGAAATAACTGCTGTGTTTGAACTTTAGCCGACGTCCACATCAGAGGAATCTTCCAAAAGGACACCTCATCTCCAATAGTATCCGTCAAAGCGATGATACCACTCAATTAGATTTTACAAACTTGTTGCAAATATAGTTTTACAAAATTGTAGGATACACTAAACCCCAAATCAAAGATTTCTTGAGATTTCATTTTTAATGTGTCGTTCTCGATGGACGATGAGGAAATAAAATAAGGTAGGTTAGGAAAAGGTTGGGAAACACTGGTGTGGACGAATGGATTGAAAGAAAGAAAGGATGGAAAGAGAGAAAGAAAGGAAAGATGGAAGAAAGAAATTAAAAAGAAAGAGAAATAAAAAAGAAAGAAAGAAGCAGCGAAATAAATAAAGGAAGAAAGAAAGAAAAAAGAAAGGAAGACAAAAAAGAAAAAAGTAATAAAAGCAAAAAAGAAAGGTAGAAAAAGAAAGAAAAACGCAAAATAAGAAAGGAAGAAAGAAAGAAGGAAAAATGGATAAAAAAGAAAGACAATAAGAAAAGAAAGAAAGAAAGACAATTAGAAAAGAAAGAACAAAAGAAAGAAGAAAAGAAAGAGAGAAAAAGGAACAAAGAAGGAACAAAGAAAGAAAAAGAAAGAAAGACAAAAATAAGAAATAAATAAGGAAAGAAAGACGGGATGGAAAAAAGACAAAAAGGAAAGAAAGGAAAAAGAAAGAAAACTGATGACAGTAGGAAAGAAAGAAATAAAATAATGAACAAAAGAAAGAAAGAAAAAAGAAAAGAAAGAGAAAATGAAGAAACCCAGCAAGAAGAAATGAAGGTGGTTAAGGAAGAAATATATGAAAAATGAAAAACAATATCAGAAGTTTAGTTTTCAAAATTGGAATTTCATTCCAAACATTTCGTCCATTTCCTGGACTTCTTTAAGGACAATTGATACGAGAAAACCAATATCTGTATAATTGGTTATGAGTACCTATGTGTTAATAAGGGAGGTATGTAGAGATCTTTAAGAAGGAAGAAAGGAAGAAACAGGTCAAAACGAGAAGGAAACGAACAAGAGTAGGTAAAAAATAAACTGGAAGTTTTTACCAAAATACAAAAAGAATTCGTGGCCTTTTCCGTTTTTAATCTTGTTTTCATGAAACTGTAAAACTGACGTTAAGCTTTGCCACCAACAAACAACAAGGAATTTATTGTTAAATACGATTATAATCAAAAACTGTGCTAATTCGCTCGGGAGATCACAATGATGAGCATATCAAAAAATGGTGATGATAATGTGTTAGGCTGAGTCGTCGGTAGAAGAGACTTGGGTATAAAAAAGAAGGTGCACGCTGCCACTACAACGGTTCGCTGCAAAACAAACCCATTTTTTTCGTAAAAGATAAAAAAGATGTGACGTAAAGCGAACTCCCTAAAAGCGGTAGAACCACAAACTGACGACATGACACTTATCGTTAAATAAGGCTATTATCCAAATCCTTGCTAATTCGCTCAAGAAACCACAATAATGACCTCCTAGTGATCAGCCCTTCAGTCAAGGGGAACACACCACAACAAAATATTCAATTAAAAATAAAACGCTCTGCTTTCCGCGATTCATTATTTGGTCTTTTCATCTGTCCCTCTTTTCTCCCAACTCCTTAATTCTTCAGCCGATTGTCTCCTGCCGCCATTTTGTCAGCGTTGTTTTCTTCTTCCGGTGAGCGTCGTTGGTTGCAGTGGACAGAAGACAAAGGCAGTGTTGCCAAGTATTGTTTGTAGTTCATGGCTAAAACTGTCTCCGCAAAAGGCTAAAATCGGCTAGATTTGTGTATTCACAGCTAAATTTATTGCTAACATGTTATATAGACACATTCACACAAGCACACTTACACACACACACACACACACACACACACACATATATATATATATATATATATATATATATATATATATATATAGTGTCATCCACAGACAGCTGTTTCGTTGTATTACAATTCTTCAGTGTGGCTATAGACTATCTATTATCCCATCCACAACCACTAGGTAGGATCGAAACCTTAGCTTCAGACCCGGAGGCTGGTATCTTCCTCTACTCCATGGATCTGGACGGTCAGTGAGGTTGAATTTAAGCAATATATTTATTTATCGTATATATTCCTCACCCACTAGAATGCTCCATTCCACGTTGGATCAGTATAGGTGTGTGAGTGTGTGTGTGTGTGCTACATTGAATTGACAAACTTGCCTAATTGACGAAGTTTTAACCTTTTTACCAAAAAAAAAAAATGAATCAATACGCAATTTTCCTTAATTGACAGTTTATCTAATCAAAACAAAGATTTAAATAACTATTTAAAATTTAATCAAAGTGAATTAAACTTTTTTTCACAGAACAAAATAAATTTGACCAATTGAGCAATTTCGCCAATCAGGCAATTTCCCCGATTCGGTGTAAATCTAGTACACATTTCAAGGCATGTCATAAGATAAAATATCTGTATACTAAGACACCAGTGTACATAATTGATAAAAATATGAAATTTACTTTCTTTAAATTTTCTAGATTTTATTAGATGAATTGGAAATGATTAGCTATATCTAGCCGTAAAGTGGCTAATTTGGCAACCATGTTTCGCTGTCAGTTGCGGTGCATAGGAGACAAAAGACCTTGTGGTGACATTTGTTACGGTGGATTGGTGAGGTCGAGTGGCCAATAATTTTTCTTTTCTTATTCATGGTTCCATTGTGTGAGCCTTTTGGAGGTGCGGAGTGGGTAGTTCATTCATTTTGGAGGATTACAAGGAAAAGAGATTGACAGGCAATAAGATAGGAAGAAAGAGTGAGAGAGAAGCGAATAAAGAGAAAAGGAAAGAAGGATAGAAAGGGAGATAAAAAGAAAGGGAGTAATAAATAAAGGAAAGAAGGAAGAGATAAAGATGAGAAAAAAGTAGAAATGAAAGAAATCAACGAGAATGAATAAAGAAATGGTGATGATGAAGAAGGAAAGATATTTAGAGATTTAAAGAAATGAAAGAAAAAAAGAAGAGAGAAAAAGAGGAAGGAAAGAAGAGGAAGAAAGATACACGGAGAAGGAAACAAACATTAGGAGAAAAGAGTGTGAGGAAAAGAAGAAAAGAAATAATGGACTATAAAGAAAGGGGAAGAAAAACGTTAGAATGTCAAAGAAAAAATAGGAGAAAAAGAAATGTAAGAAGAGAGAAGTCCAAGGAGAAGGAAAGAAATAAATTGTACAACAAGAAAGGTGGATGGAAAGGACAAAGACAAAAAGAAAGAAGAAAAGAAAGAAAAGAAAAAAGAAAACCAATAACAAGAAACAAACAAACAAACAAATGAAAAACTAAGACAGCAGAATAAAAAGATACAAAAGAGAAAAAAAGGAAGGCAATGGATATCTAGAGAAGAACAAGAGATCTTTGAGCAAAAGAGGAGACTTGCTGTCACTTGATCTTGAATGTAAGCAACTTGTTACCACTAGCATGAACCCTCAATGAGAGTGAATTATAATAATAATAATAATAATAATAGGGGAACCCTGCGTCTACCCCCTGAACCCTCTGACTGGCCTGGTTCCGAGCGACAAAATATGGATGAATGAAAATGTCCTAAGTCAGCAAGCAGACATGACCGGGTGATCAACTGGGAACTATTCAAGCGGCTGTATTTTGACCATACAAACCAATGGCACATGCTCAGACTAGATTTAGTCCAAGAGAATGGAATCCGTCAGATCTTCTTGGACTTCGAGATTCAAACGTTTCACTCCATCAAGGCCAGGAGACCAGATCCTGTGGTAATGAACTGAGAAAAGGAACGAGTCAGATTATTGATTTCGCTGTGAGCATAGACCAGAGTGTGAAGCCGGAAGAAAGTGAACAACTGGATAAGTACCTAGATAAGGAACCTGGAAAATTTGTATGGCATGAAAATGAGGGCAGTGCCAATTGTATTTGGATCCCGATAAACAAACCTGAGAATCTTGGAAAGGAGGTTTGAGGAACAGGAGATCTGAAGAAGAGTCGCATATCAAGACAGTAACCACAAGAGTCGGTTAGAATACCGAGGGGAGTTCTGAAGTACTGAGGAGACTTGTTGCCACTTTATCACTGGTAAAAGTCACCTGTCACTCCTGATGTCAAAATTCAACGAATGAAAATAATAACAGATACACAGAGCAAAAAGTTTGACCTATACTAACGTGAAATCTCCCCTCTCTCCCTCTCTTCTGTCTACAAAAAGAGACACGCACATTTACGAGTAAGCACGCATACACCAATGTGTGTTTTCCCCGTGTTGTTTGATTCCATAGCAAATTAAATGTATATATAGTGAGATGAGTACTCTTTCCCCACCTCTCTATTTATCTATCTGTCTATCTATCTATTCGAAACTGTCAACCAAAACTGTCAACAAAATTGTCAACATACGTCCCATCAGCTTTCAAGCTGGTCTGGCTGTTTGACTTACTGGCTGGCTCGCTGGCTTGTTGGCTACGTCACGTGTGCAGACTGCATCAATGGAGCTATAGGGCTGACCAATTAAAGATTCACTCCTTTTTACGTCTAGAAAACCCAACACAGCCACAGGTTTATAATGGGGTTCAATTTACAATGTAAGTTCATACTAAATGATCCCTTATCTTATGGTCACTTGTTTTTTTCTCAACTCAAACTTTTTTTAGTTATCACCGCTCCGTCAAAGGTCAGAGAAGTGACTTATTCATTGATCACGCCGTTTTTTTTTCAATTTTTAATTGATCATCCCGAACACAACATGTTGGTCAGGTGAGGGTTTCTATTGAGTGACTAACCAGTCTATCTCTCTATCTATCATGGATTATGTTTATATAGATACAGATTCGCCCATCTCTCGATTCTTTATTATCATAGATAGAAAAAAATCTCGCTTGTATCTATAAATTCAACCCGATAGTCACTTACAGAGCTGAAACATGGAACCTAACCAAGAGACAGATCTACAAACTGAGAAGTATGCAACGTGCGCATGAGAGAATCATGCTCAACCTTACATGGAGAGATCACAACACAGCACAGTATATAAGGAAGAAAACAGGTGTCTGTGACATCATAGAAACTATTAAAAAACTCAAATGGCAATGGGCAGGCCATGTAGCAAGAATGAAAGACAACCCATGGACATCACGTCTCACGCCATGGATTCCCAGAGATCACGTAAGAAACCGAAGCCGACAGAGCACAAGATGAAGAGATGAACTAGACAGATTCAGGAAATACCGGTTCCGTGACGCCCATGATAGAGAATTGTGGCGAATCCTGGGGAAGGTCTATGTCCAACGACGGACGTTAAGAGACTGATGATGATGATGATGATGATGATGGTGGTGGTGGTGGTGGTGGTGGTGGTGATGATGATGATGATGGTGATGAGTTTATAAAGCTGTCTAATTCAAAACCCGACCGTCTTGTATCCATTAGTAACCGAGTACTTCATTCACAGTCCACCACTCGAGCCGAATTAACCTAAACAAACCCTAACCCCAACCTTTCACTCTTCCTTTCCCTATTGCTGTGTTTACAGACGAAAGCCCATCAGATTCTCTCTAAACCCAATTCAAACAAAACAGACGATCACGACCAATTGTCGTCTTTTCAATGGAGCAGCGTCCAGCATGGACACAGGGATTTTTAAAGCTTGTTCGTCTTAAATCGAGGCTCAGCACTAATCCCGTAAGACGGTGACGCGGAAAACACAAGCTGAAGTCCTTTCGTGATAATGACAGTGATGTTCTTGAGATACATTTACCATTTGGTTGTAGACAGATCTGGATTAAACTAGTGCTAGGCCACTAACATAAGTTTTAAACTGTCCTTAAAAAATACAAAACGTTAAAAAAAAAAAAATATTAAAACGAACTTTTTTTTCTTTCCAAAGTAATTAAATTCCTTCATTTGCCATACAACCAGATTCCTTGACGAAAGCGTCTAACATTTCAGCTATACTTTAGAACATATGTATCTAAGTTTTGTCAAAATGTAACCTTCACAGTCTTTTTAATTTTTTCATATTTTTCTCAGCCTTTCTTCCAGACTATCTTCACCCGACCTTACCTCAACAGTTTTCTCTTCAATTATGCGCAAATTACGGGGATCGGTTTTAAAGAAGTTGGTTGGATCTGTCCCACCCTGGCTCCGCCAGTGCCCTGAAGTCGTAATGGTCTACTAAACTTGCTTGTTAAACTAAACAGCAAGTCATCTCCAAAAACAACGTCAAGCGATCAATTATGAAAAGATAATTGAAAAAATTAGATTAATATTATTGGGGTGAACGCGAAAGCAGACTCTAGACTATTTTTCTAATTTAATTTTGAAAAAAACTTACTCGCTAAAAACATGCGTGTGGTCCCAATAGTATGAACAGAGAAAATTACGAAAATATGTTCCGTCGTTTCTTACTAATGCTGTCAAATATATATATATATATATATATATATATATATATATATATATATATATATATATATATATATATATATATATATATATATATGCCAGCCACAGTCAGAGGCGACCCGAAGGCTCCTATTTCAATTCGCATCTATCCTTTAGAGTAGGGAAGGGCGCGACTCCAATCCCAATTTGTTCCACACTAATCTCAGAGTACAGGATGTACTCAGTTGCTATGTTCACAGGGAAATTTATCCTAATGAAGAGTTTTCCACTTACTTGGATCATACCGGGAATCTGACCCTGGACCTTCGGCGTGTGAGGTAGACGGTCTAACCAAGACACCATCAGAGTGGACTTATACTCATACGCATCTGTCACATTGCAGACAGACAGAAAATTTGGTGGATTCTTGTACGATAAGAACACGACGTTCCTCACTCAATCGAAAATAAATAGCCGAAAGCGTGTGTTTTGGTAAACAATCATCCTGAACGAAGTCGTTAACAATCGATTTTGATCGAGACACCAAGGGTCAACACCCGAAGGACTTTGATGGAAACCTAGCAACGTGTTTTGACAAGCGATCCATCCATTCAATGAATTCTTCACACACAATTTTTCTTTGACAAACCTTTGTCCTTGTGCCAGACTAAGCATGGCTTATTGATATATGTTATTAGGAAATGGATACATGACCCGACAAAATGATTATGAATTGCGTTATATCATATTGAAAATCTTGTTCGAAATGATCTTCCGTTATTATACGGTGGATGTATCATTCAGCCTAGATAAGACAAATAGAATAAATAGTTTTAAAAAATTAAGTTGCTGCAGGAATCAAACCAGCAACCGATAAGGAAGCAGCTCCAACGTAACGCCGCTCTTACCATTGAGCTAAACAGACGCCGTAATCCAAAAGCCCAAATAACTTTTACAACTACAAATTTTCATTTTGCTTATTCACGGTCTGAATCTACTCTATCTGTTTCTCTCAACGCAGCAATTAATTTATTAAGAAATGGATACTTGAGCATCTCCATTTTCTAGGCCAAATGATACATCCACCGAGTGATCTTGGGAGATCATTTCTGAAAAGAGTTTCAATATAATATAGCACAATCCATAATCACTCATGCACACACACACACACACACACACACACACACACACATATATATATATATATATATATATGTATTGGATGGTACCTACTATATATATATATATATATATATATATATATATATATAGTGTAGGTGGCATCCGAAAAGTCTGTGATTTTGTACGAAAAATATTATACATCCTAACACTTAGTTTCTACCGTAACCCTTGAATAAGTTCCTTGTGAGCGAGCACCTTTTCCATTGAAGTGGTCGCTCTGAATGCAGAGCAGCAAATGCCCTTACAACATTCGAAATTCACAGTACTTTCTTGTAGCACTTCATACATCCCTCTCTGTCTTCATCTGTTTGTTTCTCTCCCTCTGTCTCTCTGTCTATCAGTCTGTCTCTCTGTTAGTCCCCCTTCTCTCTCTCTCACTCTCTTTCTCTCGCCTTATCTATCTATCTCTTTCTATATATCTCTTTCTCTCTCTCTCTCTCTCTCTATATATATATATATATATATATATATATATATATATATATATTATTTGTGTAGTCTATGTATTCCCTGTGAGCAATCTAGATTTTAATCTGTGCACATGTCTACAGATTAGGTTTTTTGCTTTCACATATTTTGTGCATGTTTACGATAAATGACATTATGTACACACACACACACACACATACACACACACATATATATCCCTCTCTGTCTCTCTGTTGGCTTGTTTGTCTCTCTCCCTTTCTCTCTCAGTATATCTCTCTCTGTCTGCCTGTCTCCCTCTTTCTCTCTCTCTTTACACACACACACACACACTCATATATATATATACATATATATATATATTGCTTTTGCGCAGTCTATATATTAACTGTGAGTTATCTAGATTTTAATCTCTGCTCATGTCGATAGATTAGTTTTCGGCTTTCACATATTTTGCGCATGTTCACGATAAATGACATTATGTACATACGCATGTATATATATATATATATATATATATATATATATATATATATATATATATATATATATATATATATATATATATATATGTACGTACACATATATGTAGCGTTGTGTGTGCATGGGTTGTTGACGTGGGTCTCTCTTAGAATGCGTATGTGTCTATGTTGATTGTAAACAGAAAACCAAGAGAGACAAAAAGACAAAGGTAACTCGATACTGTTGTGCCCATTGTGTAATAGATTTATTATGGCTTATAAAGGCTTTAAGCACAATGACGCTGTTGCTAGTGTGACATTTTGGCCCCGGTGACAGCCTTTCATCTTTTCTGGTTATCAGAGTGTGACAACTGAAACGGACTATCTGACAATGATTCTGGATACAGTCACACGGTCATCCAATCGTCATCAAGTAGAGGACTCTCTCTCTCTCTCTCTCTCTCTCTCTCTCTCTCTCTCTCTCTCTCTCTCTCTCTCTCTCTCTCTCCATATATATATATATATATATATATATATATATATATATATATCCTTCACTCCCTCTGTATATATATACATATGGGTAGAATGTATAATACATACAATGAATTCTATATATTTTTTGGAATTTCTCCATTCCAAGAGTATTCAATAGCATACGTAGAATCAGTACAACGATAACGAACTTAACATACTAAATTTCCATAAAGTGTTGTTTATATATATATATATGTATATATAATATCAAATGAGGATTCTCTCCGCAAGCACGTTTATATTTCTGTCTTTTTTGGACTTCTTTTCGTCTTGAAGAGCCCACACAGGACAGAAACATAAACGTGTTCGTGTTGTGAAACTTCATCCCATTATATTTCAACCTCTACTTCAAATCAACTTATTATCTAAACTTGAATGTATTGAGCATTCTATGAAATAATCCCATCCTTCATCGGATATTGCATTCTATCATATTAAATTGCATCCCTAATTTGAACTATATATTTATGCATACATACATGGTAAGCAACTGAGGATCCCAGAAGAAGAATATTTACACATATCACCATAATTTCAATGCATACGCAAAACATGAACTGATACTGAAGAAAATTCAGTGTATTACATTAAAAGATTGTGACTCAAAGTGATATAAAAATTTTTTTAGAGTTTTTAGTGCGTTTAGCATTCAAAGCAGTAAAGCTTTCTAGACTATATATAAATATATATATATATATATCGTCATCGTTGCTGTTACTAAACGAGTATGGTGGCTCTTTGGAAAGCATACTGTCAAGAGTCCTCCACTGAGAAAAGAGTCATCGTGAGAGAGACTGCTTGCATAATCCGATGTCTACTCAGCAAGAAATTCTTCCTTTCCACGGCCCTGCTCAAGATGAGACAACCACAGAACAATCTTGTTGCTACTGAAGGCTCTACTGGTATTCCCAGACGGTCATCCGTCAAGATACTGATATTGCTCGACGTTGCTCAACTTTGGTGATTGTAAGAGATCCTTAAGTGGTTTGGTCATATACTACCACACTTCCCGTAAAATGACAGGATTATTTATGTATGGATAAATCATGTTAGTATATATCGTAGCATACATGTATTTATAGCAATTATTCTCTTAGAATAACGTACTTTATAAAAAGTATGATTCCAAGAGTCTACCCTGACCTCCTTCTATCTGTACTTTTAAGTTAGTCTCGTTCCTTGTTCTACTCGGTTTGTTGGCCATGGCTGAATACAGGCTGCGGAGGGATCAAACCTAATTTATTAAAATACTGTCCTTGAGTTTTGTTTATCGTCGTTTTTAATGCAGGAATAACAGGAATTGTCATATTTTAATTGGAAAATGTATCTTTATGTCGCTTGGAGTAAGATCAATTATTAATTGAAAAAAAATCAAACCTTTTTTACAAAATGTCGTGTAGTAAATCGAAGTTGTAATGTTCTTCTTACAACTTAATATTCCACTTACTGTTCGTTAAAAAAATTAACTGACAACACGACGGAGGTCTAATATCTGAATTAAGTGACTCCTGTCATGATTCGAACTTCCGATCAGAGGGTAAGCAGGCAAATGACATATCACCCAGGCAACTTACGCTGTGCAGTTATTAGGTGAAATTAAGTAACCATTACTAAGTTAAGGGTTCTTTTTTAATGTTTTTAATTACTTGCATATGTTATTTATATATTTTTTCCCCAATTATACTGATCCATCAATCTCAATTAGAACATTGGAAACTAAATCTATTATTTGAATTTTTATTATTTTCAATTTATTCTTACTTTAACAATACAGCCGTCGCTTGTCTGACTTTTTTTTCCAACTAATGACCCTTTTCATTATATACAATGGATTGAATCAATTTGGAAAATTAAGTTCTTTACACCAACAGGTTGAAATTAGTTAATGATTTTGCAGTATGATACGTAATCATTATCTGAATTTCGATTTAAAATGTTCACCATATAATGTTTGATCTAAGCGATTATTATACGCTCAAGTGCGTTGAGAAGGAAGGAGACAACATTAGAAATAAATATTTCTTGTGTAAAATAACTGCTTTTGTCATCATCAGGCTACGGACATTTTGGTGAAAGCACTCACAAGTTGAAAACACGAACTTTACGCAAGGAGAACCAAATTATAATGCAATCAGCACAACAAGGCATGCATTTAGTTATGTTTTGTAGTTTTTATTGATTAATGAATCAAACCAAGTATTTTTTTCAATCTTACAAAAAATATTCTTTAGAATCAATTAAGGAAATCAAAAAAAAAAAACTATCATTGTGATTCGAAAAAGTTAGAAAATTTGTTAGTTAAATGGCCTTACACTAGAGCGATATATTTATTGGTGAAAATACAACAATAGTCAAGAAAAGTAATGTCTGTACTTGTTCAAATACCAATGAATGAGCAGTAACTTTTATATGAGTGATGCTTTGTTCCATAAAAAAGTGCTATATATATAAATATATATATATATATATATATATATATATATATATATATATATATATATATATATATATATATATGTGTATATATATATATATATATATATATATATATATATACATATATATATATATATATATATATATA
Source organism: Thysanoteuthis rhombus (assembly GCA_963457665.1). Classification (NCBI taxonomy): domain Eukaryota; kingdom Metazoa; phylum Mollusca; class Cephalopoda; order Oegopsida; family Thysanoteuthidae; genus Thysanoteuthis; species Thysanoteuthis major. The sequence continues at coordinate 8,747,192 of OY735230.1, forward strand.
TATATATATATATATATATATATATATATAATGTGTACTTTATAGAGTGAGACAGACTCGGGAGTGAAGTTTTTGGTGGTAAGGTTTATTAATCCTTATATGTCAATAGTCCATACATGTTTCGGGATTTCTCCCATCATCAGTGGTGCGTGTTGTGTGAGTGTGGATTAAAATGTACCATGTGGAACCAGAGTCCACTGCCAGGGACTATGCATTGTGGGTAAGTATTGTTGTCAGGGCTACTAGATGCCTCCTGTTGAATGTAAGAATGACCAGCAGGTATTGGGATTTTAGTAAAGCAGCAGCAGTTTGTCTTGGGGAGGGCAAAGTGTGTCAAGGTAGGGGGTAGTGATGTGGAAGTGGATGTTTTGGTATGGTTGGGATAGTGTAGGAGGAGGGGTGGTGGGGTTATGGAGCTACATAGGTATAAACCTTAAAAGTTACTGAAAATGTTTTGGCTATGAGTTGAACAGGGGTTATCACAGGCTAAGGTGAAGTTTTATATATATATATATATCTTATATCCATAACTGTCGTGTTGAAAAAGACAAACAGATCGAGAATAAACAAGATTAGAGTTGGGATTGGAAGCAGTTATTTGGGCCTCAGCATTAGCTCAATGGTTAGAGCATCGCTACGTTAAAGCAATTAACCTATCGGTGGCAGGTTTGATTTCTGCAGCAGCCCCATTTTCTTTAATTGTTTATTCTATATAAATTGAGTGATATATTAACCGTGTTATGATGGGAGATCGTCTCAAATAAGTTTTTTATAATATAACTTAATTGATAATTTATAAGCATGATATGTATCAAAGATAAGTGAGATTTGACAATTGTTCAACTTTCGTTTCGCTGTAAGCTCATCAAATAGACTCAGATATATATAATATTGTCTTGACTCAACTCACCAAGCACACTTGGAATGAAGAAATTATTGTAAGATATATATATATATATATATGATTTGTTGTATATTTATTTCAACTTACCTACGTAAAGTCTGGAAAGCTTTTCAGCTTTAAACTTTGAACATTAGAAAACTTTTTCAATAGATTTTTGTGTCACTTCCATCACCCATTTCTCAATATCTGTCTGTTCAATTTATGTAATCTTCAAAAGTATTTTTTTCTTTTGTTCCCCTTATACTTTGTTATTTTGGTATAATGTATAAATGGCCACTTGGTGGGATCATCAGTTGTTTACCATGTGACTGTTTCGGGGATTTAAAAAACAAGACAGCTATATTAACATGGTACCCTTAGCAGTGTTGATCAAACACCACCACCTTCATCCATACAGTTTATGCCATACATCTAGTTTATCATTTTATTTAAGATTTTATGTGTAATGTATATTGGTATAATTTTGTATTACATATCACTCATTTTTTGAGACAAGGCTCACTTCGTAGGGTACCCTGAAAACGTCTTTAACGATAAGGGATCAGTAAGTATAGCAACAAACATGACTCGCTGTTCGTGTTATTTCTATTGAATGTTCACCCATGTGTATATATATACATATACATATACACACACACACACATATATATATATATATATATATATATATATATATATATATATATATATAAAACCAAACATCTATTTCATATCAATATAACATGCATAAGCAAAATATATTTATCGATGCAACGCACATATATATAAACCAAATGACTAGCTCGTATCAATATAACTCATACATAATGCAATCTTCATAAGTATGACCATGTTCATAAGAATGTGAACAAATATATAGTATGAATTAGGGTTTCTTAAACTGGATTTTCCAGAACCCTTATATTTTGGTTCTTTGTCCGATTTGAGAGTTAGACTGTTCAAATTCCTTATGAAATTTTATGTGGTATTAATAGAAAAAATCAAAACGTGTCCATTGTATCAACTACAATTTCCGGATTAAGTCTATTCCACTGCAACCGTAGGTAAAATTGACTTGAGCTGGAATTCTTAACTTATTCAATTTTCCGGATTTTTATTTCTTTTTAGAGCCACCATTGTATATTTGTATGACCTTCTGTCCGGCTGTCTCTTCAGTCCGTACTCCCTCGATAGCTGCTGCACTTCATTAAATTGAGTATGTTGACGTTGAGCTTTGAGTTTTGGCGCTTTGACCCGTAAATTGAGAACCATGCAACGTGTGCATGAAAGAATAATGCTGGGCCTCACATGGAGAGGCCACATGACAGCACTGTACATTCGAGAAAAGACAAGAGTTAGGGACATCATAGAATCCATTAAAAATCTCAAATGGCGGTAGGCTGGCCATGTTGCAGGGATGGCTGACAACCGATGGACATCAGGACTCACAACATGGATCCCCCGAGACCACATGCGCAACAGAGGCCGGCAAAATGTTAAATAGAGAGGAGCTAGACAAGTTCAGAAAGTACTGGCTCCGTGACGCCCATGATAGGGAAGTGTGGCAAATCCTGGGGAAGGTCTATGTCCAACGACGGACGCTAAAAGACTGATGATGATGATGATGATGATGATGATGATGATGATGATGATATGTTATGCTTAATAACCCAGGCAAATAGAAAATATATTTCAGGTTCCAAATCTTTTTCTCAGGGGTTCAGTGAGTATGAAATGCTCGAGAAAAACCGTGGTATAACATATATAGTAAGAGTCCTGTTTTTAACTCTCAAAACGAAGTCATACAAGCAACATTTCTGTTTTGATCAAATACTTGTAAGAAGTACAGCATAACTTAATTTTTTGTTGTTTTTTTAAGGATGTTTTTTTAAATTCCATCTGTAGAGAAAAGCAGACTAATTCAGTGTACAAGGGACTTACATATTCAGTGATGTTCATCTCCTCTTCAAATATCAGTACTAGATTTCATGGTGACAGAGAAAGGGAACGATTTTTGGTGCAAGTTGTTAATGGGTTTTCGCTATTGATATGACTATAAACGTATTGACATTCCTAAAACATGACCTGATTTTGGCACGTTGGTTTGATCAGATCACAGATATTGGCGTAAGTGTCTAATCTTTGATAGATTTGACGGTTAATGGCAGTAGGTTATGGCTAAGCCGTTAATTATGGTAAGTATTTAGATTATTAATAGGTAAATATGCAGATCTATCCATCTATCTATAGCACTCTGTTTTTATCTATCTATCTATCCATCTATCTATCTATCTATCTATCTATCTATCTATCTGTCTATCTAGCTATCACTCTATTGCAGTCCGTTCTTATCAATCTATCTTTCTCAGTCTGTTCATATCTATCTATATATCTATCTATCTCAGTTCATATCTATCTATCTATCTATCTATCAATCTCTCTCTCTATCTATCTATCTATCTATCTATCTATCTATCTCGGTCTGTTCATATCTATCTGTCTATTAATCAATCTATCTTTTGCTGTCTGTTCATACCTATCAATCTACATTGCAATAAAAACGCAAGGGTAAACTTAGCCTGTTTTAGGAATCAGCAGAATTTTTATCTGAAAATTCCCTCTGTAAAATTTTCGATCATCGTGATGAATAAAAATAGTGTCAAGTAAAGTACATCAACAAGGAGAGTGAATATATGAGAAAATTTTGTTGTGAAAAATGAATTATTCTTTCATCATAATACTACGGACTCATCGATGTATCTGTGCAAGTAAAATGGCCAACAGCTATTAAATTACATGCACACTCAGGCTCTCACTCCCGGTGTTTCCGCCCAAAATGAAGCTGAACTGAATACAAAATAAGCCTAGACTCCACCCCCAGTTTACGATAACAACCATCATTATCTCCATCACCACCACCACCATCATTATTATTATTGAACAACCGTAGCCACCAGAAATCGCCAAGTGTTCTATCCCTTTTTACATGTTGATGTTTTTGCATGTCTGTTTTTATTTGTGCCTTCGGGCACTTCTGGTCATACTGTTTTGTCTACAGACTTGAAACTTGACGTCAGTATTCAACTATATCTTTTCTAAAAAAAAAAAAAAAGACTGTTTGCTTTGGAGGGTATTTTTTGAAAGAAAAAAAATTATTTTGAGTGGTTTATCATCAAAACTAGATTCCTGAGAATCTAAATGTTTCTAAATGTCTTTTCATTCTAATTTTTGGATATTTCTCAGTGGAAAACACCAGTGATGTCATAAATAGTATTTATTCTGACCATATCTATTCCTTGATGGAATTCCAACATTGTTGTACAGTATCTGCACACTTAAGTATTACATCCCCTGCAAAAAGGTTCTGGATAGTGATTCAATAGAAACTAACGTGCATCATGCCATGTTCGGGGAGATCAGTTAAAAAAACTGGAAGAAGGGGTGATCAATTTTACTTCTTACTCGTCTTGTCTTTTGTTGGGCAGTGAACGCTGCTGGACACAAACTAAGGGATCGATTTTGCATAAGCTTGAATTGAAGATTGAACCTGATTAAAAACCATGACCCAAAGTTTTCTTTAGACGTAATGAGGAATAAGTGTTTAAATTTTCAAAGATGCAGCTCCATTTGTACGACGTGTACGTGTGAGAGATAAATAGACCTACTCAAAAACCGAAGAAACCCACATTGACAGTTGCAGGGGCAGTTTTGGTGGACGATCCCATTTCAAAATCTGTCAGTTCTTGGGGCTCCCAGCACGATTAACATTATTGTTAATTTCATTCATATTCTATGAACCCTCTTGACACAAATCAAAAGGGTTGTGGATTTATCATTTATGATATCACGTAAAAATTATATTTCAGTGAATTCACATGGATGTTTTAAAAGATTAGCCCAGAATCGATTTTTTTTAATATCTTTTAATATTCACTTCTATTTGTCTACATTTGTTTTGGGGGGATTTCGAGTTTCAGCATTCTGATCATTTGGAAAATCTAAACATGCTTTTTTTCAGAATCCAGGCAAGCGTAAATCAGGATTCTGACCATGTGTTTACTCTGCACATACTATCGGTTCATATGGTCAAACCACAGTCATTTGCACAGTTCCTGATGGATCTCCCTCCCCATAAGTCATGTATGTTCTAGTACTCCTTCTGGCAGTCATTGTATTTTCTTTACGAATTACGCAAGAATGTTATGTTTTCACCCGAACGGACAAATACCCTCAACATCGCCCCACCCCCGACTCTAGGTGCCACCCACAGTGACAATTAATTGAGAGTAGAACCAACAGCACACTTTTTCTCAAAGAGAAAGTGTCGAAATGAAATTAACTAGAACAGCTGGGTTACTGATCTGAGGGAAACTGTTGAAAATCCCCCTGGTACAATCTTGGAAATATTTCCTTTGATGCCCCTGTACACACACGCACATACACACATATATACGCACGCACACACACACATGCACACACACGCACGCACACGCATGCACGCACAAATATACACACATACCCATGTATACATATATATATGTATATCAATATATATATGTATATATATATATGTGTATATATATATATATATTATTGTGTTATTATATATATATATATATATATATATATATATATATATATATATATATATATATATATATGCGTACGGTACTCGTCCACACCCACAACTTGAAACGAAACATTTTATCACCAGAGATATTACGTTATGTTAACATGTCGGTCCCTTTTCTTTCGGCAAAGTTCACTTTGTCAGCTGATCCACTTCTCATTCAAAAATGTTTCTTTATTATTATTATTGTAGTTATTATTATCATTATTATTAATATTATTATTATTATTATTATTATTATTATTATTATTATTATTATTATTATTATCATTATTATTATATTTCATGCATTTACATGTTAACACCAGATGTCTGGTGGTTATCTATGGAGATTGAGTGACAGCAAGTCTTCTCAAATTCTTTCGACATCCTCTCAAATTTCCAGCAGGTTTTGTTCTTCTTATCCCTCTTCTCCTTCTTCTTCTTCTTCTTCTTCTTCTTCTTCTTCTTCTTCTTCTTCGTATCATTATTATTACAATTATTATTATTATTTGTTGTTGTTGTTTTGATGTTGGTGTTGCTCTTGTTCATGTTCTTGGTTGTGGTTTTCACACCAGCCGTGACTGGAGGCTTTCGCGCGACACAGCTTACGAACTACGTTTTTTTTTAAACGTCCGTATAAGCAAGGATCACATTATTTTAAAAGTATCCCAGGAATGGATAAAGATTTTCTGAATATGTTTTTACCAAACAACAGAGCAGCAAAAGAGAAAAATGAGTAAAAAATAATTTTGTTGAGTACTACCCAAATACTAAGACATAAAAAAATGAGTAAAAACAATTTTTTGTAAGTATCAACCCTGTACTAAAACTCAACTGTGTAATAAAAAGCAATTCTTGTTAACATTCATAGTGTTAGCGGAGACCATTATATTCTCACGTTTACTGAATATTTGTTACTAGTTGAGTATTATATTCAGGTGACATAAACATGCACGATTTTTTACTAGATTTCAAGTTTTTAACTTGGCAGGATATGGATATCTGATGAAAAAAAGACTTGTATGTAAAAGTTACTTATCATATAACTATCCATCATCAACAACAACGAATTGATATTTTTGCAATATGAAACATGGATATTTGAGACTATAAGCAAGCAGATTAATGAGTAAAAAAAAACAACTTAGAATGAGAATACCCGTCCAACAAAAAATATTTCCGACGGAACAACTTTTGGTGTAAAGGTTTTCCCCACCCAGTCATGCCTGTCCTCGTACCCTCTCTTGGCTGCTCTACTCGCTTATGATATGGTTCATTGTTTTATCTTTGTCCTTTCATACTCTAGACCTGTGTTTAAACTTGTGTTTTGTCTAGATTAGCCTTTATATAGCTAGTTCTTGAGGCAATGGCCTGGGTTGCTATTGGGAGCGATTCATATACTTAGTTTTATTTTTATGGTATTTGGCTACTTCTGAACAATTAATTATATTCATATGACTATATGTATTGAGTCGGCCTCCCCTAGCTAAGATTTGTATGTTTGATTGTTTTAATTTGGTTGCATTTTATGTAGTAATTTATCTTTGGGGTTTCATCTCTATTGAGGGGATTTAGCTTCTAATCGCAGATAAAAATCGTAAATCAAAACTCACCCAACTGCCAAAATTGGTTTCATCAGTTTTCAAGTAGGTTCGTGCACAGGCTGCATCAATGATTCTCGAGGGCTGAAAATTAAACATTTGATATGTCAATAAAAAACGTTTTTTCTGGGTTTTTTGCTAATTCCCTCCAAATAGCATTTTAGTGTGTGGGGTCGGTTTGCGATGTGAGTTTATGCTAAACTGGTCCTTAGTTTATACTTGCTTCTTTTTTTTTTCAAATCCAGAGTTTTTAGTGATTACTGCCCAACAAAAGACGAGATAAATAACTTATTCTTTGATCAACCCTTTTTCCATTGTTTTAATTGATCCTCACAGCAAGCTGCCAAAAGACGTTGGTCACTTGACAGTTTCTATTGAGTGACTAACCAGACCCGTTTTTTCATTAGTAGCTCTAATCATATGTAGTAATTAACAAGTCATCTCAATACCCTAGCAATGTTCCACTCTTCAGTATTCTATTATTAGTTGAGTATCCGTATCGTCAAAATGGACGACAGTTTTATTGATCAAGGGGAATAGTTAATGGCTCACCCCTCTCAAAACCATTGATGTATTACTTAACTAAAGACTTTACACATAATATTTAATGATAAAATATTACAAATTCGTAACGGAGACAATGCATGCCAACAGCCGAAAATGATGGGTCACCACAGTGTATAATTACGTCAGTCATCATCATCATCAACCTTTTAGCATCTGTCGCTGGACATACACCTAATCCAAGATTCGCTAGACCTCTCCACCATGGGCATCGCAGAGCCGATACTTTCTGAACTTGTTTAGTTCGTCTCACTGTCTTGATGCCCAGCGGTTGTCTGACATTCTTGCAACATGACCAACTCATTGTCATTTGAGTTTTCTAAAGGGGATGCCGGGTTTTTTACAACAAGTCCACTGAACAGTTTAATGATAATTATACGTTTCAATTGAATATGATGATAGTCTTAACAAAAACATTACGATGTTATTTATAAAATATTGAAAAATTTACGTGTAATTTCGTTATTCTAGTTCTTCCATAATAATGTTCATAGGGAAATTATGAGTTCCATTAAGATTTCCTTGAAAACAATTAGATAAACAAACTAATTAATGAACAAACAAATAAATATGGGTGGGTTGAGACATCATAGGAACTATTGAAAAACTCAACATGGATCCCCAGAGATCACACGAAAAACCGAGGCCGACAGAATATTAGATGGAGAGATGAACTGGATAAATTCAGAAAATACTGGCTCTGCGACGCCCATGATAGACAATTGTGGCGAATCCTTGGGAAGTTCTGTGTCCAACGACGGACGTTAAAATGATGATGATGATGATGAATTTAATTTCATGATCAAAACAAATAATCTATCCCTCTGCCTCTGTCTGTGACTATGTCTCTTTCTCCCTCGCATGCGTGCACACTCATTCTCAAATACATGTTCACACGCATACGTCAAAGACCTATTGGAAGAGGTTCTCAAACCACGGTATGCGTAACCTTAGGGGAGAGCAAGAGAAACTACAGGGTCACACAGAGTTTATAAACGCTGGAATTTTGAGTATAACCGTTAACGAATTTCGTGCAAGACTTTTCTGAGAATCATAAGCGGGTGTGTCTCTCTGAAACTGTGCCAAGAATCGAGTAACTTGTTCGAAAGGGCCAGGTCCATCTATCTCATTCAAAATGTAATCTCAAGTTGAATAAAATTGCTAATAAATATATGTCTATTTTTTATTCTACGATATTCATCTATTTTACGCCAAAAATGTCAGACAGAATCGACGGGTACGCTGTAAGAAGAAAAAATTCGTCAACCTTTAGTCCTCGGTCTGAACGCAAGAAAGGCCTTGTTACAAGTGTGTTGTTCATGGGGTTAAGTGAGTTGTTTCTCAATCTCACTTTCATCTATAAGCACTCACTCACTTACTCACAACTACTACTCTCTCCTCCCCTTCTCTCTCTCTCTCTCTCTCTCTTTCTCTCTCTCTCTCTCACTCACACGCACACACGCGTGCACACGCACATGTCCAAGATATGTCGGAAAGGTTTGGGTTTAAACGCGAAGCTTCCTTGCAATAGCGTTGTTCATGGGATTGATGGAGGTGACTTTCGATCTTTCACTTATATGTACACGCTAACCTACTCCCTTGCCACTAGAGAGAGAGAGAGAGAGAAGAAGAAGAAGAAGAAGAAGAAGAAGAAGAAGAAGAAGAAGAAGACCTCCAAGATATTCTGGAAAGTCCTTGGACCAAACGCGGGGCCCTAAATACAATCGTGCTGTTCACTGGGAAGTGGCTCGTTGTGTGGCGAGAGAAACATCGCGTTATACTCCATGCATGGTTATTATTCGACTACAAAGGCAAAGCCAACGGGAATGCTCACAATTGTCAGCCTTGATTATCGCAATAGAGAGTCTGCAGATCGCATTGAAATATCCACAAAGAAAAATATTTATTCAACTCTTTATTCATGATTACAAAAACACACGAACTGCTGTGTCTTAATACAGCGTCTAGTAACGTTTATTATGGAGAAAGGAACTTCTATTTGGCGCACATCTTCACGCCATATGCACGCGCACACGGGCACGCATGCACGCTCGCGCACACAGGCACACACATACACATGCACACGCACACACACATACACTTTCCATCTATCTAACTCTCTCTCTCTCTCACTGACACATCATTTCTCTCTCCACACACATACATATACGTGAGTATTCATGTAAAAAGACACACAAACACACACGCACGCACACATTCTATCTCTCTTTCTCTTTCTCTTTCTCTCTCTCTCTCTCTCTCTCTCTCTCTCTCTCTGACACATTATTTCTCTCTCAACACATACTTATACGTGAGTATTCATGCAAAAAGATACACACACGCGCGCACACGCACGCACACACACACACACACACACACACACATATATATATATATATATATATATGTATGACTTCTTATTGCAGGTTTAAGGCTCGGTTGTTCTCCCAATACGCATACACTCATGTAAACACACCCTCTCTCTCACACACATACACATACGCACACTTAGTAATGTCGGCAAAGTAACACGTAGATATAGTGTACATATCTATACAGATACCATATTCAACTAAATTGACACTGAAATTATTTTCAAAGCTTAGCTTAGTCTGGCACAAGGCCAAGGTATAAAATTACAGATTGGACCGTAGGAAACACGAACCATATTCTGTTGGTCTTATGTGTCAAAATCCAACACGGTTGCTTCAGATGGGGTCTGGTATGTTTATAAGACAACATCAGATGCAAGCATGTTGATTATTGACTCATCAGGCCACGGAATATGTCTCTCAGACCTCCACAATCTAATCCATAATTTCTTTGTCGAAAGTAAGAAGGTTTTTGTGATTGACAGAACTGATGGATAGCATCTTTGCCATTAATCAAACTCTCCACTCAATCTCCAGATGATCATGGAGGACTTTAGAAATAGATTTGAAGTGGCGCCGTATTGAGATAATTTTCATCCATCGGCCAAAGCATTCACTGATCGGTAATCATTATTATTCATCAACTATCATAGGAAGTTATAAAAATTAGAATAAACTTGAAGATTGCCCCTATCGGTAATTTATTCTATTAGAATAACGAGATGTAAACAAAATGTCAAGATGATTTATCGGAACGAACAAAATTTCAAAATTTAGTGGACGAACACAATTAAAAATTTGAATTCATTTATTGGAACGAATTAGAATGAAAAATGAATTGCAACAAACACTCGATCTGTAAACTTGACTTTAAAATCTAATTCGACCCTAACTCTAACCCATGATTCAATGTAATTTGATTTAAATTTTATTTCAAGCAGAATTCGAAAATGACATCTCCAAGATGCATGAAAATTGTCTCCCTTGACCGTTGATAAATTATGAGAATAACAGAATATATGGATCGGCACAAAGGACCCTCAAGACATTTCATGGGGTAATTTGTTTTTAGTGATTCAGGTATCCTAATTTCATTTTTTTTTTTTTTTAAGTCTTAACTAATTTTACACTGTTAGATGCATAATGGTCAGACATGAAGGTTTGAGAGTTTCTATGAAGTAATTTTTATTACGTTGTAGTTGGAAAGTTAATCAACCAAGGAAATCATCCAATTTGAGCGCAAACAAACAAACAAATAAATAAGTAGAACATACTGCATAGCAGCTCATTATATGGTAGGATTATCTAAATTTAAAGACGTAATACTTTTTATTGCTATGTCATAATAGATCTGTAAATCAACCAATGAGATCACCGCTGAATCTCAGGATTTTTTAGTTTTTTTTTTCACTGTGTATATAATCTGCCTTATTTCCGAAAAATCTTGACCAAAAATTCAGAAGCAGTAACATAATTGTCATACGTATTCTTTTATACATAGCTGTATATACGGGATGAGGAATCTTCCATTTGAAATTGGAGCTCAATTGGGGATGCAGATAATCTATGATAGCGGGATATATATGTAGGAATATGGTATTAGTCAGTCAGAGGTTCCTGCTGTGAATCGTCCAATGAGAGTGAATCTCATTCTAAATATTTGGTAGGTCTTGCTTGGATTCACTCTACAGCACGCCCCAAATTCTTATCTATGTGTTTAAGTAAGTGCATTTGCACTGTTTTATGACTTTTACATACTTAGTATTTATGTGTCATCACACAAGTCATCTTTGTCATGTAATTCTTTTCACACATACGTATATATATATGTGTGTGTGTGTATGTGTGTGTGTGCAAGTTTGTTTTTAAGAAAATAAACTTATGTATAAGTATAAATAAATATATGCATATATATATATGTATATATATATATATATATATATATATATACATTTATATATATATATATATATATATATATATACACATCTACATATGTAATGAAATTATCACTACATGAGATATGTAAGTGAGTGTATATGTGTATGCGTATGTGCATGCTTCTATGTGCGTAATTTTCAGTTTTAGTGCGTCTAAGTTTGTATTATCAGGAAAAAATCTCATGGCATAAATATATATATATATATATATATATATATATATATATATATATATATACATATATATATATATATATATATAGATATATATATATATGTATATATACATTCATAAATATAATAATAAAACCATCACTATGAATATGTGTGTGTGTGTGTGTATAAGTGAATGTGTGTATGTATGTATGTGCGTCCGTGTGTCTGTCAGTTTTTCTGTTGGCGTGTCTGTATGGCTCTATTTTTAAGAAAATGATATCACGATATATATATATATATATATATATATATATATATATATATATATATATATATATATATATATATATATAATAAAACCATCACTATATAATACGTGTGTACGTGCGTATGTGTATGTGCATGTGTCTGTAATTTTGTCTGTGGACGTATCTGCATGTTTTTTTTAAGAAAATAATCTCTCTCTCTTTCTCTATCTCTCTCTCTCTCTCTCTGTCTCTCTCTGTCTCTGGCTCTCTTTCTCTCTCTCTCTCTCTCTCTCTCTCTATATATATATATATATATATATACATACATATTTGCATATATACATTCATATAAACAATAAAACTATCACTATATGATACATATATATATATATATATATATATATATATATATATATATATATATGTATGTATACATGTATACACCTGTCTCTCTGTATCTATCTCTCTCTATGTACATCAGTCCCTCTGTGTGTGTAAATAAGTTAAATATTAAACGTTCCTCCGGGCCTTCATTGATACTGTTTACAAGTTATTCGTATCAGAACTGACGGTGGAAATTCTATATATTTTATTTATAATTTCTATGTATTTATGTTAACAGATAAAGGAAATACAATTCTCTTGTCATACTATACATACGCATCTCCACACGCCAATGGATAATTAAACACACTAACACGCACGCAAATATACATACAAACTAATCCTCACACACATGCACCCTTTTGCATACACATATGTAAATACACAATCGTATACGAACATACCTATATACATTCATCCGTCCACAAATACATACATACATACATACATACATACATACATACATACATACATACATACATAGTGGTGTGCAAAAAGTATCTGATACATTTAAAAAAAATAATTTTGGTATCCTTATACAATATCAAAATTGACAGAATTTGGACAAAAACTTTATTTGAATAAGAATAAAATTGAAATAATATTGATCATTGAAAAGTTTCCATAAAAATGAAAGACCTTTGCTCCAATTTCTATCAACTTCATGGTGTATAATTATGGTAAAATTCAAAAGCTATATCCATTAATTGAAATGCTTAATTATGTAATTATATAGGTGTATGTATCTCTGTTTTGTCTAATTCCTGTTGAAACCAATAATTTACAATTGGATACGTATATATGAAATAGCTCAACAAAGCCAAAAAACAATTGAAGGGTAGTATTAAAAGGAAAGACTATTTAGACGTAATGAATAATACAACATAGGATCGATGAACGTTTGAAATTAAAGTAAAAGCAAAAAAGGTTGTGTTAATGACTAAAAGAAATTTTTAATATTGAGTTGACACTTGAAAGGAACCTTTTGGATATTTGGATTTTTAAAGATAGATTACCTAACAAAATAGTTCCATGCCCCATTGTGTCGATCTATACGTAAGTAACCCTGTTATTTTTGACGGGTACTATACCAGTGTCAGAATAGACGTTTTGAAATGTATTGGATTCTTTTGGATTCACTGTATGTTCTATTAAATGTGACTAGTCAAGGTTTTCTATTCATGCTAATCCTTGAAGTAGAAAGCGTACTTTTAAACGGTAAAAAAAAAACAACTAAAGATAACGGCGTGGACCTGATGAAGACAATGTCTACAAATATCGTCTTACCTTTAGCCAGACAATACGTGACAAACGACATCAGGGTTAAAGAACTAAAACAATGGCGGTTGGGGAAGAAATTGAGATATGGGCGGTGCGTCTAGATTTCTCTTTGATCTTCTCTGTAACCTGAGGGGTGGGACAAGTGGGTAAGGTTGAAATGAAGAAAACAATGCAGCGGGGGTCGGGGACTGAGGAGAAGTGCATATTGCACAAAAGTCTTTTCTGCAGCTGAGATTTTCACCCTTGTTCTATTTGACGGAAGGAAATGCACTTTTCGTCTTTGGCGGTCTTTCTCATCTATGCTATTAGCAAAGAGATCTGTTTTGCAAAAGGAACATGGCCGCCGCCTCTACGGCCTTCTTTTCTCTTTTCTCCTCACTGTCTTTCTCGTCTTTTAACAGTTTTGTTTGTTTTTTGCATTTTTTTGTTTAATTCCTTTTCTTCTTTTTTTTTGTTAATCAAGAGTTCACCCATACCATCAGAAAATGATTTTGCAATCACGGTGAATTAAAAAAATACCCAAAACATTTTCTTGCTCTGCATTTTCTACCATCGTTACCCCCAACGGACTGATTTATTCACTGTTCACGTACACCAATGGAGCCAGATTGCTAAAATATCAAACATCCACTTTTTATCATGCCAAGATCTCTTTGTCTTTAGACCCCGCCAATTAAATAGGTTTTGAGTGGATGGTTCAATTTGCGATGTAATTTTCCGCATAATTGGCTCCTTAATTTCTGTCTGACAGTATTCAGATTGGGGGGGGGATTCAGACTTATTTCAGTGATCACTGCACAGTAGTGATATTCATTGATCAAGGAAGAATAGACAAAATGTATCGAAAACATTTGAAAATAAATTTTAGATTGTTGCAGTCGATAGAAAGATGTATGTATCTATCTAACCATCCAGCTCTGACTGTTCATAGTAGAATTACAAACACACACGCACACATACGCACACACACACACACATACACATACACACTTACACTCACCTACCTCGATGAGTATGGAAATGTCTTCTTTTTCTCTCGAAAATTCTGCCCCAAAATATCATTTTTTATTGGGGGGACTTAATTTACAACGTAAGTTTATGACAAATTTGTACATATGCATATGTCCACGTTTTTTTTTTTTTTCGTATTTGTTTTGGTTTTGGTTTTTTTTGTTTCTTTTTGTCCATGAATTTATGGTTTGAACCATACTGGTAGAATTTTCATCAAGGTAACTTAGTTTTACCACCACTACTGCTTAATTCATGAAAAAGATTTGAAAAGCAGCAAATATGAGTTGTGTTGAGTCATAATCTTGTTTATATTCAGCCAAAATGAAACTGGATTGTTATGCATTTACAAAAAGATAATAAATAGATAAATGAATTGATAAATGAAAAAAGAAAGCCACTCTTCAAAAAAAAAAACATGCAATAGGCAACCTCCTTGAGAAAGGCATCAGACAGAATATTCACTCCATCGCGTGGCTTTTTACATAAGTAGATCTCTCTATTTTTCTTTTTCTTTTTTTCTTTCATTCGTTCTTTCTTTCTATTTATCTTTCTTTCTTTCTTTCTTTATTTATTTATTTATTCATTTTTCTCTCTCTTTCTTTCAGTTTTTCTTTCTCTTTCTCTGCCTCTCTCTTTCTTTGTTCATTCTTTCTTTTTCTCCTTCTCTCTCTCTCTTCCCTTTTTCTATTCTCTCTTTCTCTATCTCTCTCTCTTTCTCTCTCTCTCTTTCAATCATTATCAAATCCAATCTTTCTTTTTACATTTTAACTTTTCTTCTTTCTCTTCTTTCTTTTATCTTTCTGTTTTTTCTCTTTTCCTCGCTCTTTCTTCCCCTTTCTTTCTTTCATTTTTCCATTCCTCTTATCCATACAATTTCTCTTTCTTTCTCCTGTTTTTTCTCATTTCTTTAATTCTATTGCATTCTTCACTCCAATCTTTTTCCTGTTTTTTTTATGTGTGTGTCTATCTCTTTTAATTTTTGTCTCTTTACTCTCGCACTATTCTCTTTCGATGGTTTTCCTTCTTCCTCCCCTCTTTCCCTCTGTCCTTCTTTATTCTTCTACTGCTAGCGCTCTTCTTTTTCTGTCCATCCCCCTTTCTCTTTATTTCACTCCCCATCTCTCTATATATATTTATATATATATATATATATATATATATATATATATATATATATATATATATATATATATATATATATATATATATATATATATATATAATTTTCTTTTCACTCTCTTCCATTTTCTTCTTTACTTCCACGTTTCCTTCTTCATTAAACAGAAGAAAGAAAAAAAGATTCGATTGACAAGCAAAAGTAAGACACGGAAAAGGGAGAAAGAAGGGGAAAGAAAGAAAGAAAGAAAGAAAGAAGAGAAGGGAAGAAAGAAAGAGGGGGAGAAAATGAAAGGAAAGAAAGACTGAACAACAGAGAGAGAAAGAAAAAGAAGGGAAGTAAAAAAAGAAGAAGGAAGGAAGAACAGAGAACAAGAAAAATCGTCAAAGAAACAAGAGAGAGAAAAATTTAGAATGAGAGCAGAAATTAAAAAAAGATTGAAAAAGAGGAAAAAAGAAAGAGAAACAGAAGAAAAGTCAGTGAGTAGAAAGAGAGAAAATAAAAAAGAGCATGGAGGGAGAATTTGAAAAAAAGAAACAAGAAAAAGCAGTTTTCCTTCTCTGAACGTTTCGGATCTTTCTTTATTCTTGTCGACTTCTGAATACTGTCGTATAAAGCATCCATCTTCCTTCCCCAAACATGATAGCCATTTTTCCCCGCCTATATATCCCCAGCTACAGCATCCCACAAATACCACTGCATTTTTGATCGCATCTTTTTCATTCTTTCCCGTTCGATTCATCTCTCGCCACACAATCTCAACCCCTTTCAAACACTCACCCCCAGTAAATCTCGTCCCATGATCTTTCATCATCATCTTTTATCGTCCGTCGTTGGACATAGACCTTCCCCAGGATTTGCCACTCCTCTCTATCGTGGGCGTTACCGGGCCAGTATTTTCCTGTTCAGTTAGTTTTGCCATCTCGTATTCTGGCGGCTTCATTTCCGCATTTGATCTCTGGGGATCCATGTGGTGAGTCGTGATGTCCATTGGTTGTCCGCCATTCTTGCAACATGACCAGCCCTTTGCAATTTGAGTTTCTTAATGGTTCGAATGATATCTCTGACTCCTACTTTATCCTCTAATATACTGTGCTGTCTTTTGATCTCTCTGTGTGATGCTGAGCATGATTCTCTCCTGAACACGTTGCATGATTCTCAGTTTGTGGGTCAATGTCTTAGTTAGGTTCCATGTTTCAGCTCCATAGGTGACTACCGGGAGGATGCATCTGTTGTGTACCCTTCTAATGAGATTGTAAGAATATACAAAACAAACGTGCCAATAGAACGCATGTGTCATTAAATACTGCTGTAAGAACAAGTGCCGTTAGAACGAGGCTTTGCAGTAGAAATAGATATTTTTCTCCAAGTTTACAATGTGTTGAATAAATTCAATATTCCAGATTTTATTGGAGTATAAATACAGTAGTCATATTGAGGCTGAGTTAGACTATTTATCTACCTCAGTCTGCTCAAATCTATCTATCTATCTATCTATCTATCTATCTATCTATCTATCTATCTATCTATCTCAGTCAGTGTCTATCTATCTATCTATCTGACTCTGTTCATATCTATCTATCTATCTATCTATCTATCTATCTATGCTCATATCTATCTAGCCAATGATCTTTAGGCTTTAGTTGAGTTTAGTGTCCTTTTCAAAATATCACATTCCAAACACTGAATCACTTCCCTTACATTTTTCGTAATAAATTATTTTCTTTTTGGATGTTGTTTTTTGTTTTATTTCTCACTCACTGATTATTTATCTTTGTTTCGGATGTTTTGATGAGGGTTATTTAGTTGCTAATAATAGGATCCAATATTTGTAGACTCAGTTTCTTAAAGAAGTAAAAATCATCAAAAAGGGTCGGACTTGACTCCTTTTGATTTGAAAAGTCGTACATCAGATATATGACAAAAATTGCATCCAAATTCAATGATTTATTTAATTTACATTATACCAAATTGTTAATCACCGTTAAAACATCTGAAACGAAAATAATTTTTTTTTCTTTTTCTTTCATCTGTTTTCAACTCTTTTTTTACTCTTGTTTTTTCAATCTTTTTTCTTTTTATTTGTTTTTCATGGTTTTTAATTTATTTCGTTTTTTTTTTTCATTTTCTGTTCTTTCTCCTAATTTTCTTATACATTGAGTCCCCCAAAACCATCCAATACATTTGAAAAATCATTTTAACATCCTTATACAACTTCAAATTGACAGAATTGGGACCAACGATTTATAAATACGAAAATAAAAATAGTTATATCAAATTGAAAAAAAAAAAAAAAAAACGGCTATTAAAAAGTCATGAACAAAAAATCAGAAATCTCTGGTCCGAATTCGGTCAGTTTGGAAGCTGTGTACGGACGCTAAATGAACTTCTTGAAATGTATCGGATACTTTTTGCACCCCCCGTATATCGCAAGCTATAAATCCCACCACCACTGATGTAGTCATGATCGCATCTTTTCCATTCTTTCTCGCTCTGTTCATTTCCCCGTCTCCCAGCCTCGACCACTTTCCAAATCCCCATCCCCAGTAAATCCCGACCCCCATGATCGAAATCAAGTGCGTCAGTAATAAATGGGAGCAAGTGACACGAAATAAATATTATTGGAATTATCGCTGCCATTCTCGTCGAACGAGACGCCCTAAATCACAACCGAAAGTCTCGTTAATGGACGATAATCTCGCGAGATAAACTGCCCGGTCCCGAACATGGAGAATTGAGTGTCATCCTCGCAATTTGATGGACTTTTCTCATTGCTTTTCTTCTCCCTCTAGATTCTCCTACTCTCTCATCTTTATCTTCTTCTTTTTCATATTATTACTGTTAATATTATCGCTATCATCGCAGACATTCTAAATCATTATTACTAATGCTTCAACTTTCTTCTTCTTCTCTTTCTTCTTCTCTTTCTTCTTCTTCTTCTTCTTCTTCTTCTTCTTCTTCTTCTTCTATTATCATCATCATTATCATTATCATCGTCATCATCATCATTATCATCATCATCATCATCATCATCATCATCATCATCATTATTATTATCATTATTATTATTATTATTATTATTATTATTTGCAATCTCACACCAGTGGCCTGGTGGTTACCGCTGGAGGTTGAGTGACAGCAAATCTCCTCAAGTCTCCAGCCCTCCTCTCGTTCTCATAGACCACAGTAATACTGCGGTTTACAGTTTCACACCGGTTGCTCGGCGGTCATTGCTGAAGGTTGAGGGACAATAAGTCTCCTCAGGTCTTCAGCCAACATGTCTTCTCTCCCTCGCCTATCATGCCAGTGCTGTGGTTCACATTCCCGCTTTCATTTCCCATCTTTTGTTAGGTCACCGTTAACAATTAGTGCTGCAGTCTTTATATTTCCAGCACTTTCCTCAGTATCCGCGCAGTTCCTAGCAGTGCTGTGGTCTGTACAGTGTCAATCCTTCCCTCTATCCCGATCTCCTCCAGTCTCGCCCTCAGTGTCTTTGGGACAGTTCCTAGTGCACCAACTATAATTGGCACTACCCTGGCTTTCATGTTCCACATCTTTTTCAGTTCTCCCGCTAGATCCTGGTATTTTTCCAGTTTTTCATTCTCTTTCCTCTTTACTCGATGGTCTGCAATCATGACCACGTCTACTATTTGGCAGGTCTTCCTCTTTTTGTCTACGATTACCAAGCCCGGTCTTCTTGCCTGGATGAGGTGGTCGGTTTTGATGTCAAAGAATAATAATAATAATAATAATAATAATAATAATAATAATAATAATAATAATAATAATAATTATTATTATTATTATTATTATTATTATTATTATTATTATTATTATTATTATTATTATCTTCTCCATTATTATCATTATCATTATCATCATCATTATCATCATTGTCATTATCATCATCATCATTATCATCATCATCATTATTATTATCATTATCATCATCATTATTATTGCTATTATCATCATCATCATCATCATTATTATTATTATTATCATTATTATTATTATCATTGCTATTTATACACAGCATGGATCACAACTACTGATTTTTTTCTGACGATCAAACTAATGCCCGCAGTCTAGAGTATCTAATAATGTTCTTGATATTTCAGTCGGTCCCATCGATCACGTCTTCCAGAGTAAATTGGACATTCGATGTTGATTTTGCTTTACTCACTTCTCAAGCCAAGTATTTATTGTTTCAAACACTCCTATTACTATTGGGACAACCGTCACTTTCTTCATTTTCCATGTTTTTTTTTTACTCTCGTTCAAGGTCCTGGTATTACTCCTACTTCTCTGTCTCTTTAGATTCGACCCTTGTGTCAAACAGGCTGGCTTCTTTTTCGTCATGATCTACCACAACTATATCTGGTCTGCTGAGTTCAACTTTATGTCTTTGTGGATTATGAAGTTCCAAAGTATTATATACTGCTCAGTCTCAAGAACTGCATCAGCTGCATTTATTGTTTAAATTTTTGCTCGAACCAGTAAGTTACAATTCATACCAGATATTTGATGGGCACTGCTGTAGATTGAGTGACAACAAGTCTCCTCAAATCTAGAATCCTGCAGTTTAGGGTATCCAATCATGTTCTTGATATTTCAGTCGATCCCATCGGTCACGCTTTCCAGAGTAAATTGGACATTGGCTTTGCTTAACTCAGTTCTCAAGCCAAGTATTTATTGTTATATCTCAATCTCTAGAACTGCATCAGCTGCATTTATTATCTAAATTTTTGCTCGAACCAGTAAGTTACAATTCACACAAGATATTTGATGGGCACTGCTGTAGATTGAGTGACAACAAGTCTCCTCAAATCTTGAGCACCTTTCTCAATATCTTCAGACATATCTCCCTTTTTTACTTTTCTGAGTGAGCTCATCTAGATCGGTAGAAAAGATAATATAAAAAAAACATCCTTTAAAATGTATACTGGAGAAAGAACGATCTTAAAAGGTTACTTATCAACCAAATCTACCAAGCAGTTTAAATGTTTCCTACGATAATTTCTTTTCTACAAGTTTGGCCTCAGTGAACGGTCTCAATTCTTCCTCAAATTTCATATTCATCCATACACGGCTTAAGTGGTCTGGGCACGGTTCCAAGAGTGCAAACTATTTTAGAAAGAAAGAAAGAAAGAAGCCTGCGAATAGAGAAACTGAGAAGAAAGAAAGACAAAGAGAGACACAGACAGAGGGGTGAAGGGAGTGAGATTGCTGGAAGAGGACATCTGGAAAATTCAGCATTCTAGATAAGAGAAGACAAAAAGGGCTGACATGAGTGAAGGGAAGTTTTTCCAAGAAGTCAGGGAACTGATGGTTATGGCTCTGGTGACAGATCGGGGTCTCCGTGTCAAGTAGAGTCGCGTATTACCATCTGATCATTTCTTGGCGTTACAACAAGATCCATACGCGCTAGGCCGTGCAAACGCTGGGTATACGCAAATGCTTAGGCACACAAACACACACATACACACACACACACACATGTGATAGCGAACGCCATCCACTTATTTGTTGCACTATGGATCACGCATCATCATCACTATCCTTATAGGGTCCATCGTTTGACATAGACTTTCCCAAATATTTTTCCTCCTACATATATCTTTCTATTATGGGTATTGCTGAGCCAATACTTTCTGAACTTATCTAGTTCATAAGGCCTTCTTTTTCTGCCAGCTGCAATTTCGCATATGATCTCTGGGGATACACGTTGTGAGTTGTGATGTCTAGCGATAGCCCTTCCTCAGATTGCGTATCTCGATTAGTGTGAGTGCATCTGTTTCACTCTCAATTGCACGTATCTATCTATCTATCTATCCATCTATATATATATATATATATATATATATATATATATGCACACACACGCATATATATATATATACACACACACACGCATATATATATATATATATATATATATATATATATATATATATATATATATATATATATATATATATGCATCTATCGGTCTTTCTGTCTCTGTCAGTTCATATACATAAATGTTTGGTTCAGGCAATCTTTTCATCATAAAACATAAACGACAAATGCTATCATACCGATACTGTAATGAGTAAATTATCAAATTGTAAATAAACAATAACAACACAATCTGATGAGTTGAGATCTTTTCTGGACAATATTGTAATCTGATTGAAAAGACAAAATCATTTGTTTTTTAATTGATGGATTATTAATATCATTTATCTATTCATTTCTTTTCCTCTTTTTTCTTTAATCTTATTTTACTTTTTTTTTTGATGAAGTATTTCTGAAATAGAGCCAGTAAAAACTATACTGTTTATGAAAATATGTACGTGAGTGATGCTTGTAAGGCTTTAAGCTTAATCTATACTCTCCCCACCAATTGTTACACGTTTAATTAAAAACATTTTATAAATAATTTATTGATTGCTTCCCTTTCTCTTCATCTTTGTCTGACTCTCTATATCTATCTCTCAATATATATATATATATATATATATATATATATATATATATATATAGTGTGTGTGTGTGTGTGTGTGTGTGTGTGTGTGCACGCACGCGCACGCACTGGTAATTAGTTGCTTATAAAATCATTTAATTGTATACCCTATTCCCTGTTGACTGGCCGCAGATATTTTTCTCTTTCTGGTCCATTCTACTACCCGATCGGTTATTCAGGTAACAATTGATCTCGCCATTTTTATTATATCAATTCTATGAATACTAAAAAGGAGGAAGATATTTAAAATTCCAACCAATTTCCGTTTATTTGGAGCGGAAAATTGTATGGCATTAACCTGTCAGCAAGATATAAGAGCGAACTGGACAAGAGCATTCTCCCATTGGCAACGAACAGGATCGTTTCAAAGATCTCACTCAACAGTTTCGAGCAAAGGTTCTCAACCTTTCCTGTCTTTGCACCCTATCACCATATTTCAAAATATCATTCTCGTGTTTCTGAGATTGTCTGACTTGAGATGTACATTCCAAATAATCTTACCACATAATGAGCTTCTATGCGGGATTTTCTATTTATCTATTTATTTATTTATTTGTTTCTTTGCGCTCAAATTGGATGATTTCATTGGTCGATTTACTTCCCTACGATGACATTATAAAAATTACGTCATAAAAATCTTAAAACTTCATGTCTGACCATCATACATTGAAACAGCTTGAGATGAGTTGAGACTTGTAATTCAAACTTGGGTTACTTGAATTATCAAAAATAAATTACCTGATGAAATAAGTCTCCCTTGTGCCAATCCATGCATAAATAACCCTGTCATTTCTGACGGGTATTGTATGCTTATGATATTTTATACAGTATGCGTATGAAATTTTCTTCTTTTTTTTTCTACCAGTTTATCCCCGTGAAAATATGTACGGATATATTTGAATTTTCACGAGATTATTATTTTTAGAGAAGAGACAATTGGATTAGTGTATGTGGAAGGGTCCTGTGCTTCAAATGGTGGATAGGAAATATCTATACCGTCAAAATTGATGTTGTAAGTGAATGAGTCCATTGTTATAGACAGACAAAAATCACACTCTTCAGTATACAAGTAGATATTAGCAGATTTCAATTATTTCATGAAAGGGAAGAGTAACTTGACTATCTTAGCAGCGGCAAAAGATCAACATTTTAATGTATAGAATCTGCGAATCTCTGCAAATCCCCAACTTTGAAACCCTTAAAAAATCCCCCCTCCCTGGTGGAATCCCCAACAACCACCCATCTCCCCTTATTGAGATCTTCTACTTAAATGGAAGCCTCTTGACGGAGATTCATATGCGCATGCTCACCACTAGAGAGTGTCATCTCGAAGTGAACGGGCTCGCCATCTTTTTGCATTTACTTCAACCGTTTGCCATGATTTATGGAGCACGATGAAAAATCGTTCTTTTAAGACAAGATTAGGGTTAGGGTTCGGATAGGGTACGATTCTCCCATCTTCTTTATCTTATTCGCCGTCGTCTCCATCCCAATCTTTTGCCCTCATCCCGGGTCGCTATTTTCTTAACAACATCCCTTAGCTCACAACCAACCCCACCACACATACGCACACATACACCCCAATGCCTATCACGCAATGGGTGTGGTCCTATTCGTCTGTAGCTCCTTCGAAAGGTCCGTGTGTCGACTATGACGTCTGATACCCGGTCGATGACCTTACAAATATTCTGAACACTGAGTGTCTGTTTGGTGTTTGTTTTTGCATATAGTGTTTGGTGTGTTCTGCATCACCACTATTAAAACAACGACGACAACAACATTGGAGGCGTTCCCTGATATCTGCGGTTGCAACCGACTTTGCTTTGCATCATGAATTCGTTGTGTGAGTCCCTCCGTCCTGATTCCACATTCATTCGTTTTTTTCCCTCTCTGTCCGCCTTTCTTTTCTTCATCACTCTTCTCTATAGTTGAATGTCAGTCTGTCAGAGACTGTCAACCAGAATTGTCAACATGTCTGTGTATCTATGTATTGCGCATATAGACTGCACCAATGGAGCTAGAGGGCTGCAAATTCAAATGTTTGCCCCTTACTACGTCGAGAAAAATGTTGGTTTTTTTTCGAAAATTCCAACCCCGAATGCGTTTTTAGTTGATGTTCAATTCGCAATATGAGTTTATGCTAGATCGGTCCCTTATTTTGTGTCCACCAGCATTCACACCCTTTTCTTTTTCTTTTTTTAAAAAACTTTTTTCCATTTTTTTAGCGATCATTGTCTAACAAAAGGCAAGAGGAGTAATTTATTCATACGTAACCCTTTTTTCCAATTTTTCTAATTGATCACCCCAACACGGTATGCAGCCAAAGACATTGGTCATGCAGCGGTTTTTCTTCAGTGACTAACCAGACTAATGTATTCATGATTTTTTCTTCCTTATTCTTTTTCCATCTTTCTTCTCCCCTTCTTATATTTCTCCTTCACTCTCCTCTCCTCCCTTCTTTTTCCACCGCTCACTCTTACTTCTTCGAATTCTTTTACTATTCCTCATTTTCCTTCTTTTTTTCTTTTTTGTCTCCTCATTATCTATTTCTTCATTCATTCCCTTTTCTTTGCATTGTTTTTTCTTTTCTTTATTTTTTCTCCATCTCCTTATTTTTTTCTTCTTCGTTTTCTCTTTTCTTCTTTGTCCTTCACTCTCCCCCTCCTCTTCTTGTTCTTCTTGTTCTTGTTCTTGTTGCTGTGGTTGTTGTTGTTGTTGTTGTTGTTCTTCTTCTTCTTCTTCTTCTTCTTCTTGGCCATCCATTTCTAAACATCTTATCCTCTTCACCAATGTAAATGACCTCATATTCATCCTTTCCACCTCTCCTCCTATTTTACCGGAAGTTATATGTTCGCCATTAATTACACGACCTTTTCTTTACAGATGTAATGTTAGAAGCCATTTTGTTCAGGGTTAGGGTCACTTTTTCGGTGGCAGTAAGCAGGTGTCACGATCGAGCGAGGAACGCTGAGGTTTCCTGAGATATATTCCCCTCGTGGTTCAAAGTGTACAAGGCGACGATTCGTCTTATTTAAACGTTTGGTTGTAAGACTAAAGAGGTAGCCCTGGCGCTGTAATAGAGGCCCGTGGGAATCTTTGAGTTGACAAATGAAACCAATTCGATATGTTAGGCTTTCAGGGAATAAATTAATATCAAGTAGATATTTCAGATCAGTTGCAAAAACGTTTTAACGCCATTTTTTTTTTTTTTTTTTTTGCTAC
The DNA here is from genome assembly GCA_963457665.1 of Thysanoteuthis rhombus. Taxonomy (NCBI): domain Eukaryota; kingdom Metazoa; phylum Mollusca; class Cephalopoda; order Oegopsida; family Thysanoteuthidae; genus Thysanoteuthis; species Thysanoteuthis major. Next base: position 8,773,091 of record OY735230.1, read on the forward strand.
GGTGCCCTAGTAAAAAAGAAAACAAAAACATTTTTCATCAAAGGTGGGTATATTGTATATCTTTTGAAAGGAAATTTCGTGCTGCATAAAGATTACAAGACAACTTTATTCCTCAGAACTATTCAACATCAAATGTCACGACCCATTGTTTTAAAATCAAACACCTTAGCAAACAGATAACTATGAGTTAAGGGAGATATATTTTGGTTGGATCCGTCCCAAAATTAAATCTCTATTACAGTAGCCTATTGCCAACCTTTCTACAAGATTTCATTAACATCAAGACTAAGGAAAATAGATGTACTCAGTCTCAACATGACTATTGCATTTATATACTGATAAAATCTGGGATATTGAATTTATTTAACACAGTGTTAACTTGGAAAATTTATTTATTCCTACAATAAACCATCGTTCTGACAGCACTCGTTCTCATGGCAGTATTTAAAGACACATGCGTTCTAACAGCACGTTTGTTTTGTATATTCTTTCAATCTCGAAAGAGATTAGTTTGCAGCAACAACACATGAAGATTCCGAGGCATTATTTCAAAAACTATGATAAGTAAACCATTAAAACATTAACAAAAAAATCCAACCAGTCCTAAAAGGAAGGGTATACAACAGATGCATCCTCCTGATAATCACTTATGGAGTTGCTCTGAGACTGCCCCTCAAACTGAGAACCATGCAACGAGCACATGACAGAATCATGCTCAGCATCACACGGAGAGACCATAAGACAGCACAGTGTGTTAGGGGGAAAAACGGGTGTCAGATATATCATAGAAACCAATAGGGACCTCATATGGCAATGGGCTGGCAAGGTTGCAAAAATGGCTGACAACGGATGGACATCACAACTCACAACAAGGATCCCAAGAGATCAAATGCAGAACCAGAGCTGGCAGAATATAAGATGGCAAGACGAACTGGACAGGTTCAGAAAATATTGGCTTCGCGACGCGAGAGAGGTGTGGTGAATTTTGGTGAAAGTCTATGTCCAACGGCGGGCGATATAGGAGTGATGATGATGATGATGATGATGATGATGATGATGACATTGTTGCCTAAATTGATTACTCCTATCATTTTTTTTTTTTGTAAATTATTTATTTTCTGCATTAAACTTCAATCCGTCAGAAGCGTTTTATGAGAATTTATTGATACGTTCAACAAACAATTAATTACTTACTGCCATGTATATAGCTTCGTTAGCATGATAGCTTTTGGGTGTTCTTTCATTTCCTTTGCAGACCTGTAAACAGTTTATGGGACATGTGAAAAAAAAAATTGATAAAAGAATAATAAAATGTCATTTTGTCTGTACTCCTTTTGTATATCATTATGGATAACCTTCACAGAGAATCTACCCGTTATAACGGTACTCTTAACCTACCCTCCGCTCGGGATGCCGTGAGAATGAGAGTCTACTGTATTTGCTAGAGATTTTGTTCCTATTTGTGCAAACGTCCTATTTTAATAGCAGATGCCTTGTATAAACTGACAGGTCGCTCATGCAGTCGTTGGGGGAAATGTTTCATTTTTGTTTTCAAGAGAGACCTCCTTGGTTGTATCATGTGACATTGGGAAGTACGATCTGTATGTATATGTATATTCCAGACCTTTCTCTTTGGGGGGTATGATTTCCGCTCGGTGGGTGTCGTTGGTGGGAGACCACGTTTAGTAGGGTAATATCATTTACACGGTTCTGTAAGTCTTTTTGTTAACGTATAAGAAAGGCAAAATTTAATTGTATTATGTTCTCTTCATATAATTGATATCCACAGTTGAATTAAGTGTATTTACAGAAAAATGGATTACGTTGAAAATAAGTATTTGTTGTGCGAAATAAATGTTTTTTTGCATCATTAGGATATGGACACACACACACACTCACACACACACACACACATATATATATATATATATATATATATATATATATATATATATATATATATATATATATATATAAAGCTTTACAGCTTCAAAGATTAGAAACAAAGAATTTTTCAGTCAAGTATTCCCAAATATCTGTTTTTTATCGGGTTTTATGTTTTACTCAGAATTAAATATTGTGGTACTACGTGTGAATTTTCCTTGTTGGAATCACCAGTTGTTTACCAAGTAGCCGTTTCGGGGATTTAAAAACAAAACTGCTGAGTTGATCAAACACCACATCCCCTTGAGTTCTGATTTTTATATTCTGCTCTGTTTTATTGTTTTTAGAACCTTGTCAAAATACATGTTTTTTCATAATTGGTTTTATCATATTGTATTGTATGTGGATGTCATTTTATACTTCAGTTCATTCAAGTTTTCTTAAAAAGGGGTTACTTGCGTAGGATACCCAAAAAACTTATTTGGCAATCAGTAATAATAAGATCCCATTAATCCTAAAGAGAAAGTTGTATAACCAATGCATCCTCCCAATAGTCACTTATGGAGCTGAGACATGGAACCTAACCAAGAGACAGACCCGTAAATTGAGAACCATGCAACGTGCACATGAAAGAATAATGCTGGGCCTCACATAGAGAGACCACAAAACAGCAAAGTACATCCGGGAAAAGACAAGAGTTAGAGACATCATAGAATCCATAAAAAATCTCAAATGGTGGTGGGCTGGCCATGTTGCAAGAATGGCAGACAATCGATGGACATCACGACTCGCAACATGGATATCCCGAGACCACAAGCGCAACCGAGGCCGGCAAAATGTTAGATGGAGAGACGAGCTAGACAAGTTCAGGAAGTACTGGCTCCGTGACGCCCATGATAAAAAGTGTGGCATATCCTGGGGAAGGTCTATGTCCAACGACGGACGCTAAAAGACTGATGATGATAATGAAGTATAAATGGTGACACAAAATAAATGCTTTTTTATCGTTTCGATGCGTATTTATTGATGTAATCACGAGTATATATATATATATATATATATATATATCAGATATAATATCAAATATATACATATATATATACATATATATATTTATATCAAAATGATATTTCATTTGAAAATAATCTAGATAAAATAACCCATCAAGTTTTGAAATCTAATTACTTTCATCAGATTGAGAGTGCTCAATATATTAATCAACTAGTATAGGGCAAAACATACTTAAAAATTAGGAGAGAAAACATCGGACACGTGTTCCTTGGTTCAACCATTTATCAAGAGTGGAGGATTATTTCTAGTTTTAATCTAATTACTTTTTAAGATTTCTGTTAGAAAGCAGTATTTAAAATTAACCGAAATAGATTCTATTACGTGGATTTCGCTCACTTCCACGTCGTTAAAGGTCACACACGAAGACACAAGCACACGTACCCGAAAAAACAGAACACGACTGAAGCTGTGGTCCGTAAGGATAAAAGTGGTCAGCTTAGTTCCAAAAACTAGTTGCCGAATATTAATATTCATTACTTATCATAGTGTCGACACAGAAACAATAATATGCGTAGAAATACGTGAATCTGCGTAGAACATATAAACAAAACCGGCTTGCGATTGGAAGAGAAAAAGGTTGACTTGAAGGTGTTATTTAGACCTCTGTCTGTGGAGGTCCCAGTCGCTAAATCGGTAAGTGCAGACCTAAGCTACATAGGTGCTTCCGTGGAAAAGAGTATGGGTACCCCTACGGGGGCTCATTTCTTCATTTTTTTTTGTTATATATATATGTATATATATATATATATATATATATATAGTAGAATGTGGATTCGCTAATCAAACTAGTTCACGTTTCTGCACTCTCCGGGCCTCATCAAGCGGATGATGAGGCCCGGAAAGAGGGCAAAACATGAGCTAGTTTGTGTAGTGAATCCACATTCTCCTATTTATTTCCATCTTTATTCTAAAACAACTTGACTTTCGTTGTATAAAGTTGAATGCATCGAGCACTTTATGAAACAAATCCATCACATATCAGACGTTGCTTTATATTATTGATATATTATTACATTATGCTATACTGCTAACCTGATCAGTACCATATATATATATATATATATATATATATATATATATATATATATATATATATTATTGTGTCATCCACGGACAGCTATTTCATTGTATCTTCAGTGTGGCTATACCCATGCTGCAACACAATTTCTGGCCTTTGTTTCGGAATCAAAGTGTAGTAGCTGTTCCACGGCAGAGCCCGTGGCGCAGGTGCTGACGCTTGCCCGTCGAATGGGCTGCAGATTGGGTTGTTGGAAATGTCAAGACCGAGTGCACCGGTGCATCAGCCAGTGACCTTGTGTCACATTTTGCTGTCATGGGATAGCGAATAAGCACACCGCGAGGTGGGATCGAAACTATCGCTCCATAGCCAGAGGCTGGCATCTTACCCCTGCCCTACGCGGAACAGTAAGGTTGAATCTAAGCGATATATTTACTCACTCATATTTTCCCCATCCACCATCCTACATTGGGATATATATATATATATATATATATATATATATATATATATATATATATATATATATATATATATATATATATATATATATGTTTTGGCAACATATTTTCTTTAATACCTTTCATTAAAAATTAAAATTAAATTCATTATACTAACATGTTCCACACTCCTGTTTTATCAATGTCGCAATTTGGAATGAAATAAGATTGAAATGATTGTCTATCACGGATAACGATGTTTCACTATATTCATTTGAAATAACAATTTGATAAAAACCAAAAGGTGAAACAGGTCAATATGATAAATCTAATTCAATTACAACTATTTTTCCCGATTGACAACTTAGAATGAATCACCAAGTATATCGTATCAACATGTTCATCAAAAGTGGACAAAGTCATATTAGTTTATATATACGAGATATACGAGATACGATCTTCTTCACCATGTTTAAAGTTTTACTCTAAGTGTTTTTGTATTGAGCACTTTTGCGAAATAAAACCATTACACCTCATATATTGCATTACTGATTTGTACATTGGTATGTGTATATATATATATATATATATATATAAAACCTATAACCAACAAGGTAGCCGATTCAACGCTGCGTTGTTCTTAACCATCGAGCTAAACAGGCCGACGGAAAGGCAAAGGCTAAAATAAAGTGAGGATAAAACGATTATTTTGGCATCTGCCTTTCTGTCGTTTTTTTTTTTTTGCCTCAAAGGTTAAGAGTGACTTTATATATCTATAGTTATTTCTATCGGATTATAAATCCATTTCTGAAAAATGAAATTGTATGCTTTGGAAGAAACGAATAGAAAAGATATGGACAGTGAATGAAGAGAATGAGAATTTGGAGTTAAAGCAGTTATCCAGGCCATTGCATCTACGGCAGCTGTTTAGCCTAATGGTAAGAGCAACGCTACGTTGAAGCTACTACCTGAATTTAGTCATATATATATATATATATATATATATATATATATATATATATATATATATATATATATATATTTGGTTATATACTGCGTTTTACCGAATAGAAACTCTTAATTGCAATGGTCATCGTTATTACAGAGTTAATGTACCATTCGGCCTAGACAACGTAAACAAAATAAACACTCGACTTAATTGTTTATTCTATTTACGTTGTCTACGTTAAATGGTACATTCACCGTGTAATCACGGTGATCATTTCAAATAAGAATGTCTATAAATTATAATTCAATTTATTACCATTCCGTCGAATCATATGTATCCATTCCTTTGTAAGATGTATATTTATAAAGATGGTATCTCATATGTAATGACTGTGAGCGACTATATATATATATATATATATATATATATATATATATATATATATATATATATATGTATAAAACGGATGTATCTTTCCGTGTTTCTGCAAACATAAATATACAAATAAACATAGGCATGTGTCAACTCTCTGTATGTTCGTGCCACTGGGCTTGGATTCATTTTAGAGGAGGAGGATGTTTCCGTGTATTCGGGGATGTGTGAAACGATTATACGTGTCAAAATGTGATTAGGCTGACGTGGAAAAGATGTTTTGGGTTTTAGAAGCAATTGCGTGTGCACTAATTTTCTTTCACGGAGGTCCCCAACATTCTTTCCAAGTGAATTAAGGGTTATAAACACGCACATGGGGTTGACGACCTCGTTATAGCGCGGGCCCGCATGTGTGTGCCTGTACGTATGTGTGTTTGCATAGATAGATAGATAGGGACAGATTGAGATAGATAGATAGATAGATAGATAGATATGAACTGAGTGAGAGAGATAGATACATACATAGAACAAATATGAACTGACCGACAGACTGATCGATAGACTAGAACAACGATGAATAAAGATTGAAAAGATCAGATATATATATATATACACTGAAATTCATAATGAGATAGATAGATAGATAGATAGATTAATAGATAGATAGACAAATTGAGCTATATGTAGATATTAACGGATAGATAGATAGATAGATATGAACAGACTGAGATAGATAGATATATAGATAGATAGATAGATAGATGAGCAGATTGAGATAGATAGATCTAGTTAGTCACTCAACTGAACCTGTCACCTGACAGGCATCACATTTTGGCAGATGCTGTATTGGGGCAGGTGAAGTAATAAAATGCGAAAAGGGGTGATCAATGAATAAGTTGCTTCTCTTGCATTTTGTTGAGCAGTGATCTAAAAATCGGAAATAAAAAGAACGATTAAAGGGACCTATTTTCCATGAACGTACATTACGGATTGAACCCTCACTAAAAACCTATTTGGGTTGGGTTTGAGGTTCAGAAACGAAAAAAGTTTTTTTTTCTAGACACGAAAAGGATTAAATGTTGAAAATTTCAGCCCTTTAGCTACATTGGTGAGGCCTGTACGTGTGATAGACAGCCAAGCAACCAGACCAACTTAAAAACTGAACGAAATTATGTCGACAATTTTGTTTATAAGCTTTGTTGACGGTGTCTGATAGACAGATAGATAAATAGCTAGATATATTGGTAGATCTGAACAGAATGGGATAGGATTACACTGTGTGCGTGAGTGAGGAAGAGAGGGGGGGGAGAAAGAAAGAGAGAGAGAACGATCGAAAGTTGGAGAAGTATATATAAAGAGAGAGAGAGGGTGGAGGGATCAAGAGGGTGGGACTAAGTTTGAATTAGATGAACACGTTCAGTTATTATTCTCTTAATCATCAATCCAACATCCGCTCGCACACACCAACACGCATGCGTGTGTCCGTGTCAACCATGTTTGTTTTCTCGATGTCCACTGAACCAAACAGACCAAGCCTCGCGTTGTATTTAAAACATTCGACTACTTCCGATGAGTTCAGCTATACTCTATACCTGGCCGGAAGTTGACGTCACGTGATACATCCGTTTCAAGGAACTGGACACTTTATGCATGAACGCACCTTCCAGTATACAATCGGAGTCATTCCTACCACACAAGTTGCTACTTGGTAGATCTGAACGTAATAGTATTAATTTGTTCGAATTTTTAGATAAAGCATTGTTATTAATGAGTTTTTGACTGATATCTTTTCCCGAGATGAGTTAAATAAGGGATTTGATAAAAATGTTCGTGGATATTTCCAAGAGACAGATTTCAATTCACTTAACTCAAAAAAATAGCATTTACAGCGATTGAAGAAGTAAATTTGATCATTTAATTACCCCTGTTCATTGATAAAGTTGTCTTACCGTTGGTTTTAATTTGTTCGCTTCTTCTCTTCATTTGCTCGTTCTATCTTTTAATTTAATCGCTCTATTTTCCATTTGCTTGCTATGTTTTTCAATTTTTCGCTTCATTTCCGAAATCGCTCGCTTCATTTCCTAATTTGTGAGCTTCATTTTTTCACTTTACTTGCTTTACTTCTTAATTTGCGTGCTTCATTTCTCAATTTGCTCGCTTCATTTTTTAATTTGCTTGCTTCATTTTTTAATTTGCTTGCTTCATTTTTTAATTTACTCGCTTCATTTTTTGATTTACTCGCTTCATTTTTTAATTTGCTCGCTTCATTTTTTAATTTACTCGCTTCATTTCTTGATTTGCTTGCTCCATTTCCTAATTTGCTCGCTTCGTATTTTGATTTGCTTGCCTCATTTTTTAATTCGCTCGCTTCATTTCTTGATTTGCTTGCTTCATTTTTTAATTTGCTCGCTCAATTTTTCAATTTGTTTGCCTTATTTTTTTCTATTTGTAAAAGTTATAGTTTTCCCAACATCAGAAAGATATCCTTTATCTCCGATCAACGCCTAATACAGACCAGAACAGTGTTGCAGGAAGAGGCTACAGGAAATTCAAGATGAAGGTAAATAGTGGTCATGAAGATCTATAATAATCCGATGAAAATGAATTACACAGACTCTATTTGTAAATTATGCTCTTTGTGGTTGCCATTACTTTGAAAACATATTCATACGTCTCTCAAACTCAAAGTGAACTCACGTCAATGTATCTACTTATGCGTGTAATTTCATGTGGAATGCGTTCCAACAAGGCAGCGGTATTCAAACTGTGAAACCCCAGTGTTCCGCTCAACCCCAGTGTTCAGCATGACTTTACAAGGGGTTCCACGAAACAAAGTGACATTTTTCGCAGTATCCTCAGTGATTCTTCACTGCATAAACAATCCTTTCACGGCTTTTATATGTCTTCATTATCAAACCCCCTAGTATTGAGTTTTGACTTTATTTTAGTTTGTTACATCAATGACGGTGACTTCAAAAAACCAGTGACGACATGACGGCATAAATAAGAGTTAAACACGCAAAAACAGATGACGATTCTACTCTCTCAACTCAGGTTGATTCGTTTAATCTATTGGAACTACTAATAGAGGAGTTGAAATGGGGCACGTCTGGTACGATATTGTATGGAGAAATGAATTCTGTTTTGTTTACCTTTTAGATTTTAATGAAGCAAGGAAGTTGGACCCTTGCGTAACTAAGTTTATTCTATTTCTTCAACCAGAATAGTACTTTTCACGTGAGAAAGAATTACCAACATTTTGCCTTTTCAATTGAAAATGTCTTAATTATCTACGTTACACAGATGCTTTTCAGTCAGTAGTCGTTCATAAATGTATTTTTCCATATTTCGTTCTTACTTTTCCATTCATGCACGACTCACAACATGGATTCCCCGAGACCATATGCACAACCGAGGCCGGCAAAATATTAGATGGAGAGACGAACTAGACAAGTTCAGGAAGTACTGGCTTCGTGACGCCCATGATAGAGAAGTGTGGCAAATCCTGGGGAAGGTCTATGTCCAACGACGGACGCTAAAAGACTGATGATGATGATGTATCTTCTAATTGGACAAATCATTCAATAAACAAGGTCCAAATCTAATAGTTACATATACATATGTATGTAGATATATGTAGAAGGGAAAGTTGTTTTTTGAAGGGGTTTGCTAGAAAATCCAGTTATTGAAACGTGTTCCCCGAGCAGATCAATTTTTGAAGACGACTGATTAAAGGTAAACCATGTCACGTATGGTCTTCCCAATCACCATCAACCTTAAGTGTTCATTCATAAAATTCAACATTATCTGGTTGACTGCTCCAAGATGCTGTAACATTTACATTTAGTACGGATATAATTTGTATGCTTCCCCAAGTTCGTTCAGTTCCCGGTCTGCTAACATCATTTTCAGCAGCAAACCGTCGCCTGTTTTGAGGGTTTTGTTTTTTGGTTTCTCTTTCGTGTTTTGGCGAGTGGGAGGACTCTTTGAAAACACTGCCAGCAGAATATCTGTTTTTGCTTTCATCAGTGTATACTTGTGGACGACCACTTCTCGGGTGGTCTGTTACACTTCCAGACGCAGAACTAAGCAGTACGTTTAGCAACAGTGTCGTGTGTGATGTGCTCACCACGTCTAATGTTGAATTCCATTACATTCTAGCAAGGACTTTCCGATTCAACCTTTCGTAGGAGTTTAATCTGTTTAATTTGGACAATGGCATTCTTCAAGAATGTGCAAGGAAATACAAAAATAGACTCTGGTTATTACGGCAGCAGGGTTTCCATTTGGTGGTTTTCAAGATCAAGGGAAAATTTGGTACTGAACAAAACTATTTAGTTTCGAAAAGGAATGTTTCCAAAAGATAACAATCGTCTCCACACGAATAACATGATACAACATAAATATGTATGAACTATACATACAAAAAAAGTATTTTTATCCATTTTCCTAAAATCTTATTCTGATTTCAAGATATTTGATCATTTTGGTACTGAAGCTGCATAATTTGGTCCCCAAACCATGCAAATCTGGTCTGATGATGGATTTTAAGTCATTTGATTATATTGATACTGAAGCTATTCAAAATGGTACCAAGACCATGCAAATCTGGTCTGATGATGGATCTTAAGTCATTTGATTATATTGGTACTGAAGCTATTCAATTTGGTACCAAGACCATGCAAATCTGGTCTGATGATGGATTTTAAGTCATTTGATTATATTGGTACTGGAGCTATTCAAAATGGTACCAAGACCATGCAAATCTGGTCTGGTGATGGATTTTGAGTTTTTTGATTATATTGGTACTGAACCGACATAATTTGGTTCCAAGACCATGCAAATCTGGTCTGGTGATGGATCTTAAGTTATTTGATTATTTCGGTACAGAAGCTACACAATTTGGTCTTAAGATCATGCAAAATTGGCCTAATGATAGATTTTAAGTTATTTCATTTTTTTTAAATTTTTTTGCGCTGAACCCACATAATTTGGTCACTGGACTATAATAATTTGGTCTTGCACCAAAGACATTCGACAACCCTGTTCGGGGATTTAAAGGGGTCATTTTTTAAGATTTTGTCGTTATACTGGGTGGATTATATTCTATAAGTGTATTGATATTTATAAAAGTAGAGGCTTAAATAATTTTCTATGACCCTTCCACGGACTAATGCCCAACATGGAATCATAGGTCTGCAAATAGAATGAATAAACCGATAGACAATAGTCTTGCAAGTATTTCTAAAGGAACGTGCCTTTAAAACGAATGTGTCATTAAAGAGTACCATTACGATGAGGGCTTACAGTAAATGCCATTTCTTGTACGAAGCAGTTATCAGCGTCCGAGTCCTCGTAAAAGCCAGAATTCGAATGGTGTTTGTGGAGGTAGGCATGTTCTCTTTATCAGAAATACTGGTACAACACAATCTACCAGTGCACCTCGCGTGAGAGATTGGGCTAAGTTTGATAAAGATCAGTAAATCATATCTTATGCAATATTTTAAGGACGAAGCCAAAAGTACTTTTGTTTAAAAGCGAACCCTAATATAATCCATGGAATTCGTGCGCTACAAGGTTATTGCAGTATTTTGTCGAGTATAACACAAGTGAAAGAGACAAAAAGAAAGAAAGGAAGGGGTTTATCGATGAAAAAAGGAATGCAAGTTATTGAAAAAGAAAGAAAAAATTAGAAATAAGAAAGAAAGAAGTAGATTTTACGAATAAAATATACACAAACGTAGATTATGGGAGAAAGAAAGAAAGAAAGAAAGAGAGAGAGAGAAAGAGAGATAAACTAATAAAGAAGAAAGAAAAAAAGAAAGAGAGAAAGAAAAAAGAGGATGTTAATAAAAAGGGAAAAACTAAAGACAAGAAGCAAAATAAAAGAGAAATAAAGAAGTTTGAATGAGAAAGAAGAATGAAATCAAGGTCGATGCCCCCCAGAATCAACCGACTCGGTCGTGAGTACAAAAATACCCCTTTTTGATTTGAGACAATGAACAATGTCAGCTTGTTTCGTTTATTTATGCCCATTTCGCAATTTTTATGTGATTGAGCAAAGTTTCCTTTTGAGCCCTTACGCTGGCTACGGTTTCAACCGTCCTTGTCATGGGCTCCACATATCGCATTACTACTCACTTGATCCGTTTATACTACGTGAAATGGTCTAAGAGGCGACAAGCATGTGTTGTGGTGTCACTCACTCCAGTGTGTGCTCCTTTATCAATAGGTGAGGAAGAGAGATCTATCCATGCCTTTCCCAAGGGCATTAATGCGGGAAGGAACACAGACTGTTCTGATCCAGGTCCTGGAATCGTCTTGCCAAGTCCATTCTCCCAAATGTGTCTGATCAAACGAAGAGTTAGAAAAAAAAATCAAATCAAATCAGGGCAAAACTATCAGTGAGTACTCCGTTTTGCAGTACAAAGTTGGTGAAAAAAAATGTAGAATCATTTATAATATACTTGGTATTACAGTTCAGCAGATCCAGTCTCTGCTTCGATGTTCCAAATTTGTGTACTGCAATACTGCAGTTATGCAATAAGTGAGCCACATGTTGTTCTGTGTTCTATTATAATGTTAATTATTCCGGTGTCATCAAAAAAATAACACGAGGAAAAATGAAAACATAGATACCAACCTTTGTACATCTTGTGCACTCATTTTGAAGCACGAATTAACCTTTTTTTAAATTTTTGTTCGATGACTACTGAAATGTTTTGTCGAATTCATTTCATTTTTATACATATATATTTTAGTAGAATATACGGAGTTGCGTAACTTCTGTCATCAGATAATTTTTGTAACGTTTGAAATTTCTTCTACGTACATTTGAGTAGAGCACGACCCCCGATTTTCGCTCAGATTGGGGGCACAGCATTTTTTGGTATTATTCACAAAGAAATGAGATACTAACAGATAAAAATGCCATTAAAATATTTTCCCTGATTCGATATATATTTTTGGTTTTGGATTTTGTTAACCCTCCGTTTGATGACCAGTTGCTCGATTGGATAAGGACTCGGAGAATGGACTCTGCGAGAGGGGTTCAAATAGCTACCAGGGACAGTTTGCATTCTAATCGTAAAATAGAAAGGCATGAATACGTCTCTCCCTCGGATATGGGTAAAAGAGCACAGACTGAAGTGAGTGACGCCACTACGCATGCTTGTTGTCTCTCAGTCTGTCTCACATATTGCAAACGGGTCGAGTGAGTAGTAATGTGATATGTAGAGCCCAAGACAAGGACGACTGAAGCCGTGGCCAGCGTAAGGGCTCAAAAGAAAATTTTGCTCAATCACATAAAAATTGCAGAATGGGCATAAATGAACGAAACATGCTGACATTGTTCATTGTCTCAAATCAAAAAGGGTATTTTTGTACCCACGACCGAGTCAGTTGATTCTAGGGGGCATCGACCTTGATTTCCTTTTTCCTTCTCATTCCAACTTTTTCTCTATTTGTTTTTGGGTTTTGTTTCTTGTCTTTAGTTTTCCCCTTTCTATGATTATTCCCTTTCTATCTCTCTCACTTTCTTTTTTCATTCTTTCTTTCTTTCTTAACCTACACATTTTTGTTTGTTATATGTGTGAAACTGACTTTCCTCTTTATTTCTGATTTTGATTTTTTTTTCAATTGTTTAATAATCTGCATTCTTCTTTTCCTTCATCGATAATTTTTTTTCTTCCTTTGTATCTTTCTTTCTGTCCCTCTTCTTTTTTTATAACTGATTTCTTTTCTTCAATCTCTTTCATCTTATTTTTTGCATTATTATCATGGAGTTTCTTTTTTTTTCTGCAGTCTTTTTTTCCATCATTCGTTTCTTTCTTTTCTCTTCTTACTGATTTTTCTCCCCTACTTTCTGTGTTTGTTATCCTTCCCCCTTCTCTCTTTCTCTCTCTCTCTCTCTCTCTCTCTCTCTCTCTCTCAATATATATATATATATATATATATATATATATATATATATATATATACTGGCGGCTGTAATGCATTTGGTAAAATGTCTTCTTGTATTTTAATGGAACGTTTTCTTCACATTCTTTTACTTACTCTAAGATTCAATAGTTCACCACTTCAAAACTGTTACTACAAAAAATAAATTTTCTCGTCTTATCGATTTCACAAGAGATTTCATTAAAAAGTGATTGAATTTATTGAAATGGAAGTCCATTGTTTCATATTTTTGATAGGAAGTACTTTTATCAGCAGAATATTTATATATATATAGTGTGTGGCTTTTCTGTCTATATCAATTGGCTCTCCATATACATATATATATATATATATTATTGTGTCATCATCAGACAGCTGTATCACAACTCTTCAGTGTGGCTATTGACTATCCTTTATCCCATCCAGTACCACAAGGTAGAATCACAACCTTCGCTTCAGACCCAGAGGCCGGTATCCTACCTCTGCTCCACGGAACTGGACAGTCAGTAAGGTTGAATTTGAGCAATATATATATTAACTCATATATTCCCCATCCATCAGTGTGCTCTATTTCTATATTGGAAGAGCATTATATATGTATATATATATATATATATATATATATATATATAGTCACATCCGTCGTAATACTTATTGATCTGTCCGCTTGGAGGGTGCAATGGTTAGCACATCTGCGTCACATGCAGAGGACCGCTAGTTCGTTTGTGGGAATTAAACAAAATTTCCTCATCTAGAATAGTCGGACGAATTGGGCTGTTGACTTTTGGATGGCAGCCAATCAACAATTTGATGCTCAATTTGACGTACTTCCGGTAGTTCCTGCGACCAAGATTTCCTCTGGACTCCATCAGTGAGAGGATTCTAATGACTGGGTATCCCCGGATTTCCATACGTTCCTTACCCCCGTGGAAGAAACGTTCCATGGTTGGTAGAAACAGGACGGAGGCTATTTGTATGTATAACGTACATAGTATATTGCAGGGGTGGCCTAACCGTGGCTCCTGAGCTACATGCAGCTCTTTAAATCTTATATGCAGCTCATGGAAATATGTTGGCTGAGCTCCTTTTCTCCTTACAATTATTACAGGAAGTACATGAAAAAAAAACAGTTTTGAAATTATCTATCTTCTTATGAACTGCAACCTCGGTGGATTAGAACGTAACTTTAATGTTCATTGTCAGTAAAAATATTTAAGAGTTTAAATTATAATTTAATGATAGATTTGAATGGGGCATTTTTCTTCAGTATGTAACGATGGTGCCTTCTTCGTGATTACTGAAATTGATTCAAATTAAGTTTGAAAAACTATACCCATAAATGAATATTATTGCATACGTTTATTTATTGATATTCAAAACATAATGCGTAGTAAAAAAAAGAAAATATGCATATAAATGTTGTCTTGTGACTCTGAAACATCTGAAATTCATTGTAAGTGGTTATTACATTAAGCAAATATGGCCATCACTGGTATATTGCATAAAATACAATACTCCCGTATCTGAATATGTAATGTATTTATAGACAGACATATATATTATGCCAAGCTTGTTATAAACCGATAATTCAGCGTAATCTTTCTTTGTTCTTTTCTCCTTTTTCTCATTTTGCAGATTTTTCATTCGTTTTTTCATTCATAGATTTTCATTTGCTCTTTTTTTTTTTTTTACCTTTGTATGATTTTTTCTTTCATCTCTGTTCATTCGTTTGTTTCTTTAGAATTTCTTTCGCCGTCTGCTTTATTATGATTTCTTTCTTTTTTTCCTTCTTTCTTCTTACTTCCATTCTTCGAGCCTTCAAGGAAGATTGATGGATCTCTGTTGAAATGAAAGACTTTTTTTTTTTGCCTTCGTCCTTTCCTTTGGGTTCGGTCGTGGGAGACGCTGGCAAAACAGACAATGAAAAACAGTGACTCATGAGAAAATATGAAAAATATCAGAAGGGGAAGTAGACATCAACATTTTTTTTCTAATATACATACATAACCAAATATATATATATATATATACAAGTTTCTACCCGTGAAAAGATTTCTATGGAATGATATATGTTGTAAAGAATCAACTGAATTCGTTTCACTGGAGGAATTCATAGTTCAAATGGTGGGTAGGAGACATTTATCAGGAAAATTGTTACCTTTAAGTGACTGTGTGTGTACGTGTCTGTGTGAGTTCATATTATATATGTATGTTCAGACATTTTGAATGGTCATATATATATATATATATATATATATATATATATATATATATATGTATATATATATATATATAAATCGTCTCCAGGAACATTTCTCTAGAC
>OY735230.1:8794085-8861585 GCA_963457665.1 Thysanoteuthis rhombus
GTGTGTGTGTGTACGCGTGTGTGTGTGTGTCTGTGTGTGTGCGTGTGTGTACATCAGCGGCAATTGCATTATATTAATCTTGAATCTCTCAACTGTCTGTCTGTCAAACTACAAAAGACGCTCCCATACGAACATTTTTTTTCATCCTTTGTGTAAGTCTTTCCTTGTGTGACTTAGGATTTGCTTCATCCTTCCATTATCTCATTCACGCTATGATTTTGACGCCACCAAGCAAACAATATCGTCACACTTATTACATACCAACGAATTACACGTCAGTCATTTGAAAGAAACTCCTATCATCGTACAACAATACTAATATACTTACTAGGCGTACCGATATACATATATGCTAATACATCATTGTGTGGGTTATGGTTGAACTATTTTCCTTGTCTCTGCTGTTGTTTTTTTTTTCACAACGTTTCGGCCGGTACACATCTTCTTTTCAAAATGGAAATCTATATGAAATAATGATAAGAATACTCTAACAAAATTCTGACCGCAATACTAATACATTTTTATACTTTTCAAGGTAGACATTAATTTCATGCCACATTACTAGTCATGTGGCAACACTGTACTCGGATGTATAAGTAATAGTAGTTTAAACGATTGCATCATGCGCTAGCTTAATTCGAGCATTTATTCCTCTATATTGTGTCAACTATGTCATTTTAAGATTTAATGAAATGTTTAAGTATAAAAAAAAAATACGAAGGTGACGAATGAGAACGGAAGAAAATATAGAAAAAAAAAGAATGAAAGAATGAGTTTAAGTGAAAGAACAAAAGTACAGAACCTTAATTAGGAAGAGAAAGAGACGGGAGAAAAGGGTTGTGGGAGAAAAAATGAGGAGAAAGAAAGAAAGAAAGAAAGAAAGAAAGAAAGAAAGAAATTGAAAGTAAAAGAAGTGGCAAAAAACAAATGAAAGAAAGAGTTTACGGAAGAAAATGAGGAGAAAGTAGATGAAATACGGAAGAGAAAAATGGAGAAAGAAGAAAGAAAGAAGGAAAGAAAATAACGAAAGAAAAAAAGGAAAAGGAAAAGAAAAAACGAAAGAGTATACGGAAGAAAGAGAAGAAGAAAAAATAGGTCATATTAGTTGCTCAATAGAAACCATTGTACGACCAACGTCTCTCAGCAGCATGCTGTGTTGGAATCGATCAATTAAAAAATTGGAGAAAGGGGTAACCAATGAATAAATGGCCTCTCTCACTTTTTGTTGGGTGGTGATCACTAAAAAAGTACGAATTTTCGAAAAAACAAGCGTGAATGCTACCGTACACAGACTAAAAGACCGATTAGTATAAACTTGCATTGTAAATTGAACCCCCAACCAAAAACCTATTTGGAGGCAATATTTTTTAAAAACAAAAGAAATTTTCTTTCATACACATAATATGTAAATATTTAAAATGTCGGTTGGTCCATTAGTACGGCCCGTTTGCGCGATTCATACATCTATAGCCAGCCAGGTAGAATCACTAAGAAACTGAAGAAAGGTAAGTTGGAAGTTCTAGTTGATAAAAAAAAACGGAGGTAAGAAGTTCGAGAAAGGTGATAAAAAAAATGGAGAGAAAAGGAAAAGGAAGAACGAAAGAATTAAAGGAAGAAAAAGGAACGAGAAAGACGGAACCAAAAAAGAAAAAAAAGAGAGAAAAGAAAAAGAAAGAATGAAAGAATTTAAGGAAGGAAGATGAACGAGAGAGACATAACCAAAAAAGAAAGAACAAAAAAAGAATAAATTGATTTAACTACATCTAGAGGTAAAAGGTTCGAACCTAACGAATTAAATGAGGTAAAATGGACTCCATTCGAGAATCTGAATATTAAAAGGAACTGTAAACGAGGCTGGAAATAAACCTAAAAGGGAGGTAATTAATAATTTCGTAAGAGCAAAATAAGAGGAGAAGGACGATGCCGGTAACCGATACCCGAATCGGCATTTGTCGCTATCTTTCCTCCTGCAAGACAATCCGTGCTCCGTAACTCTATCCGATCGTTCGTCCCACCAACTCTCCGATCCTAATCAGTCGATGGACGGCGGAAATCCCCCTAAAGGGACCTGGGGTGCGGCGGGTGGAAATGTTACGCATCGATCCGGTTGCTCCGATGTCGAAATTTGAGAATAATTTAAA
Source organism: Thysanoteuthis rhombus (assembly GCA_963457665.1). NCBI lineage: Eukaryota > Metazoa > Mollusca > Cephalopoda > Oegopsida > Thysanoteuthidae > Thysanoteuthis > Thysanoteuthis major. The sequence goes on from OY735230.1 coordinate 8,796,227, forward strand.
TTAAACAGCAATTATTATTTCCATCAGTTGGCCTGCCCTTTGCCACCTACCCCAACCACAACCCCATCACTCCCAGGGGCCCCCCAGCTCCCTTTTTTAAACTGCCCTATAAAGCTATCACCACGAACGTTAGCACGAGGATACTGTCAAGGTTGTCCTTTCAGTGGGCATTACCATCGTCTCCATCTTCGAAATATCATGCAACCGGTACTCTAGTTATTCAAAATGGTTGGATACTCTTCTGACAAACCTTTGATTGCGCGCCATTCAAAAGTTAATTTTTTTTTTTATTTAATTGTATGAATTATTAGATCCTTGGATGGTACAATGAATAGATTTTAGGGAGTGTTATAAGACTTACGTACACCGTTGGTTGGTAGATACAAATAAAACATAGATATTCAAAAAATGTGATATCTGATATTAAAACTAGCGGGATTTAAAGTAACAAGTTTGTTTTTTTTTTCCTTTCAAATGTCGAAAACTTGAAAATTAAATTTTTTTAAAATCCATCTGTTTGTAAACTAGCTCAAGCGAGAAAGTGGATACTAAACCTCATGGAGAGGTATGTATATTCTGCCTGTCTTTCTGTTTTTCTGTCTATCCACACGATATCTCTGAACGTAGGCAATATATTCAAATAAAAATTTTGTGGAAAGGTGGACAACGGGCTTTAAAAGAAGTGGATAAATTTGGGAGCGGATCCAGGGATATTTTTTTTTAGATTGAGGAATATTTTTTCCGTTTTTTTTTTATATATACATTAATATATACGCCCATCGATGTCCACACGATATCTCCAAAAGTTCTCAATGAATTTCAATGAAATTGAGCGGTGGGGACGGATAATATGCCACAAGATAAGTGGTTGCAGTCTTCGATGGATCCATACACAATTACCTCTTCTGGCAGTGGCATTGACAGAGGTGTGCGCTCCCTGGGTGCTTACTAATTTTTTAATCAATTTGACAAAAGGCTTTAAAATGTAGGCATTAGCCAATTCATCTCTCAAGTACAGTGGTTGTACGTGATTAATCAAACACGGTCAGTTCGAATTATCTGGCTTTAGACCAGAATCTGTCTGAAGCAACGAATATCTAAATCGGGTTTGAGCCCCTTGTCGCCGCTCAGTGACTATCAAAGCTAGTATTGCTGTATGATCCGTAAATACAGTAGACTCGTGTTATTACGGCATCGTCGGGAATTCAAGAATCCCTTTATAACGAATGTGCCGGTTACAACGGGTGGAATTTATACAAAATGTATTAAAAATGAGAAATCAAAAAGTACAGAGGAAAATTATGTTTTATAGCCTTTTCACGGTCTTATGCCCCATATACTGGTCATAGGCTTGCAAATAAAATTGATGGACCTTTAGACAATAGTTTTACAAGAATATATAAAACAAACGTGTCGTTAGAGCCAGTATGTCATTAAACTGTGTCTTTAGAACGAGTGCCGTTACAACGAGAGTTCACTATATAAGAAATTACTTTTAATAGAAACATAGAAATGTTTAAAGTCGCTTCGAAATATTATAGATATGTTATAAAGGCCACAAATTTAGTCATGATCCTGGTCAATGGTATTCTAACTGTTCCGCAGAACTCCAGGGTTCAGGACGAACTTCCCTGGGATTTCACCCAGCAAAAGGACTTTTTTCGCAAAATTCTTGGTAATTCTCCATTACATAAATGATTTTTTCTTGGCTAATTCATGCCTGTATTTTGTTTGAGTTTTTTTTTTTTAACATGAACAGCACTTATCATCAGCGAGAATATAATCATTGCTTTTTTTAGATTTCCAGCCGAAACAACTGCTGGGTAAAGTTTTTTTTTTTGTTCCCTAGAAAAATCAAATTATTAAAAATGGTTCTCGAAGTAGTTCAAGTTCGAAGACCTCTGAGCTTATTCTGGCACAAGGCCACAAATTTGGAGCACGCAGTGAGTGTCGATCACTCAGCATATTTGAAATGGTCGGCTAGACTAGCTTGTTGACCATAACTTAACGCTGAGGCGCCCTCATTTATAACAAACCGTAAACCCAAAAAACCGTTAACCAAAATTGTCTAAATACGTTTCTTCAGTTTTTGAAGGTTTCTTGCTGGCTGGCTGGCCATTCATTTATTGTCAGGTGTATAGGCCGCACAATGGAGCTAGAGTGCGGAAAACTTGAACATTTACTCCTTGTTATGTCAGGAAAAACGGTTAATTTTTTTTTGACCCCCGCCAATAAGTAAAGTGTTCAATTTACAATGTAAATTCATACTAACCTGGTCCATTAGTTTGTGTCCAGAAGCGTTTATGCCTAGTTTGTATTTTTTTTAATTTGTTCTTTTTTAGTGATCATCGCCCAACAAAGGACGAGCAACCCTTTTTTTCTAATTGAGGGACCAACCAGACCTGTTAACAAAATTTATTTCAATATGATGCAAGGCCACAGGTACGGGGTACATATTGAGGATTGAACTCTCAAAATTGTCGTAATTGTCTACACACATTGTTCCCAAACAATTATATACGGTGGGGCGCCCAAATCTTTTCAATATAAGTATTTACCAAGCTCACTTCAAAAGAACACACGTCCATTTGTATTGGGCACATAATGGAATTGAACTCACAACACACAAGTCAAGGTCACCAAAATAAAAGACTCGTTAACTTGCAGTTTATTATAATGTATTTACTAAGTTTATTTTTTTTACTATGCATGGCCACAAATGTAAGTCAAATCTTGGTGATCGAACTCAATACATGGTCTGTTAACCGTTACCTCATAAATTGGCGCCCAAATTTATTCATTATATATTTTCGATTTTCAACCAATCCTATTCATACTCTTTTCATTTTCTTTCTTTCTTTTTTTGTTCTTTCCGTCTCTATCCTCTGTGTTTCTTTTTTTTTTTTTTTCTTTTTTTCCACAATTAGGGAAAATTGAAAAGTAGATGTCCAATTCAGATCATCTCCCGGAGGCTTTGGTCCGATTCCCGTGACTGCCGAAGGATGGAGGAGGGGATGCGACCGTGGTAGGGGATGCACTTTCTTCTCGAATTTCGTCAATAAAAAAATTATTAATATTTCTCAGGTTTCATTCGTCGCCCAGTGATCGTTATCGGGGGTGATAGAGGCGTCAGCCTCGACCGTAAGCACCCCAGATCTATCTCTTCCAAACCCCTACCCCTCTCTCCCTCTCACTCTCTCACTCACGCTCTCTTTCTCTCTGGCGATCCTAAACAAATTTCTTGGTCTTTCACTACCTCTCTGTCTCGACGCGCGCCATAAAGTGTTCAAATCTTGAAAACAAAGAATTTTTTTTTCTAAATTTCAGGGATTTATGAGCTATCACGATCCATTGTTGTTTGGTTTTTTCTCTCAGAGAATTTTACCGGAATAGTTTACCAATTAATGTAATAAACAGTCCCAATATAAATCATTTCAAGAATAACTCCGACAAATTTTGATCATCTGGGATCGAAGGATTATCTAACCGGGGAATTCTGGGAATTATCTGCTGAAATACATACGAAGAATAATGCAGGAAAAAGTACATGTGTCTGGTAAATGTTTCTCTGTACTGATAAGCTTGTAATCTTTTTCTTTTTTGTATCAAGCCTCATGCACATTTTAAGCACTTGACTTAATGTGCATTTTATTGTTGAATATGTATTTTTAATGTATTCTGTATATTGAGGTGCACGTAGAAGCATTTTATTTGACAAATAGATAAAAAGCCACAAGTGCAACTTACGAACTATTTACGTTAAAAAATAAAAGCCATGACTCCTATTTTGACAAAATAGACCAGCACAGTTCCCTAAATGATTTTGATGTCCATTTTTATTGGATGAAGTATTCTAAATACGCGTTCTCCAAACTTGAACTACTTGGGGAATCCTTTTGAATAATTAGATTTTATAGGGAACCCCTTCAAGAGGCACTTTCCCTTCTTTGATATACACATTTACATATGTATGTAACTTTTGAAGTACATCGAATTATCCAATGTACATGAAACCAAATGTAAAAGCCGTTAAGGAATCGTTTTTGTTGTTGTTGTTGTTTATTATTATTATTATTATTATTATTATTATTGCAATTTCACAGCAGTAGCCTGGTGGTTACCGCTGGAGATTGAGTGAAAGCAAGTCTCTCCACGTTCTCACAGACCATAGCAATACTGTGGTTTACAGTTTTACACAGGTTGCCCGGTGGTCATTGCTGAAGGCTGAGTGACAGTATAAGTCTCCTCGGGTCCTCAGCCCACATCTCTTCTCACCCTCGCCTATCACGCCAGTGCTGTGGTTCACATCTATGCTTCCATTTTCCTTCCTCCTCAGCTAGGCCACTGCTAACATTTAGTGACGTAGATCTTGTATTTCTAGAACTTTCCTCAGTATCCTTGCGGTTCCTTGCAGTGCTGTGGTCTGTGTAATCTCAATCCTTCCTTTTATTCCGAGCTCCTCCAGTCTCGCCCTCAGTGTCTTTGGGACAGTAACTACTGCGCCTATTATTACATCTTTTTCAGTTTTCTTGCCAGATCTTCGTAAGAAACTTGTCAGAAGTTTATGCTTATTAATCAATATCCAGTTAAATGACAGAAATTTGGAATGGCTTACGACGAAATTTGAACTTGCATCCTCTTCGTACAGTGACCTGTGCTTGAATAGTTTATTTGATTGAAAGGGTCGTTATACTGGAACAATTCCATTCCCCGACTAATAATGATACAGAGAATCATACACGACGAATTATAGTTATGTGAAAGATAGTGATACATTTTGAAAAGATATAACGGACAGACAAACAGTGACGAGTTTCCAGCATTTTGTGGGGAATACCTTTTATTCATATAACGATTATTCAGCATTCAAAAATATTTTCTCTTGCTTTTTTTCTATGACCTTACGCAACCTTTAAGGTACATTGTATATCCCATCTCTTAGAAACGATTCCGGTTTAATTCAAAAGATTATCTGTAGGAACTTTCAAATTGTTGAAACTTATGATCAGATTAGCGATGTTAAATGGAGCCCAGAAAATCATTGCATAAAAGGTGACAAGAGTGAGGAATACGCTGGATGTAGAAGAATTTACATTCACAGCTAAATGATCGTTAGTTGTGTCGTATTTGCAACATGAGGATGGACGTTGTCACGTAGCAAAATCACCGGTCGACCTGCGAGCACATGAGAGTGAGAGGGAAAGCAAGAGAGAGAGAGAGAGAGAGAGAGAGAAAGAGAGTGAACACACAAGCGCACACACTCAAAAAGAACAGGACATATTGGCGCTTTCACGCTTATAAGTATTTCTTTCTAAGCGCATGCGCAATGGACTACTAGCCTCGTTATTATTCCGCTATTTCTTATTTAATGCCAGATTCGGTTATTTTCTCGTCCCTGTATCTTCTCTTTTCAATCTGTTTTTTTTTTTTTTTTTTTTCGTTTTTGTTCTTCTTTTATTTTTCTCTTTCTTTACTTTGGTCTTCTTTTGTCCTTATTACCATAATGTTCTTTCTTCCTGACCTTCCTTCCTTCCTTTCTTTTCACTCGGTCTTCCCTCCTTTCGATACGTCTTCCCTTTCATTTTGTTTTCTCTTCGTCGACCAAGTCTCGAATTTCCTCGCGAGACATCCCTCTCCTTTCCCCTATTCCTTACTGATTACTTCCAATAATTTCATTTCTTTTTAATACTCAAAGCCTAAAACTCGGAATTGCCCGGAATGGAGTGACCAAACGAACGACAATAAACCTACGGGAGAGAAATGTTCCCATCTTTTCCTAGACACATGCAGGCAGCCCCTCAAAAGAAGTCTCTAAAAAACAAATATGACAAGTAACGTTAGCACTTAAGTTGCAGTTTAGAGTTACCAACGAAATGAGGTCTACAGTCTTCTTTTTTTTGGGGGGGGAGGGCATCCCTCAGATAATAGTGACGAAGATGGTGCTTGTTTGAATAAAGACTTTTGGGCACAGAATTGACTTGTGGACAATTGAAATAGGTCTGCTTAGTCACTCAATAGAAACTGTGACCAACGAATTTTGGTTGCATTCCTTGTTGGGGTTGATCAATTGAAAATTAAAAAAAGGTGGGGGAGGCGACCAATGAACAAGTTATTTCTTTCGTTTTTGTTGGGCGTTGATAACTAAAAATTCGAATTTTCAATAAAAAAAACACACACACTGCCTGACACTAAAGCACCGATTAGGCATACATTTACATTGTAAATTGAACTCTCCCCTAAAAACCTATTTAGGTGGATTTAAAAAACAAAACAAAACGTTTTTCTTTATATAACAGTGGCCTATATACGACTTATGTTCGTGACACATATATGCGTACATAGATAGGCAGCCAGCCAGCCAGCTAGCCAGCCAGACCAATTCGAAAACTGAAGAAAGTTTTGGTGACAGTCTTGATTGATAGGTTCTAATAACTTGATATTAAATGAATTTTGAATAGCTTACGACTAGGTTTGAACTTGCATCCTCTTTGCACAGCAACCTGAATGCTTTTAAAGTGGGGAGGTCGTTGGAGAGGAACAGTTTGTCACCTATTATAAAAATGATATACCTAGATATGAATTAAAAGTTTGATTATACAAAAGTGAAAGAAAGTAGTATCGACAAGATTTAGACTCCTGTTCAATTTTCCTAAAAGCTTCCGATCACTTGTAGGAACATCTTGTCACTACACTAAAAAATTCACAATAATAACTTTTTGTTATTCCAAACTCTTTACAAAACCCTTCCAAAATGTCAATTTTTTTGTTTACTTTTACCGTAAAAGCTGTAATTTGATAATAAAAGCATGCCGTTTACTTAACAGTCTCACAATAACGAACAACACCGAAATAAAAAGCAACAAAAATAGCTGAAAGATAAACTAGCCGAGAATTAATAATGGGAATACTTCCTTTAAAGAATTACGATGTCTTCTACGACTGGATAGTAAACAAAAAAAAAATGACTCGATGAAACAGATGAGAAAGATTGTAGCTATATTACTAGATTTTACTTTGCCCAGTTGGTTAGTCTTCGTGGCTGAAACAGTAAAGCAACTCTCATGTCAGACGGGTTCCCTGGCATGAAATTGAGATTGGGGAGATCGAATCTTATTGGGGACTGATACTTTACTTCCAGTCCATGCTGATTACTTAAAGGTTGCAGAATGTAGAACTACCTTCATGTTACGATTAAAAGTAACAATAAGAAGATGGAGGATAAACTAGTTTACCAATTGATAACGAAAATACTTCATCTAAAGAATTCACATAACTTACAAGATTAGTATATAGGTATGTTTTATCCAGTTTTGCTGCGATTCAAAAAGTGATCTCTCGCTGTAACGGCACCAGTTCTAACAGCACTGCTCAATGACACGCGTTCTAAAGGCACGTTTGTTTTTACATTCTCACAAAAGATTAGTTCGCTGAATCTGCAGATAGAAATTTCAGGGCATTATTTCAAAAACTAAAATTGATAAACGCTTAAAATAATGGTGCCTGGATTAACACAGAAATCTGGAAAAAAAGATCTTTATTTTTGCATCAAACGTTTGCCGGTCCAAGGTATTTTCTAAGACTCTACGAATGTGGTAAATAAACAATTGATTACATACCATCATTTATATGGTTAGTATTATTACTTTTTCATTCATTAATTTTATTTCCAGACATGCAATCTGTATATTGGGTATTAGACCGCGAAAGGGTGATAAAAAGTAATTTTCGTCTGTACTCTTTGGTTTCTCGTAATTAAAACTTCAAGTGAAATTCACCCGTAATAACGATGAATTCGATATGAATCTCAGTGGGTGCCGTAATGACGGGAGTGTGCGCTTGGATTGTGTGATGGTCAGCGCGTCCGCCTCACGCGCGAAACGGTCCTGGGTTTGATTCCCGGTACGAACAAAGAATGCACCCAGCAGCTAAACTGTGTTATTAGAGTGCAGGTATCCCTTTGATTTGGATTTGCCAAGGGACCGTCATACAAAGTTGTAAGTATGAAGTCCTGGTCTCGACCTGACTTGAGATGCATGCAACAGAAAACAGCCCTTTGCTACGGGCGTTCATACTCTATTGGGAATGTCACTCGAGGTACGGGACGCTTTACCCTTTTTTTTTTATTTTTACAGAATTGCGATTGACCCGAGGAGAATTTTTCTAACCCTAATCCAACAACTTGTATAATCCATTCATATTGTCAAGTTTCGAATCTAACCTTCGACACACTCTTGTCGACGAAAGAAAAATCTAAAAGGAATAAGATAAATTTTTCAAAAAGAAAAGATTTTTTAAGGTAAAAACCAAATAAGAAAAATGCCGACTCAACACAAGAAAGTCATTTCGGGATACAATGTCTTCATGAAAACAGAAAAAAAATATCATTAAGCAATCCTTGAAACAAAAAGCAAAAAAAAAACGAATTAAAAAGTAGCCTTGCAGACCACACAAGTAGAATCGAGGGCTACAAATTTATAATTTTTTTTTATCTATTTATTTTTGACTCTATTATAGTCAAGAGCGAGGTTTGTTTTTTTTCCCTCCTTGTTTTAGTTCTGTTGAAAAAAGGAGGGATGTATATGTGTTTTTGACGTGATTATAGTTAAAAGCAATTTGTTTTCGTTAAAAAAGGAAAAAAAGGGTGTAATATAATGACATGTATACTTTTGGATATCTCTGAGCCCGCAGATAGGTATATATGCACGTTCCCGAACACTGACACCGACATCCTGACACAAGTTACTATGACAGACCTTTGAGCATATGCATTAGGTAGAACAATCGCACTCGTAGGTATCTTGGAAACATATGCCACCATATGCTAAACATCCTTGCTTAAATACACACGCATATTTATACACACACATATATATATATATATATATATATATATATATATATATATATATATATGTGTGTGTGTGTGTGTGTGTGTGTAATATGCGTGTGCCCAAGATGTGTTCACATGGGCTTGTGTGTATATATATTTATAGATATGTATTCACTAGAAATTTATATATATATATATATATATATATATATATATATATATATATATATATATATATATATATATATATATATATATATATATATATATATATATATATATAAACCCGTACACGTAAATATATGCGTGTCAACATGATAATGATGGCCTGATTCCATGAACAGAGATTGGGAAGGGTTCTCTACGTCTTTTCAGGTCCTCAGTCGGTGGGTAGCCTCTACATGAATAGCCCAAAGGCCTGCACAAAAAGTTCCAAAGTGAGGAGCTACGTGTGCACTGCCCAACCCACCTGGTAAACTACAGGTTTACATGCAATGCTAACCGTGGTAGAAAGCTGGGGGCAAGGTCCCTAGGTTGTAGCTTTTGTTGGAGTTTCATTCCCCTGGTAGATGTCCAAGGTAACTGTGGAGGTCTGACGACCATATTGAGGGAGTATTCAGACAGTATGACTGACCTGGGCAGTTGAAGGTCAAAATTAATTTCATTGTTTTCGATTGTATGATAGAAGTAAGTACAATTCATGTGCCTGCATATACACACATATTTTGGGTTGGCAGAATTTCTCCTCCTCTGTTTGTCATTAGATTGCATTAGGAACGTTTAGTTTCAACCAATTTCATTAAGAAAGATCGCCTTTGGTTTTATGATGGTGAATTATTGAGTTCGTAATATGAGTATTCATTTGGAACAACAAATATTGTATTTTAAGAATTCACTTTGTTGAATTGAGGCACAGAAACATATATGTATACCATTTATATATGTATATGAATGCACACATAAGTACGCACCATCTTGCAGGTGCGTATATACCTATAAAAATTTATCCATCCGTCGATCTATCTATCTATCTATATATATATATGTGTGTGTGTGTGTGTGAATGTGTGTGTGTGATGGGTGTATGTATTCGTACATAAACTTTTATAATGTAATCAGCAAACTGAATATCAATTCTGATAGAGGTTGATTTTACTTTCACTTTATGCTCTTGGGAAAGACGTGAATCCTCCCCAAAAGGTCACATAAACTCTGCTGGGCCACGAGATAATTTGATTTGAAATTTATATACGATTTTACATTACTGGTGTTGCGGCCAAATTGTGTCAGACACACCAGTTCTAGTAAGATTACCGAGGTTAAGTAATATCGAACCTGATCAGTACCTAAATGGGTGACCATCTGGGAATACCAGGTGCCGTGATCAGCTGGGAGTTATGTAGAGTGCCTTACATGGCGATTTCGTTAATCCTCCTAAGGGAGAGGCCGATCTCTATACTGTTTCATTACGCAAGACAAAGACTATCTCCCCAGAGGAGACCGAACTCCACACTAGGTTGAATTACACAAGCCAAAAACTACCTCCCAAACATGTCAAACCCTCTTATTGGCCTGACCGCAAGCAACAAGAAATGATTGAATGATAATTATAAGCCTGGTTGCTATAGGGTCAAACTCCACTCTTACTTCTACCCCAACTTAAGATGTTGATTACGACGCAAGTATTGTACATATAATGAATAAAAAGTCATAGAAGTATATAGTTTTTAGGATAAAAGTATTCATTTATGACAATGTGAATAAATCCTCGCTTATCTATAGCGTCATCATCATCAGTCTTTTAACGTCCGTCGTTGGACATAGAACTTGTAAATATGCGAGATCTGTCAGTTTTGCTCAGTTGGTAAGAGAGCTGCCTTGCAGTCATTTGGTTGTGATTTCAGCAATTGTTTCGATGCTTGCGGGTCTGCAGCAGTGTTTTCTATAAACCTGACATATCGAATCTTGTTTCAGAGAAACTACATTATCTATCTCACAGCTATCGAAGACCTGATTATTATTCAAATACCTGTACCATGTATTAAAATTGGAAAAGATATGATATATTCTTAAGAAATATGATTTTCAATGGTAAAATTTTTTCTTTTGATTGTAGTTCATTAATCAGTCTTGAAACTAAATACTAAAAATAGGGGCCCGTCCAAGTATTTCCTTTATAAAAAGTCCTTGAATTTACGAAGTTTCGAAACCACCGCAGAAGAATGGTTATTTTATTTACCAGTTAGGTCCCTCCCTTAGGAGGATTAACGAAATCGCCAAGTAAGGTCCGCTACATGATCCCAGCTGATTATGGCACTTGGTATTCCCAAATGGTCACCCATCTAAGTATTGATCAAGTTCGACATTACTAACGTAACGAGACAGATAAACAATGAAAAGTTCACTTCCCTAAATTGAGCGAGGATTGTTTTTGTTCTTGTTATTCTTGTACTTAGATTCAAGGTTATAATTGTTTTTTCTTCATTGTAGTTCATTAATTAGTCTTAAGCAGACGATCCTAATAATCCTGAAGAAAAGTATGGAACCAATGCATCTTCCCTATAGTCACTTATCGAGCTGAAACATGGAACCTTATCAAAAGACAGACCTACGAACTGAGAAGTATGCAGCGTGAGCATGAGAGAATCATGCTCAACCTTACATGGAGAAATCACAAGACGGCAGGAAGAAAACGGGAGTCAGAAACATCATAGAAAATATTAAAAACTAAAATAGCTGTGGGCAGGCCATGTTGTAAGAATGAAATACAACCGATGGACATCACGGCTCACAATATGGATCCACAGATATCACAAGAGAAACAGAGGATGACAGAGCACAAGATGGAGAGATGAACTAGATAAATTTGGGAAATACTGGCTCTGCGACGCCCATGATGGAGAATTGTGGCGAATCCTGGCGAAGGTCTAGGTCCAAAGACTGATGATGATGACGAATTAGTCTAGAAACTAAATGCTAAAAATAGAAGACTGCCGGAGCTTTTCATTTATAGAGGGACATTGAATTTACGAAGTTTCGAAACCACCGCAGAGGAATGATAATTTTGTATATCAGTCAGGTCTAACGTAACGGGACATACAAACAATGAAAAGTTCACTCCACTAAATCAAGCAAGGATTGTTCTTGTCCTTATCATTCGTGTTTCTTGGTGTTAAGATCAAAAATTGTTCGTTCGTTTTTTTCATTATAGTTCATCAATCAGTTTTGAAACTAAACACTAAAAATAGGGGTCACCCGAGCATTTCCTTCATAGGAGGACCTTGAAATAACCAAATTTTGAAACCACCGCAGAAAAATGATTATTTTGTACATCAGTCTGGTCCACCGTAACTGGACAGATATACAATGAAGAGTACATTCCCCTAAATAAGGCTAGTATTGTTCTTGTTCTTGGTCCTAAGTCGGAAAAACAAAGTCGCCCCCGACTTGGACTGAAGCCTGTGTGGTCTTTACCATTTCGAAGACCTTTCTGAGTGGTTCTACGAAAGAAGTCGGAAATGTAGAGAAAAACAAACTTGTCATCATCTTTTATTTTCATCTAACCGAAAAATCATGTCTGAATTACCTCTAAGTGTGTCTGTACGTGACTACGACAGCAAATACATTGATGTCTATTTATGTTTGTGTGGGCGTGCTTCCGTAGATTCAACATACTATAAATAGACAAAGGGGTACATATGTACGTGATTAAGAGGTTTAGACCCGTGGATTCGAAACTTTGAAAAACCCAAGGAAATCTTCCATAAAGGAAATATCTTGGAAGACCTTTACTTTTAGCATTTAGTCTTTAGACTGTGATTGATGAACAACCATAAAAAATCAATTTTTGACCTTTAAAAAAAATCGTTTTAAAATGGATTACATTTAAACAATTTCAATGAATGGCTTAGGTCCATGTAACAATAATTATGTTTTTTGGGTAGCAGTTCGTTGGATGATATTATTTCTCTGCCATAAGATTTGCAGGGTCAGGTTCAGAGGGAGTACTGCTGTGGACCTCAAAGCATTATTTGGTGGACCCCTGGGGGGCTGCAGACCCTGGTTTTCAAACTGCTGTTTCAGACTACTATCATGAATGTTTGTGAGTATTGTTCTGTTTGAATCGAGACCAACCGACTGGAATTGATGGATGTGAAGACCCCAAGATTGATAAATAGATAGATAAATACATAGATGGATGGGTAGTTAGGTCTGGTTAGTCACTAAATAGAAACTGTCAAGTGACCAATGTCTTTTGCAGCATGCTGTGCTGGGGGGGGGATGATCAATTTTGAAAAATTGAAAAACTGGTGACCGATGAATGAGTTACTTTTCTCACCTTTTGATGAGCAATGATCGCTAATAAAATTCGACCCCTCCCCGAAAAACATTAATGTTACCGAACGCAAACAAAATTTAGCAAAAACTTACATTCCAAATTGAACCCCTACCAAACACCTATTTGTGGGGGGAATTTTGAAAAAATAAAAGAACGTTTTTTCTACAAATGATAAGAAGTAAAAGGTTAAGATTTTTCAGCCCTCTAGCTCTATTTGTGTGGCCAGTGCGTGCAATACATGCATATCCAGCTAGGCAGACCGACTTGGGACTGGAGAAACCTATGCAGACATTTTTGGTGACAGTATTGGTCAACGTATATATATATATATATATATATATATATATATATATATATAGGAGCACTCTTTAGTTAAGACAACTCGTCGAACATAAGCTATAGATCAATGCTCTTCCAATTATGGAACAGAGGACTTGCGTGAACGGGGAATTGTGTGTAAGTAAATACATTGCTTAAATTTGGTTATATCGACCTTTGTAGAGCAGAGGTAAATTGTTAGCCTCTGGGTCTAGAGCCAAGGTTGCGATCCTGCCTCGCGGTAGTGGATGGGATAATGGATAGTCTATAGCCACACTGAAGAGTTGTAATACAACCAAACAGCTGTATGTGGATGACTCAATTATATATATATATATATATATATATATATATAGAGAGAGAGAGAGAGAGAGAGAGAGAAAGACTAGACAGCTTTAAACACTGATTATTAATATGCAGTTTGTCATTTTATACGAGGTATTATGTGTATTGTATATTGATATAATTCTATACTGCATATCAATTTTTCGAAATTGGGCTTACTTACGTAAATTACCCCCAAACCTATATATATATATATATATATATATATATATATATATGTGTGTGTGTGTGTGTGTGTGTGTGTGTAACATACAATACAAATTAGGAATGCAATATAATATACAATATCCGATGTATGATGAGTTTATTTCATAAAATGCTCGGTACATTCAACTTTAAATGTCAAGTTGATTTAGAATAGAGCTTAAAATGTAATGGAGCAAGGATTTGCAAGACAAACACATTTATGTTTCTGCCCTGTTTGGGCTTCTCCAGGCGAATATATATGTATACATATATAAACTAGGATTTCCATGCTTCGGACAATTGTTTATCTTTTCTTAATACACGACAAAATATTTCTCTATCAAAAGCAAATTCTTGGATCCAACCCAAAGTCTAATTAACCGTTCCTTAGCCAATAGTCCAAACTTCCACGTAATTTCATTGAAATTGAGAGCTTTTAACAATAGTGTGTGGAGTGGTGAACAGGCAGACACAAATGAATACATATATCCGATTTCGTTGACAGAGGTTAATGGAATGAGATAAAAGGTAGACAATAAAATTACTAACATACTTTTTCAGTTTTTAGTGCCGAAAGAAAATACAAGGAGGTGCAAAATACGTTAACCTTTTGTGGTCTTTTGGATCACAATTTGTTTTTTTTCCTTGCCAAAGTTGTATTATTAAATCTTTTACTTCATTTTTCTTCTTTCATGATCAGGACAACGACCTCACCAAAATCGAATGACGTCATGACGTCACGAATAAGAGTTGCGCACCCAAAAACTGATGACGAATTCAGTCTCTCTACTCAGGTCGACTTGTTCTATAACGGGAACTACAGATAAAGGAGTTGAAATAGGATACTCAGTTTGAGAATAATATTGTATGGAGAAATAAATTCTACTTTGTTCACCCTCTAGATTTTAATGAAGGGAGGGAATTCGACCCTGGGGCAGTGGAGCTAATTTTGTATGTTTTTTTTGTTGTTGTTTTTTTGTTGCGTATGTATGTTTGTGTGTGTGTATTTGAGAAAGATATCTCTATAGCAAAAGTCGCTCCTACCGTACTCGAACGGCTACTGCTAGTTGAGTTATGGTTGATCGAGCCTGTAGCAATAATTTTTGTGGTTCTTCAGCGTGTTGGTTTTGACTATTAAGATAAAGAAAAAAAAATTACAACGAAAACATTATTCCAAAAGCATCAAAATGACCTGCTTATTTTACGTTGCCGCGACGCCCACGATAAAGAAGCGTAGCAAATTCTGGGGAAGGTCTATGTACAACGACGGAAGAATGATGATGATGATGATGATGATGATGATGAGACGAGGTATTTTTATCATGAAAAATGACCTTAAATCAGCAGTTTTACTTATTTACAGGTTACTCAAAAATGGCCAATACTTTTGATTATACGAATCCAGTGTCGATAGACACAATACATATATATATATATATATATATATATATATGAACAAGCGATAATCCCCGTTGTTTTAACATAGTTGATTACAATGTTTTATTATTTTGATGAAATACCAAGTATGTACTATACGGTGCATACTGTGTAATATCCTTTTGAAATCATTTTCCAGGTAGATTTGTCATCACTGACAACAATTTCACAATCACCACCTGAAGACCATGATCGATACGTTGGAGATGAAAGAAATTCACGTCATAAGAAGAGGATATCTCTCAAGAAGACGTTATGGAAAAATAACTGACTCAGCTGATATTTGAGTCAGTAGATCGGAAATTTGTTGTACAATTCTGAATACGCTTTATATAGAAGAATACACCGTACCTTGCATAATTAAATGAAAAGAAAAAAAGCTCCCAAAACAAATATATACACTTTCCATGGAAAGGTGTCCGGTTTTTAGAGAGCTTCTCTTTTCAGAATTCCGGATAAGAGATTGCATAACCGTATTTTTTTTTTTTAATGCAGTAAAAAAAACCAGGCCTCTATGATTCGAATGTGTGAGGGCAGGGATCGGGGGCAGGGATTGAGGGCGGGATTTTTTTTCTGGTGTCGGGTGACTGTCTCACGTGTTTCTCTATGCAATAGCCGGGTTGGCATGTGTAGGAGTTATTTTAATCTCCGAAAACGAGAAAAAAAAAACCTAGTTTAGACCCACACAAGTCGAAAGTCAATTTACAAAAGTCCTCACCACCCACGTTGAGAGATTACCGAGTTAGTTTTTCGCACGCATACCCACGTCATGAGTTAGGTGCGAGGTGGCGTAATGGTTATTGAGGCGGAAATCGGAATCGGTGAACCGCGTTCGAATATAGGCTGGGTGTATTCGAGAGGTACGGGTGGCCTATTGATAATGGCTCGAAGAATGGAACCGGCGAACTGAGTTCAATTTTGGGCTGGGATGGTTTGCCCTTGGGAAAAGGATGAATTCTATCCTTTCGCCTCCTGAGCTATTGGTAAATAGAAATTGCAGTTTGTGTCTTTTAGCCCCGTGAGGCAGTACATATTAGGCTAGCAACCCCAGCTACCCTAAAATTGCTACAAGCAATAATTGAGAAGGGGAGACCAATTCGTTGCAGACCAAATATCGTTCGAAACGGTTGATCTAAACTGCTGTCGTCGTCGTCGTCGTCGTCGTCATCATCATCATCATCAGTCTTTTAACGTCCGTCATTGGACACAGACCTTCCCCAGGATCCACCACAATTCTCTATCATGGGCATCGCAGAGCTAGTATTTCCCGACTTTGTTTAGTTCATCTCCCCATCTTGTATTCTGTCAGCCTCAGTTTCTTATGTGATCCCAGAGGATCCATGTTGTGAGTTGTGATGTCCATTGGTTGTCTTCCATTCTTGCAACATGGCCTACCCATTGTCATTTGAGTTTCTTAATAGTTTTCATGATGTCTCAGACTTTCGTTTTTTCCCTGATATACTGTGCTGTCTAGTGATCTCTCCATGTGAGGTTGAGCATGATTCTCTCATGCGCGCGTTGCATGCTTCTCAGTTTGCAGGTCTGTCTCTTGGTTAGGTTCCATGATTCAACTCTATGAGTGACTATAGGAAGGATGCATTGGTTGTATATTATTCCTTTTAGGATTATTGGGATCGTCATCAATTGCCGTTGCTTTTTAACGCCCATCGTAGGATATAGACTTTACCTGGACCTTTTGATCGTTGGCGTCGCGGCACCAATGTATCCTGAACCTATCTGAATCGTCACCCATTTTTTCTATTGCCAACAACGATTTCATAATTTACCTCTTAGGGTCCACGTTGTGATTCATGATGTGCAGCATGAAATTTATTACGACATGGCTAGCCCATTGCCATTTTAGTTTTTCTAGTAGATTCTATGGTATTTCTGACTCCTGTTTACTTTTTCCACTTTTTAATCATTGTATGTATTCAACAGCAGCAGCAGCAGCGGTGACCTTTCAATGTCTGTCGTAAGAAATAGACCTTCCCCAAGATCCACCACACCTCTCAATCTAATCTAATTCGTCACCAATCTGATTTATTGCTATCTACTATTTCGCATATGATCTCTGGGGATCCACGTTGTGAGCCGTGATATCCAGCATGACATTCATACGACATGGCCTGTCCATTATCATTTGATTTTTTTAATTGATTTTATGATATTTCTGACTCCTGTTTTTTTTTTCCTGTCTAATATACTGTGCTCTCTAGTGGTTTCTCCGTGGTAAGTATAATCTTGTCTAGTTCCTGTTGCGTGGCGCTTAGTTTCAGAGTCAGTCTTCTTTAGGTTCCGTGTTCTAGCGCCATAGGTGACTATTGGGAGGGCGCACATTCGCTTGAATACACCTGAATCCACCCTCCCTTCAATCTCTGGATTAAAAGAATGGCAGCACTCTAAAACCCCTCAATTTCCAGGTCCTTTGACAAAAGCTTTGTCTCTTCGATATTTAATACGGAAGAAGGCATTCAGGTTAGGGATGTCCCCTGCCAATGGTATGATATAAACTCACCCATTCTGAGGAGATGAGCGCTGCCAGGTAAATTTCTAATAAAGGTACCGGTATGATATCGCCAGATGACTTGACAAAGGCTTTAAAGGTTTACGGAGAAAAAGGCAGTGAAGCTAGATACTTGCCTTGTTAATGTCCCTTGTTAATTGGGTGAGGAGACGGGTGCCGCCAGGTAACCTGATATCACACTCGAGATGCCACAAAGAACCCTAAGTAATATGCCAACTATTCCATAAATTCACGTATGGGGATCTGCAGGTATGCAGAGGATTCCTCTGCAATCTATCTGTCAGTCTATCTATCTATCTATCTATGTTCCTATACATATATCTATCTATTTATCTGTTCCAATCTATCTTTCTTTCTATCTATCTATCTATCTATCTATCTATCAATCTATCGTTCATGATTTTTAGTCGTCTATGTATTGAGAGCCACGCATGCAAACATTTTTGACCACATATTTAACTTTTCCTCGTTATACTGGCATCGTGTAATACAATACTACCTGTCTCACGCTTGGAGAAGAGATGGGTCCTACCAAATAACTTCTCTCGCTCTAGAATTGCCACGAGGAACATCACAGAATGAATTTACAATCCCACTTCTCTTACATATTTGTTTTCTGGCCAAACACTCTCGTACACATAAACACACACCGAGATTCATTGACAGATACTCTCTGACACACCTAAACACACACATACGCATATATATATATATATATATATATATATATATATATATATATATATATATATATATATATATATATATATATGCAATACTCTTCCATTGGAATACAGCCCTCTGGTGGATGGGGAATTTATCCATTAATAAATATATCGCTTAAATTCGTTCGGCAATACTCACCGTCCAGTTCCATAGCTCAGAAGTAGGTTATCGGCTTCCAGGTCTGAAGCGAAGGTTTCAATCCTGCCTCACGGTGCTGGATCGGTTAATATAAAGTTTATAGCCACACTGAAGAGATGTAATACATCGAAACAGCTGTCTGCGGATTATACAATAATATATATATATATATATATATATATATATGTATATATATATATATATATATATATATACTGGAAGTTATGGACCTCAAGTCTCTGTTCATATATAATGGTTTTAAAACTTACTCGAAGATTTTATATTCCTTTTTTAACACCCTCCACACTCAAACAAATAAATTTGTATACCAGTACATTCATTATGATCTCTGACAGCTTATTCTTTATTCACGATAACGCTGTTTAATCGCTGTCGTAGATTAACTGTCTGATTCAAAGTTGTAATAAAAAACAACTGAAAGTAAGGATGAAGGTAAAAACTAGTAATAATTCATAATAATGGTTGTTTTAATTGAAACTGGGATGAAACTTTTGAAAATTGCAGTCACAGGCACATGGATATTATTAACTGAAAGTTAGGATGAAGATAAAAACTAGTCAAAATCAATAATGTTGCAATACTTCATCCAAGAATAAAATTTGAAAAAGAAAAAAAATCATTGATATTTAGAGAGACTACTAGTTTTCAATTGTAAACAAAAACAGGAAGGAATATAGGATGTAAGGAGTTGGGTTTAAGGATTAAATTAGCTTCTGTTTCGTCCTTGTGGCTAAATTGTTAAAAGCGGTCAGCCGTATACTGGATCCCCTTTGGCTAGAGGGTTTGAGTTAGATTCTCACAGTGGGCTTGCTCTTTATTTCCAATAAGGCTGTTTAATCCTTGCCATAAGATTATGGTTCGATTCAAAATTGTAATAAAAAACAACTGAAAGTTAAGATGGAGGTGAAAACTAGTAATAATTTATAATAATGCTTGTTTTAATTGAAACTGGAATGAAACTCTTGAAAATTGCATGGATATCATTTCAAATCTTAGATTAAGATTTACTTTTTATTATGGCAATTTGAGTCTCTGATAGGATTCTTCCAGAACTTTCCCTTCACGTTCAAAGGAAAAGAAACTAAATGCTTGTTCATAAAAGCTGTTTATAATCGTTGCCGTATAATTATGGTCCGATTCAAAGCTGTGATAAAAAAAAACACAACTGGAAGTAAGGATGAAGTCAAATATGATATTATGATGTTACAATACTTCATCCTTGAAGAAATTTGAGAAAATTGAAAATTAGAAGTATCACAATACATGTTTAAATCATATTGCCACTCAATAACTAATAAATAATGGACAAACATTTTTCTGAATATTTTCCATTTGAGTACAATTAAATGACCTCATTGATTTCAGGATCTCTTGAACACATATATACGTATTTATATATAACTTTATAAAAAAAAATATATTATATTCAACGATGATTTGATTATTATAGCATAATTGTGAGGCTAATGTAGGGTATCGTGTTGCTGTTGATCAAGAAGATACCTCCTAAAGAGTATCAAGTTACATGCTGACACGTCTCTCAAAAATTCCATTCCTGACTTCGCTAGGCAGACAAGACACAACAAAACTCGAGAGTTTCCGAAAACAGAGAAAATTCCAGTTTTCCAGGTTGCGATAAAGGGAATTGTCCACATTTAAAAGAGGAATAAACAGCACAATTGAGCATCAAAAACTCGGACTTTCCAATCTCAGTATCATCAAAAACCTGACTATTTTGAAGGATTAAATGATTTTAAGAATTTGTGAAAGTTTTTATCTATCGATGTATACATCACCGTTTTTTTCTAAATAACAATGTTTCATCTGCACGTACGTAGTATGGACATTAAAGATTAAATGACATTTTTTTTTAACCATAGAAGAAAATTTCCAACAAATATTCTTTTATTTAACCTGAGAGTGTTGGTAATTGTTTGAAAGCGGAACAAAGATATCTTAATGAGATTTCATAAATTTAAACGAGCCTTTTTTTGTTAATATAAGGGTATTCTTAAATTCTGGGCAATTAACGTAACCTCGTGGTGTTAATAACCCGATCCTGTGGTCGGTCTCAAGTTTGTGATGTATTGTAAGGAAACAAGGCTCCAAGAAGCCTAAATCAACCAGCATATTTCCTTATAAGCTGTAACCAACGCTCAAAGGAAATGCTGTGCGTGCAAAGGTTTAGTTACTTTAAATAAGGTAGTAATTAATGAATATACAATATTTATAATAATATAATCATGATAATATCTTTGTAATCGAGTGAGTTTTGGTTTAACCATATGCAGGAACTTTAATGATAATAATCTAGGGACTCATTGATGTTTATTTAGCTGATTTATTTCAACGTTCATCATCATCATCAGCAGCAGCAGCAACAACAGTAGCCTTTTAGCGTCCGTTCTTGGACATAAACCCTCTACAAGATTCACCACACCTCTCTATTGTGTGCGTCACTGACCCAGTACTTTCTGAATTTGTCTAGCACGTCACGTCATCGTACTTTCTGTCCGCCAAAATTTCGAATAGGATCTGTGGGCACCCATATTGTGAGTTGTGATGTCCAGCGGTTGTCTGACCCTCTTGCAACATATCCAGCCATTTTCCATTTGAGTTTTCTAATGGCTCCCATGATATTTCAGACTCCATTCTTTTTTTATACTGTTTTGTTTTATGATCTCTCCACGTGATGTTGAGCGTGATTCTCTTCTATGTGCGTTGCAGTGTTCTCAGTTTGAGGGTCAATCTTTTGGTTAGGTTCCATGTCTCTGCTTCATAGGTGACTATCGGTAAGGTGCATATTCCCTTCTCCAACCATACATCGCATAAAAATAATAAATACTCATGAAAAATGTATTCAATTAATAGAAGAACAAAGTTAAGAAAGTAGTTCAAAATATAGAATAAAATCTTAACTAAGTACGTTACCTCGTAGACTACAATCACACTAGTATCGCATTAAAAGATACTAATGCACTTCTATCAGTTTTGAGATATACGCCTGTGCTAAACTACTTCAAGTTTATATTTGCACAAGGATTCAACGTGCACCAGTAACTAGTGCTTTGCATCTTGGGTGTTCTCTTTGCTATGGGTGCACGAAAACGCAAAAGTATTTCAGTGTCTGTGAATGCAACAGACAGTAAAATCCTTTTTGATATTGTGTAGGGAAGGTGTAAATTGTGAAATTTTACTCCATCGCTCAATCAATGTTACAAACGTTACGGTTAACAAATAAAAAGAAATAAGAGAATTGATAAAAGAAAAGGGAAATTCAGCTTGGACATCATTATCTGCTGATAATTGTGTCTAATACAAATTATGTTTACCATGAATCCTCTCATTTCTATAATACCATTAAACTTCAACTGTCCACTGCTTCTTACAGACACTAAAAAAGTTTTACGTTTTTGTGCATTCGTAGGAGAGAACACACCCAAGATACAAAGCACCATATCCATTGATACTTTTGTGACAGGAAACAAAATTGTACAACAGAAGATTTTTGTGTACAACGGCTATTCAAGAGGAAACATTGTCAAGCAGACTCAAAGATGACAGATCCATCAGAAGTTTCAAGAAATTCTATGTTTCCGAAAACAGTTATGTGTCTAAGGAGAAAGTAGCACAAAAAAATTGTTTGAACAAGGTTCACAATCCATAAGATGCGTCAAAATTCCCTCATGAGTCCCCAAAATATCAACAACCGATGGCATTTTGCTCAGGGTCACAAACAGAGAAAAACTAGTTTTCACAAGAAAAGTGATCAAAGCAGGATAAAAGAAGGTTTGAGTTGATCAGCAAAGTTTTTGAGCTATATTAGAGCAGAGCCTCTCAAACTTTATTCATACGTGACTCCATTTGGTGAGACCAATTTTTCTTGCAATCCCCACCGCTCACAGTTATGGAAGCATAGAGTACGAAGACTATATATGATTAGTCTTTAGCCATGTCCTAGTACTAACTAAACACTTTTGGGCTCATGACAGGCATAATGTAGGAGTACCAGAAATCGAAACGTATTCACAGTTTATATGAAGTTTTAGTGCATTTATTACAAGACGATAAATCATGTCCTTTTTAATTACTGGAACGTTGCATGAAGAGATTGCATAACGGGAAGTGCATTTTTATTTTGAGATAAGAAAACAGTAATCCTGTCATTATTCTTTTCTTTTTTTAAAAATAAAGAGATGTTCAAATGGTTCTGCGACTCCTAATACGTTTACACGACCGACAGGGAGGGGGTCTCAAACCCTATTTTAAGATGCCCTACCTTAGAAGTTAAAATCATCTTGACTGTCTCTTACTTTCAGATATGCTAGGAGAGGCATTCTTTGAGTAGATAATCTCTTAACAAAGATTTCATGGCTAATCGAGTGAGAAAACACTTTAAATGCTGCAAAATGCGTGTACGTACACATAACTGTATGCGTATATACACAGGAATTCGCCATGCTTGAACTGTTCAGGAGCAATGCACAAAACTGAGTCAATCAGGCAGAATTAAATACACAAAAGTAATGGCTGACAAGATTAGCTTGCTAACCATAGTTATACGCCGAAGTACCCTATATATATATATATATATATATATATATATATATATATATATATATATATATAAACAATCAGAATAACTACTTTAATGACTTAGTCTAAACAAGCGGAACACCGGAAATAAATAGAAACAACAGTGCTACACCCAAAATTTTAAATTTAAAAACAAACCCGCAATGTGAATATTCAAAATTTTGAAAGTATGACGTAATGGCACATATAACTATCCATTTAAAGAAAAGAACAATTTAAAAAAAGCATTTGATAATCACTGAGAGAATGATTTAAACAGATGTCTGTGGTATCATACAAGATTTAACGTGCATATGGGAGAATCATGCTCAACCTCACACGGAGAGATCACAAGACAGTACTGTATATAAGGAAGAAAACGTGAGTCAGAGAATCTGTTAAAAAACGTAAGAATAGCAGACAACTGATGGACATCACGACTCACAATGTGAATCCTCAGAGATCACATGCAAATCCGAGGCCGACAGATGGAGAGATGAACTAGACAAATTCAGACTATACTGGCTCTGCAATGCCCACGATAGAGTGATGTGGTAGATCCTGGGGAAGATCTATAACGATAGACGATAAAAGACTGATGATATATATATATATATATATATATATATATATATATATATATAAGAGTTGTAATACAACGAAACAGCTGTCTGTCGATGACAATATATATATATATATATATATACATATCGTTGTATTACAACTCTTCAGTGTGGCAATAGACTATCCGTTATCCCATACAGTACCACGAGGCAGGATTGAAACCTTTGCCCCAGGCCTGGAGGCCGGTATCCTACAGCTATATATGTATATATACATGTATTAGTTTGGCAACTTTTCAATATAGATCGATCGTGAACAAGATTTTTAGAACGATTGAAAAAGGAAAACATTGATTCTTTTTTCATTTAACAATTTAATCATATCAAAAGATATCATTCAGAAATTTAGCATTCAGAACCACAAAACATGACTAAATGCATTCTTTGTTATGCTAATTGCAATACAATTCGATTGTTCTTGTGTAATGTTCCTATTTTAACTCTGAAAACCAAACGATTTGAGGCAAAAATGTTTGTTCGTTCAAATACTTATGACAAGTACTGTATATTTAAGCTTTTTTTTACATGCACACACATACACGAACAATAATAGATATACATGTATTTTTGTGCATGCACATACATACACAGAGAGAAAAACCCGACACGTGTTTCATGGTTGATCCATTTTTCAAGAATGTTGGATTATATTTAGCGTTAATCTAATTACGTTGAAAATTACCGTTTGAACGCAGTATTTGAAATCAACCCAAATAGACTTTATTACTTGAATTACGCCCATGAAAAGAATGACCAAACAATTGCGTCACGAGAATGATAAACTAATTCTTTACAAATTTTGTGACGTTCATAATTCAGTATGAAAAATGCGTTCTTTATTGTATTAATAATACACTGAGCACTTTTAATTTAATCAAATTTTCTCAATTTTTTAAGTTTCAACTGCATTTTTTTAGATAAAGAAGATAATATATATACACATATATATATATAGAGAGAGAGAAAGAGAGAGAGCAAGGGACAGAGTGAGAGAGAGGCAGGCAGACGGAGAGCGTCAGAGAGAGAGAGCAGGATTATGAACACACATATACAGAGACATATCTATTAGTCAGCAGCCTTATGACGTACAAAAGCATTTATTTCACGAATCGAATATTAAGTTTTCTGAAGTATCTCCTTCCTAGTCAATTGAATAATGGATATTAATCATTTAAATCGTTTAGATCGAACACAATAGAATGAAATTCCTGATTAAAATTCTTTTAAAGACTAAGTATTAGGCCACAGAGTTACTGATATATATCATCCACAGACAGCTCTTCCGTTGTATGACAACTCTTCAGTGTGGCTATAGAAAATCTATTATCCCATCCAGTACCACGAGGCAGGATTGAAACCTTTGTTTCAGATCTGGAGGCCGGTATCCGACTGCCGGGCCACGGAACTGGGTGGTCAGTAACGCTGAATTTAACCGATATATTTATTTAGCTTCTTAAATTCCCTGAGTGCTCTATTCCTATGGAAGAGCACTGCATAAGCTTACAATGAACGAGTTACCTCACTTGAAGAGTGTTCAACCCTGAATAGAGGAACGTTAATTATTGATAGTACAAATCAGGTTTGCAATATAATATAATATATGATATAAGACAATGTCTGATATATGATGGATTTATTTCGTCAACTTTGAACTCTGAGTGTTATGTTGGTTTAGAGTAGAACTGGAAATATATTAGAAAGTGGAATTGCTACACAGACACGTTTATGTTTCTGCGCTCTTTGGGCTTCTTCAGGCGAGGAGGTTCGCCTGAAGGTTCGCCTGATCCGCCTCCATCAACATCGTTCTATTCAACGTAGCTCCCTTACAACGTCGTTGATAGGAAAAGATATGACCTCACCTTCACAGTCAATAATTGAACAACCGCAGTGTCAAAATTTGGAGTTATGACGATGAAATTCCATCGAAGAATGAATATGGTCAGAATGAATTCTATTCATGACATCAATGCTATGCACGGATGTTCGTTCTAGCAATGCCCCAAAACTTTGATCGAATTGAACGTGCATCAAAACTTGTCCCAGTCTAGAGAGGTTAACAAGACCTAAATATAGGTTTTATTCATTGTTAATCCGAAAACTTATGAAGTTTGACGATAACAGAACATCTAGAAGATACATTTTAAAATTTCTAAAATTGCCATACTGTATTTTCTGTAGTGCGTTTAATCAGTTAATTAAGTAACTAATTACCCAAAGGTTGGTTAGATTTCTATCATCAACTATGCATTGTCTTGGGCATGCTATGATCTCATTGTATTCAATATGATTTATTTGAAGTAAGAGATGAGAAATTTATGGACATTTGCTTGTATTTTCTATAGTGCAGTTAATTAGATAATTACTTGTCCAGTCGTTGATTAGATTTGTGTCATTGAACATGCACTGTCTTGGGGATGCCATAGTTTCATTATATTCTAAATTTCTTTTGATTAAGATAAGAAATAGGGCTGTTTATTTGTATTTTTCAGTTGGTTGAGATCATAGGTTTTGTGTGTAATTAATGATAAAACTATAGCACGATGCTCCTTGTTTCTAAAAGCAATAAATTTAAAGGGTCTTGTTTTTTTGTTTTTTGGGGGGGTTGGAAGCTCTCACAGATCAAATAACTTTTGAATGAATTTAAGCAACCTTTTTGTAACATTACTTCATCAATTTAAGATTTTCATTGGTTTACTTAGGTGAAACTTTTAAAAAAGTATGAATACTTGAATTATTAAAAATAAATCATCTTTTGAAATAGATTTGGGTTCATTAGTGTCGATCCATACATAAATAAACCCATCGTTTTTTACTGGTATATGCTACTATATATATATATATAATTACATACATACATATATATATATATATATATATATATATATATATATATATATATATATATATATATAAATACATATATATATATATATATATATATATATAAAAATACATATATATATATATATATATATATATATATATATATATATATATATATATATATATATATATATATACATATATATATATATATATATATATATATATATATATATATATATATATGCCAATGTCAGTCAACTTGGACGCATGCCAACTGACCCTTACTGACCCCCTACAAAATAGAGATGTGATATGAAATGATAACCGCCAAAAGCTGTTCCTCCGTTCTCATTATTATGCATTACTTTCGAAACTCAATTACAAAGATATCAAAGATTTTTCTCCTTCTTTTTTTATCATATTTTTTTTACCTCTGCCGACGGAGCTGGAGAGTTGTGAGCATCAGGTTGCGTCCTTCTTTCAATCTGTCTTTCTGTTTCTTTGTCTTCGAAAGTGCTCGGCGAATCTCAATGACGTTTCGTGGGTAATGCAGTAAGGGAGAAATTAATAAATTTTTTTTTGGTGAGGTGGCAGACCCAGGAATTAGTTCTGATTGAAAGATATTGAACAACCGTAGCCACCAAAGGTGGCTAAGCATTCTATCCCTTTTTACATGTGTGAGTGTTTTTGCTTGCATGTTTGTTCTTTCCAGCGCTACTGGACATACTGTTTTATCCACAGACTTGAATATTGGCATCAGTACTCCTCTAGACCTCTTCTTAATATTTTTTTTCCTTTTTTTTTTTTGGAAATTATATTTTTTTTAATTTTTGGACATGTTTCAACGGGTATATGGATAACATCTAGATTTTCTAAACATGTAGATTTTTTTCTGTAATTCAGATGTTTTCCAGTGTAAAACACCAGTGATGTCATAAATAGAATTTATTCTGACCATATTTCTTCTTCAATGGATTTTTCTGCATGACTTTAAATGCTAATGCAATATGCATTTATATACGTACTTATGACCGTTCACACGATATCTACCAAAGTTCGTGATAAATTTCTATGAAGATTAATGATGGGGTGGGTAATGGGCAACTGAAGATGTGTTTGAATTTGGGGGCAGATCGATACAAAATTACCCCCCATGCGTCGTAGTTGGATGTCTACACCACATAATATCACCAAAAGTTCATATCTGTCGGCACGAAATATCCAGAGATTCTCAATTAATTTCGATTTTCCTTCTCAATTTCCATCTTGCGTTTGCTAACACTAGCTGAAAACCCAACCTATGGTTGTTTTTTTTTCAGCAGGTTCCCGCAGAAGGTTCTAGTCGGGCCTTTGGTCCGAATAAACTATTATCTTGGAGGTAACTTAATTAATTCAATACTTCTGGCTATAATGCACCGTTTTGGTCATTCAGAGGTTACGAAATCGGACTTTTAGAATTATATAAACAGATAGATAAATAGATTGGAATCATATCATTATTTCTAGGATGAGTCCGAATGCATAACCCACACCATTATTATCCTGTTGCAAATTCTTCGAACTTCGTTTTCATTGTTTGTGCTATTGCTTTATAGGGCCACAATTCACTGTAGATATAAAAAAAAATTGACATTTATCGATAGATGGACATCAAATGATTATTATCCGGATTAGCTGGAACCTAGAACCCACAGTATTCTCTTTTTTTAATTTTCAAAAACTAGCTTTCTAAAATAATGTGTGAGGGTCCAATCAGTACCCACAGAAAAGTTCATGGGATATGCTGTACGTTCCTGAGATACACAGTCTTATACGGACGGCCCTTCGATCATTTATAGTAGGGATAACTCGTCTGCTGCTACAGTAACTTTCATGGCTGACATTCAGGAGATTTTTTTCCACCTCTGTTGATCTAAGTAGAATATCAGTTTGCACAAAACTTACTGTAAATAATTAAGTGTTTTATTACGAAGAGATTGAGGAATTATTTCTTGCTTTATGACGTAAACTCCTCAAGACATTGAATTTTCTGTTTCCCCTCTCTCTAAATTCTGGTACTCTCCTGGCAGTGGGAGGCGTCACTTATGACGTCATTGCTGGGATTACTGAAAGAATACCGAAAGTCGACCCTATGCTATATGGTTCAGTTCATTAGTATACGAAGAAAGTTCGGGCCTCTCGTTTGCACACGGGGACCCCCAAGCCAATGCATCAAATATATTAATATATATAGTATGTCACGATACCGAGGAGCAATTTCAGTTTATTATTTGATCTCATGCTAATTTCTTTTGTTCATTCAGCTTGGGATGATACGTGGCTGCAAGTGTGGGTTACCCTGGGAGAATCGAACTCACTATAGTAATAACCTATTGAAGTAATGCACTATATCTCTTTACGTGTATATGGGCGTTTAATTTATATTGCTTCAGTACAGTATAGCTTAGCTTAGTTTGATACCTGGACACAGTAATCATAGCATCAAATAAAGACCGAACAAACGACGATAACGAATTTGGATAATCTTTGGTTTGACCAACATATACCTATAACGGTGTTCAATCGGTATACAAAGGCTCCGAAAAGTATTTTTTTATTTATTTATCATCATTAGTAGGCTCTTAGCGTCTGTCATTGGATCTACACCTTCCCCAAGATTCGCCAGGATTCTCTATCATGGGAGTCGCGGGGCCAACTTGTTTAGTTTGTCAAGCGATCTTATATTCTGCCGGGCACAGTTTCGCATGTGATATTTGGGGGTCTACATAGTAAGTCATTGTATCCAATAGTGACCCTCTGACCTTCTTAGAATATGGTCAGCCCATTGCCATTTGAGTTTTCTATAGATTCTATGATATCTTGGCATCCTGTTTTTCTGTAATTGATGATGCTGAGCATGATTCTCCTCAGTGCACATTGCATGGTTCTTAGTCTGAGGGTCAACCTTTTGGTTAAGTTCCATATTTTAGCTCCATAGGTGACTATTGGGGGGGTGCATTGATTATATACCCTTCTCTTTAGAACTGGGGGGATTTTCTTGTTCCCAGATATTTGGCTTGCTCTACCGAAAGCTTGGCAATCTAGAATGATTCTCTGTTTGATTTCTTCTTCTCTTGAGGATTTCATTAAGATTCGTTCTCCAAGGTAGATGTAGTAGTTTACTTTCTCCAGCTCTGCATTTTCGATTTTGAATGTTGTTTTTGTTTTCAGCATGTTTCTTGTGCATGACATTTGTTTTGCTAAAGTTCACGTGAAGACCTACTTTCTTCATTCAGTTCGTCTAGCATTTCTAGGAGGTCAAATGTATAAGAAAACAACGCATTCATCAGTAATTAACGAATTTCGTTACTTGACGTCATTAGTGTTGAATATTAGTAAAAGAAATAATTAAGGTCTGTTTGGCATGTTGAATGCACTGCTTGCGTCGTACCTTGACAGATTGATGTTGCATAATTATCGCCGGCCCCGAGGCCCGTGAACTACAGGGCTGCCCAGGGGGCCGTAACCACCAAGAGGTTGTTAAGGCCCTCAAATAAAATACTGCACACGACGCCATACAAGCTTGGGTTGTCCCTGTGCCGAATATCATAAAGAGTAAAAGACAGGCTCCCAATTACTTCACTGCGTTCACATCAGATGATTATATATTGTTAAATCATGCTTTCTTATCAAATGAACTATATTTTTGGATGCCTCTGTATGGCTTTGGGATTACTCAATTTTGTTTACGAGACGCATTGGTGAACCATTGCGCTACAGTAAGCTCCAATGAGATGATCAATTGTGCTTAGAGGTATTTACTAAGCCTGGCTTAGTGTAGCACAGAGACTGGGGCACCCAGTGAGGAACGGGTTTACATTGTGGGCGTATTTGTTTGCAAAACTGACGTGTTACATATAATTTTATTGGTCCCGTATATCCACGTATGTGTATGCGTGTACGTATTTGCAATAGCATACATGTGTTCATGTGCACGTGTATGCATATATAAGTGGTCATTGAGCATATTTCGAATATCTCCCGAACCGGTTGCTTGGCTTTGATGTGACTTGGCAAACAATCGAGTGAATCTTATTGCGTATGCATGAAAATACGCCTATATGCGTCTAGACCTTGTGTAAGTATAGGTTTAAGTGCGTGCGTACGTATGGGTGTATGAGTTCATGAGTGTATGTGTGCGGTAGAGGGTGTGTGGGGAGTGGGTAGCATGCTGTCACAGAGTGTGGATGGGTGTCCCTCGTACATTGCCAAATGGTGTGTTATACCCCATCCTACGCTCTCCACCCGAACCCTCTCCGTTCTACTCATTGCTCTGCGAAGCCGGAATGAGGTCTGTACAAAAGCCTCGTATGCATTTCATATCTTGAACATTTTGCATTGTCAGAGATTTTAACATGTCAGGCGATAGTTTTAGATGCATGAGCGTCATTGCTCCAACTGACAATTCTTCTGTTCTTTGCCTTCGTTTATTTATTTATTTTTTCAATATTTGTTTTTCGTTTGTTTTTTTTCATTTGTTGATTCCTTCACTTTCTTTTTTTTTAGTCTTCCTTTGATTCGTTCTCTTCTTCTGTCTTTTTTATTCTTTTTTGTCTTTCGTTATCATTTCTTTCTTTATTTCCCAATGTTATTTCTTCTTTTTCTTCTTTTTTGATTTTTATTTTCCTTCCTTTCTTCATCTTCTTCCTTTTTAGTTTTTCTTTTTAGTCTTCCTTTGATTTGTTCCCTTCTTCTGTCTTTTTTTTTTCTTTTTTGTCTTTCGTTATCATTTATTTCTTCATTCCCCAATGTTATTCCTTTTTTTAATTTTCATTTTCATTTTCCTTCCTTTTTTCATCTTCTTCCTTCCTTCCTTTCTATCCTTCCTTTTCTCTCCCTCGTTTTTTCACCTTCCTAATCTTTCTTTTTTTTATGCCTCTTTGTTTCTGTTTTTCCTCTTTCTTTTCATGTACCCCCCCCCCCTTTGTTTTTGAAGCATACAATTTTGTTTCTCTTACCTTTCCTTCAATTCTTTTCTTTCCTTCTTCTCAAAGACTGAAAAAAAACACAGTTATTTATCAAGTTTAGATAAGTTTGGCACAAGGCCAAACGAAACAGTAAGACACACAGTGAAGATCGACCTTACCTCACAAGTGAAGAGACTGCAAGACAAGTTTACCAACCATTGCGTTCCAGCAAGTGCCTTCTTTTTTATTAGTCAGTCCTTTTTATTTTTATTTTCTTCCTTTTCCTCTCTCTCGTTTAATTCTCTTTATATTTCTCTTCATCAATTATCATCTTCTTACTTACTCTCTTCCACCCTTCTTTCTATCTGTCTTTCTCCTCATCCAGAAGCCTGTCAGTCCCCTTCATTACTTCGACGTTGTTGTAAATGTTAATCAAACCGGCGTATAATCGTGGCAGAGTATAGTCACCTTCCCATTTTGATAAATGCGCGCAATTATTAAGACTAATGCTCGTCATTCACGATATCTTAGGAATGTAAACACGTACGTAATCTTTTGACTTATTCATTCGAAGACCTTTCGTACAAAACAAAAGCACTCAAGTATATGTGGTTGTATGTAGACTTGTAGATCAGCTGACTACCAAGGAAGCAAGTAAGTATATAGCAACACATACACTTACATTATTCTTTCCTCGCGTAAAGGCTGTCTTCAGCGGCCGTTGAACTCGACGTTAAGGAATCACTAAAACTTACAATAGAACAAAGCACTAGAGGTCGTCGACCAATACTATCAGCATAAGCCAACATATGTTTCTTCCGTTTTTAAGTGATTCTGCTTTGGTTGGCTATGTATGTGTCACGCGTACAAGCAGCATCAATGGAGCCAAAGGACTGAAAGGTTTTACAGTTACAACTTATTAAGTATAGAAAAAAAGATTTTTTTAAAAACCCTACAACAGGTCATTATGGGGTATCAGTTTACGATGTAACTTTCGGCTAAATTGGTCCCTTTTTATTTGTTAAGCAGCGTTCACGTTGATTTATTGAACGCTTGACTTTTCAATGATCCAACCAAAGGTCAGAGAAGTAAGTTATTCATTGATAAGCCCCTTTCCCAATTTTTTAATTGATCACCTCCAACACAACATGCTGCAAAACAACTGTTTCTATTGCATTTTGAACTGTATGATCGTGATAACAGAGACACCATAAATCGTGCTTCTGCTGGATATGTTTCGTCGTGGGTCAGTGCAACAGGAGATGGACTAACACTCCCCGTGGTTCGAAGGGGTGGGTCTCTATTCAACGACATATAATAAGAAGGCTGATGATGAGTCAATGAATTCGACAGAGATTGCACATTATCATTAGAGAATAGTCGGGAACTAGTAATTGCTTTAAAGAGGTCATATTTTGATTAAATATTTACAGTTTTCCGATATATATATATATATATATATATATATATATATATATATATATATATATATATATATATATATATATATAATGCTCCTCTATTCAGGGTTGAGCACTCTTTAAGTGAGGTAACTCATCCACTCTAAGCTTATGCAATGCTCTTCCGTAGGAATGGAGCACTCTGGTGGATGAGGGATTTCTGTGTAAAACGAATATATTGCTTAAATTCAGCATTACTGACTGTCTAGTTCTGTAGTCCAGAGGTAAGATATCGTCGTGAGGGTTTCAATTCTGCCTCGTGGTACTGGATGGGATGATGGAAAGTCTATAGCCACACTGAAGAGATGTAATACATCGAAACAGCTGTCAGTGGATGACACAGTTGTATATGTATATAATGCGTTTATCCATTGATGTATCAAGTACATCATAGTTTTATAAACGTGCTCAATAGCAGCTGTAAAATAAGTAAAGATTTTTTTCCACTGGCTCATTACAGATTGTACATTCTGTTTCACATAAAAAAAATCGTTTCAAAATCTTATTAATGAATGTACAATCTATAATGAGCCATTTGAAAATATCTATATTTTGTAGCAGCTCTACAAATGGTATTGAGCACTTTTTTAAAACTAATATCTACTTAATACATTAACACATATACACACATTTGTTGTACATCTTATTATTGTTCTCATATATATATATATGACAAAATATCTTAGATTTTTTTCATATATTTAGTCTCTAAAGTTGGCTAGACTATATGTTTATACCTATATATGTAAGTGTGTGTCCATACGTAGAGAGACAGAGAGACTGAGACAGACAGAGAGACTGAGACACACAGAGGCGGCTGGCCGACAGACACAGAGGTAGTCCTGATATGTTCATCTTTCTGCATTTTCACCCCCCCACACACACTTCTTCTCTGTCTTTATTATTTATTTATTCATTTATTTATTTTAATATGTCTACCTTCTTTTTTATTTATTTTTCGCACTTCTATGTGATGTGGAGAGATGAATCGGAATCATGACTTTGAAATGAGAAGAAAGTCCAGGAAGAAGTCCAGGAAGACGTCACGATCAAAGAAGTTTTCTGTGGATCCTCTCATCGGGGATTTGGGTGGAGACCGACAAGAAAGGAGTTTCGGGGAATCAGGAAATGAACTTTGAAAAATATATTAGTTGTTTATTCATTAACGAAAAGAAAGGGTCATAATTACAGAGCTGGCCCATGGTACCGGTATCACAGGTAGTTGCCAGTTGCACCAAGTGCAAGGGGACGCCCCTCATGTGTCCAGCACAGTGAGACTGTCTAAATACATATGGAAAAAAAAACGGGAACACAAATGCATTTGGCAGGATAAAAACAGTCTATATTTACCTGATGTGAAGTCAGATTTTTCAGGAATATCTAACAGTTAAATACTTTGTTTCGTAATGAAAAAAAATAGAAACAATTTACGATGGGAATTCCTATGACTGACGATTAGCTCATCGAACAAGTGAAGACATCTGTGTCTTTGAATTTGTCCGTGTGCAGACACCGCTATTACTCGACAACTGGACATTGTATGATAACGTTCGCTTGATATATTGATCAAAAGACGAAGCATTGCAGTGTTGACGTGGAAAATTATTGTTCTTCCTTCATAGTCTCAATGAATTATCTCCCTTGACTTCTGTGCATTAGAAATATATAAACTTAGAAATGAAATATCTAAATTGGCAGCAGTAATAGTATTATGTTAACTAAATGTTTCGAAGCCATAGTTTTGTGTTACAGACGGGAAATTATTTTACATAGCGATTATGGTAAGCTGCTCCACAAACTGTTAGGTTTGACCTCTTCCGAATACGCTCTTTTGGAACAGGCAATAGCTTTTTTAATGCATTGTGCAACAACCACATTGGAGATAAAAACACTAAGATCGAAATCGAGGACACAGAACTTGAGAAAGTAGACCACTACATCTACCTAAGGCAACGAATCTTCATGAGACCCTCAAAGGAAGAAGAGATCAAGCGAAGAATCACACTTAGATGGCAAGCCTTTGGCAGAGCTAGCTCAACCTTCAAAAATAATAAAATCCCATTAATCCTAAAGAGAAGAGTGTATAACCAATGCAACCTCCCAATAGTCACTTATGGAGCTGAAACATGGAACCTAACCAAGAGACAGACCCGTAAGCTGAGAACCATGCAACGTGCACATGAAAGAATAATGCTGGGCCTCACATAGAGAGACCACAAAACAGCACAATACATCCGGGAAAAGACAAGAGTTAGAGACATCATAAAATCCATAAAAAATCTCAAATGGTGGTGGGCTTGCCATGTTGCAAGAATGGCAGACAATCAATGGACATCACGACTCACAACGTGAATTCCCCGAGATCACGGGCGCAACCGAGGCCGGCAAAATGTTAGATGGAGAGACGAGCTAGACAGGTTCAGGAAGTACTGGCTCCGTGATGCCCATGATAGATAAGTGTGGCAAATCCTGGGGAAGGTCTATGTCCAATAACGGACGCTAAAAGACTGATGATGATCATGACGATGAATATATAAATGTGTGTATCGATATATATATATATATATATATATATATATATATATATATATATATATATATATATATATATGATTTGATAATTGTGTCATCCACAGACAGCTGTTTCGTTGTATTATGCACAATAAATCTTCATTGTGGCTATACACAATCCATTATTCTATCCAGTACCACGAGGCAGGATTGAAACCTTCGTTTCAGACCCGGAGGCCAGTATCCTATTCAGTAAG
Organism: Thysanoteuthis rhombus; assembly: GCA_963457665.1. Taxonomy (NCBI): domain Eukaryota; kingdom Metazoa; phylum Mollusca; class Cephalopoda; order Oegopsida; family Thysanoteuthidae; genus Thysanoteuthis; species Thysanoteuthis major. The sequence continues at coordinate 8,832,292 of OY735230.1, forward strand.
GCTGAATTTAAGCAATATATTCTATTTTTGCTTAAATCCCCCATCCACCAGAGTGCTCTATTCCTATGGAAGTGCATATATATATATATATATATATATATATATATATATATATATATCGATTCCTCCGGCAGCCCCATTTTCTTTAATTGTTTTTTTTTCTATTTACGCTGTCAAGACAAAGTGTAACCTCCGCGTAATAACGGCAAATTCTTTTTTTAAATTGAGTTTTTAATGATATGATGCATTCATATTGTCAAAGCCACGTCTTATCTAGATTTGAGGCACAGTTTGCCCTGAAATGTAAGTTTTCACCAAAAAAGGCTTTGTATGAATAATCTGAATCTATCTTTGGAGCTGTTGAACAGAAGAACTATGTTCGGGTGTTAAATCTTTCGATGTCAGAATAAGCACATTTTGATTTCATACACACTCCCACATTCTCAGTAGAACCGAATTTTAGCGATATATTTACTTATGAATAATTCCCCATCCACCAGAGTGCTCCATTCCAGTGTTGGGAGAGCATTGCTATGTAGCTTATAATGGACGAGTTGCCCGACCTAAACAGTGTTCAACCCCGAAGAAGGCATCGTTAATAATAATAATAATAATAATAATAATAATAATAATAATAATAATAATAATAATAATAATAATATGGGAGAGAAGAGTTTATTGGGAGTTTTATTTCAAATCATTCAAATTTTATCCTTGACATTTCGTTCGTTTTCCAGGAATTCTACGAAGGTTAACGCCTCTAGGGTGCATCGTAGTTTTTTCGGTACTTAGGGACCGTAAAGGTTTCAAGCCGGCTCTGTGTTTCAATAGGTGTTTCTTGCTTTAAAAATTGTGTAAAGCTACACCCACTCATCGGAGACAACTTCATGCTGCCTTTTAAAATTTAGGTTTGCGACAGCATTGAAAGGGCTTTTTATATGTGCGTGCCCCCCTTTTTTACAGCCCCCCCACCATTTGAAAATCTCTCCAGTCCAGCCTGCTATCATGTAAGCACAATGGAAAAAATCTGAGCTATGAACAGTTGTCTCCATATTTCATATCATTTTTTGCCTTTGAAGAAGTCTTGAAAATGGACGAAACGTCGGGAATAGAATTTCAATGATTTAAAACAAAATTTCAAATATTTTCATTCTTTTCTCATATTGTCGTATTAACCATAATACACACTATGTGTTTAATATATCTTCAGTTGCTCACTATGAAAAAGTTTCCGAGAATAAATAAACTATGTTGTTGGTCCATCATGACTTCCCGGCAGTTTGGATCAAATACCATCACTTCTCAAGTTATTATATGGTTGTTAGCTAATATATAAATCATTTTTAAATAAAGAAGTAACTCTATTATATACATTTATATATGATGATTGTTTCATCCACAGACAGCTGTTTCGTTGTATTACATTCTTCAGTGGGGCTGTAGACTATCCAATATCCTATCCAATACCACGAGGTAGGATCGAAACCTTCGCTCCAGAGGTTGGCATTTTACCCCTGTCCTATGCAGAACTGGACTGTCAGCAGGACTGAATTTAAGCGATATATTTACTCACACAAAATTCCCCATCCACCAGAGTGCTCCATTCCAAAGTTGGAAGAGTATTGCTATATAGCTTATAATGAACGAGTTGCCTCACTTGAAAGGTGCTCAACTCTGAAGGAAGGGGCATTAATTATAACAATGATTAATAATTGTGTCATCCACAGACAGCTGATTCGTTGTATTGTGGCAACTCTTCAGTGTAGCTATTGACTATCCATTATCCCATCAATTACCACGAAGTAGGATCAAAACCTTTGCTTCACACCCAGAGGCTGGTATTTTACCCCTACACAGAACTAAACAGTCAGTAGGGCTGAATTTTAAGCGATATATTTACTTATGCACAATTATCAATCCACCAAAGTGATATATATATTCAAGAAATGGACATATTTGATCCAGGAGAATCAATAATAAATTGCCTTATATTTAATATAGAAACTAAAATTGGGGCTGCTGCAGGAATCGAACCTGCCACTGATAGGGTTGCTGCTTCAACGTAGCGATACTCTTAGCATTAAGGTAAACAGTCACCATATATATATATATATATATATATATAAAGAGAGAGAGAGAAACTTATTTGAAATGATCTCTGTCGTTACACGGTTAATATTTTGCCTTTGCATTACCAGCAACTCCTTAAGTCAATGCTAAGAGCATTGCTACTTTGAATATATGTATATCACTTCATCTAGTCGTACTGATAGTCCAGTTCCGCGTAGGGCAAGAGAAGAGCATCAGCTTCTAAAGTAGAGTTTTTGACTATGCCTAGCGGTACCGGAAGGGAATTGAAACTATTTGAAATGATCTCCCGTCATTACACGGTGAATGTATCATTCAGCCTGAACGATTTAAATAAAATATGAGCTGGACAGTCGTCGGCAAGAGCTCAATAATAAGACCTGCAGCCCCATCTTCTTCAATTCTTTATTCAATTCAAGTTGTCTAGACCGAATGATACATTCGCCGTGTAATGACAAGAGATCGTTTCAATACGATATAATGCTACTTATAATCCTTCCCATTGGATCATATATCTATTTCTTAATAATCCACACAGACACAGACACAGACACACACACACATATATATATATATATATATATATATATATATATATATATATATATATTATTATTATTATTATTATTATTATTATTATTATTATTATTTCATCCTCGTCTCCAACCCCGCTCACATTCCTGTGTTTCCTATTTTGGTGATTATGTAACAAACACATAGCGAAAGGTTCATGATTATCATCCCGCCACATACTTTCGTTTGCACTATATTGGGGAAATCCTAAAAGTGTCTTTGATCTTTACTCAGCTCTTTATTCCTTGTGCAATCACTCAACTGTAGAATGTCATTTACGAGCCCAAGGAAAAAAAAGCTGGAATAGGGAAAACAGAAACAAACATTGGTCTGCATTCAAACATTTAATCAGAAACTGTCAACAAAAACTGTCATTGAAACTGTCAACATAGGTTTCTTCAGTTTTCAAGTAGGTTCTAATGCATCACATATTTACATAATTTTTTCTTTTTCCGAACAATCAATAAAAAAGAGCATGTTTCAATTTTAAGGGAGGTAACTCATTCCCTGTACATTTAACAGTCTGCTCCTCTACCTTTTCATTATTTTAAATTTCTTTCTTTTTTTTTTAGTTAGTGTAAGTGATGCGAAGGGCCCACAAAACCTGCAAGCGTGGGGGTGCTGGAGCTGTGGAGGGGGGCCAGAACTATGTTGGGCAATATACCCGAGTAAACGCAGAAAAGTCTTTTAAAAGAAATCTAAAATAAACTCTGAACCTATCGTAAAACAAATCTAAAGTAATCTTCAAAAATATTGTAAAAATGTCTAAACCAATATTTTAAAATATTGTAAGAAAACTTAAATAATCTTTAAAAGTTCTTTGAAAATATTGTGAAAAAATATAAAATAATCCTTATAAATATTGTAAAAAATTTTCAAATAATTATTAAGAAATCTTTCTGAAAAATCCAAAATAATCTTTTAAAATATCGTAAAAGAATCTGAATTAATCGTTAAAAATCTTTTTAAAAAATCTCAAATAATCTCCACTATAATGTAAAAAATTTGAAATATTTGTAAAAGATATGGTAAAAAATCTAAAACAATTTTTAAAAATATTGAAAAAAATCTAAAATAATCTTTGAAAATACTATCGAAAAAATTGGAATAATCTTTTAAAATACAGTAAAAAAAAAATTTAAATAATTGTTAAAAATCTTCTTTGAAAAAACTAAATAATATTTAAAAATATTGTAGAAAAATCTAAATTAATTTTTTTGAATATCATAAAAAAGTCTTTAAGAATATTTAAAATTTGGTAAAAAAATCTAAAACAATCTTTAAAAATATCGTAAAAAATCTAAAAAATGTTTTTTTCAGGCAGGGCACTGTTGGGCCTGGCATCGACAGAAGTATGCCTTTCCTAAATACATTTCTAGCCTTAATTTTCTTTAAAGATTTCCCTGCATTGGTAAAGTTCATCTTCAGTTGTTAAATAAAACACGCATTTATTAAAAATTTAGAAAAAAAATCTCTTCTACTCTCGGGACTCTCAGTATCTACCCCTCAATCTTCGCAGGCGTCCTTTCATCTTACTCACAACCCTGGAAAACTCCTGAGACTTTTCCTGGCCACCCGACCCCAGCCTCGACACTTCCCTATCCAAGAAATGCTCTCCACACCACCCCACAACTCTCTTGATTCGCTTACTGAAGCATAGTGCTGGGGTTGAAACGGGCGTTGGGGTGGCGTTCAAAATCCCACACTCCACAGTCCACCCATCCCACCGACGACGCACCCCGGCCCTAGCATTTAATCAGCAATATCGAATATCTTCCTTATCAGACCTACCCCCTTACCGTTTCTCAATCCTAAAATCCTTACGTACACTGCGAACCCCGTGCCACCCCCTTATGCCTACCCGAAGCATGTTTTACTTCACTGAACGATTCATCTTTGCATCCAGATGACGCAACCCGACCTCAAACCATTGGGAAACACGTGCAGGGCTCTAAGCCGGCATCCGTAGTTATTCCACATGTGTCTAACATCTTTGGTATACACATACGTATAACATCGGTATACATGTGCAGAATGTTACATATGAACCCCGATAAACCCTTGAGTACACAGGCAGATGGATAGACAGATAGATAGATGGATATACATATACATATACACATACATGCATACATACATACATAGGTCTAGCTGATTACTCAATAGAAACTGTCATGCAATTAATGTCTTTCGGTAGTGGACTGTGTTTAGGGGCGATCAATCAAAATATTTGACAGAAGAGGTGATCAAAGAATAAATTACTGCCCTCATCTTTTGTTGGGCCGTGATCACGAAATGAGTTCGAATTTCACTTCCCCTCCAAAAAGATAAAACAAACACTAACACTGATAATTACAGCTGAAGGAGACAATTAGGGATAAATTTACATTGTAAATTGGCCCCCTCCCCACCAAAAAAAAGTATTCTGATGTTTTGTTGTTTTTTATTGGGGGGATCAGAAAAAATGTTTTTTCTTGACTTAATAAGGAGTGAATGTTACAATGTTAAGCCCTATAGCCCCCCCCCCCTTGGTGCAACGTTCTTCGACAAGACACACTTAGATGAGCAAGCCAGACTGATTTGAAAACTGAAGAAACCTATGTTGACAGCTTTAGTTGATGGTTTCTAATAGATACATACATATAGTTGCCGCTTCAACGTACCTATGCTCTTACCATTGAGCTAAACAGCTGCTGGTAATGCAAAAGTCCAAATGAATTTTTTCACACCAAATTCTCATCTCGTTTATTATCACGACGCAACAGTTATGTATTAAGAAATGGATATATTTGGTCCGACAGAATGAATTATGAATTGTGTTATTTCATATAGAAACTCACTTACATGGTCAACGTATCATTTGCCCAAGACAACGTAAATAGAATAAACAATAAAAGAAAATGATGAAGTAGTCTCAGAAAAATAGATGAACATGTGCAGTCTAAATTAGATGGATAGATAGGTACATAGGCTCATCAATGTCTGTAGCCTAATGATGAGAGAGGAATTTATTTTACACAACAAATATTCATTTTCTCAAAATAATATTCTTCCTTGTCAACATTGATTCAGTGATAAATATTGATGACATAGATCCAATATTCTACGGTGACTGACTTACTGATCAACCCTCATATATATATATATATATATATATATATATATATATATATATATATATATATATATATATATATGTATATATATATATATGTGTGTGTGTGTGTGTGTGTGTATATATATATATATATATGTATATATATATATATGAATATATATGTGTGTGTGTGCGTGTGTGTGTGTGCGTGTGTGTGTGTGCGTGTGTGTGTGTATGTGTGTGTTGAAGGGGGATAGCGTGAGTCGAATATGTGCCTTCTAAAAAAAGATTGCCCCATTGTGGATATTTAAAACATTATCAAACTTTTACTAATATTGGTTGGATTTCTTTTTAAACGATACCTATGTCTATGACCAGCGTCATTCCACGAACTTCACAAAAACTGTCACTCACCTCTGGATCATCTCAGCCCAACAAATACATAATGTTCTCTTTTGAGCATAAACTCTTTTGCATACAAACACGTAACGGGGGGAAAAGGTATGCCCAATTCATACGTGCCCCCCAAAATATGCCCAAATTGAAGAACGTTAATGCAAGTATGTATACAAAGGAACACGGCACTTTTACGACAGTTGTGGTAAACTGCAAATTCTTGCTACTTCCCTGTGATATCTGTGTCAAGTGTGTGCTTCAAATGTGACTAATTTCTAAAAGTACATAAAAGTTCTTCCTCTTTGATCTGTTGTCTTGTTCCTATTCTATCAGGATGACACGAAAGATTACAGCAGAGTAAGACGGGGGTGCAGTGTGGCCAAGCGGTTGACAGCACGGAGGATGGACTGGGTGGGCAGAGTTCAAAACCCGCTAGGGACAGTTTGTGCGCATCATCGTCGGTGTCACTAGCCATTTAGCGTCTGTCGTTGGACATAGACCTTCCCAAGATTCGCTAGATCACTCGATTGTAAATGTTGCCGTTCGTCTCGTATGATGCCAGCTACGATTTCGCATATGATTTTTTGGAATGAGAGTTGTGATTTCCAACGGTTGTTTGACATGGCCAGCCCATTGCCATTTAGGTTTTCTAATGGATTTCTCTAATGTATAATACTGCTTTATGATCTCTCCGTGTATTATTAGGCAGTATTCGCTTCTGTGCGCTTAACATGGTTTTCAGTATGAGGGTCAATCTTCCAGTAAGGTTCCATATTCCAGCTCCACTGGTGACTATCAAGAGGATGCATTGGTTATATATACGTCTTTTTAGAACTAATGGGATTTTCTTGTTATTGAATGTTGAGCTTGCTCTACCAGACTCCGCACAAAATACTTGGGAAAGACATGAATCCATGTTTCTCCCTCTAGCTATGGATTTTAAAAAAGCGCAGGGCGAAGTGAATGACGCCATTCCAGGGACTTGTCGTCTTTGGGTCCAATTCACATATCTCAAACGGGCCAAGTATGTAGTAATTTCATATGTAGAGCACAATCATGGACGGTTGTAGCCGTAACCAGCGTAAGGGTACTACTTACTTCTTTATTTGTATACGACAGTGGTTCCAAAAATTTTTAGTCCATGCACTTATTTCGACATATTTCATAATTTCATCCCCCTCCCATAGTTGAATTATGTAATGCACAAGGCCAAATGGGTGAAGCAGATGTAAGAAGATTGTGTACCACCAATCTTCTAAGAGTGGAAGTGTTCTTGCTTTGAAATGAAGCATTCCAAATTCTGGCTTTTAACAATTTGGGTTGAACACCGACTTTTGGTTCTAATGGGAAATTTGCGACTATCTCAATCATAAGACTGGAGAATTGAAGAGTTGTTATTTATTTGAAATAAGACAGTACTTCTTCCCAAAAGTGACTGTTTAAACGGAACCGGACTTCATTATACGTTGAGCCACCTACCGTGATTGTTATGCGAAATGATTTTCTGTCTATCCTACGAAATAACGGCTTTGAAGTGTTTCGGTCACTTGACTTCAATGTCCCCAATTTAGATATTTTACAAAGTGGAAGCCAAGGGAGATACTTTACAGGGACAATGAAGAAAGATCTATAATTTTCAATTTTTTATCAAATTTCTTCAAGACTGCTTATCCAAAAACTCGACACTGCACTGCCTTGTGTGCTCACTAATATATCTAGCAAATGTAAAATTTCTACAATGGTTAGTTGCTGAATAATTTTGGTGTACTCACACGCACACCCACATAGATTTCTTCAATTGTAGTTGGATGAATTATCTGGCCCATAGAAAAGTGTCCTAACAGTTGCCGACATCAAACAAAATCCTCATTCACATAGAGAGGAGAGAGGGGGAAGAGTGAGAGGGTAATCAGTCTTTCTACTGCCAGTGGCCAGAGACAGGCGGCCCGTAGACCGTGTAACCCTTTTTTTAGTCTACTCTCGTCTGGTCTGCTACTTTGGTCCCTATTTATAAGCAAGGGTCCTTTTTACTAGATTTACTTATCCTCTTCTTGTACCAGACACTTATAAGTGAATGACCATCTACTCCTTCCTCTTCTATTTTCCTCCTGCTTTCTTTTGTTTTTCAATCAATTAAACTCCACGTTTCTTACTTCCGTCGTTAGAATCCTTATACATGGTCCCTTATTTTTATCAACCTCTTTTCTCTTTCTTTATCCTTATGTCTTTTTAAGTAAGTGGCTGTGACTGGTTATTTGCGAAGGTTCCAAGAACCACGCTCTATTTTATCAATAAATCTACCTAAGAATTTTCTTTCGTCCTTTTGGCGTCTGAAAAGGGTGACTCTGTATCTTATCTTGTCTTTGACCAAGTATGTAAGTATACATCACATATAACCAAGCAGAAAGTATCTTCAACAAGAAAATGCTATTTAAAGATAGAAGCAAATATTCAAGAATAAAATGATATATTCAATTGAAGAGTCCCCATTAGCTTTTATATTGTAGCAGTGTTCAGTTTCAGAAAATTCGGAAAATTGGGTAACCCATGAATAAGATGCTTCTCTCACCTTTTATTGGACCTCTAAAAAGTCCGAATATCAATTTTTTTAAAATGGTGCCATTGCTGTTAAGGAAAAATTTAGCATCAACTTACACGGCAAATTTCTCTCACCCATTTAAACCCATTTCGGGGTTGGATTTAGAAAAAACGAAAAATGTTATTTCTTGACACGATAAGGAGTAAATGTTCGTATTGTATGTCCTCTGGTTCCCTTGGTGTGGCCTATTTGTGTGATACATACATACATGCATAGCCAGACAACTGGACCAACTTGAAAACTGAAGAAACCTATGTTAGCAGTTTTGTTGACAGTTTCGGCTAATGGTTTATAACTATATGCAGGTTATAGTCTTCGCAGTCCCCTTTGACCCGCGTTTGATTTCGCGAAGTCGCGTAGTAACCTACCCTACCTCGCGTAGTGATCCGCTTCGCGTAGTAATCTGCCTCCCTGTTCAACACCCACGCATGCACACAAAAATAGTACTTGAAACAACAACTGTTTCACCTCTCCGACTGATGTTCGGCAGCCGGTCCAATCTTTACATCTTTCTGCGTTTTCACCTGGTAGACGCAACAGCTACCACCTGTCTCCAGAATGTTTCAACAATACAATTAGGAAGACCAGGTGCCGATGCTAACATCAAAGGAAAAGGTTCCAAACCGACGCCTTTGCCAAGAAATAGTGTTACCTTTTTCACCTTAAGAAAAAAACAGGTGGCGAGGAAAGGTCCAAGAGTGCATATACAGGAGTTTTCCCCACCCCATCCCACCCAAAAACATTCGTGCAGTAATGAATAACAAGCTTGTTTCGTATAACATTAATAATGAGTTTTATCTTCACTGGTTTAAGGACCCTATACTCCGGGCTTTGCTCCAAAACTAGCCTACGCTAACTAAATAAGTATATATCATATTCCTTAACGTAGTATGTTGGTTATCGAAGTGATATCATTATAACTGAATAGTAAGCTCGATCCTCACACGGTGCATTATTCTTTCAAGTCCGAGCCAAAATTGATTTACGCCAAGTAAATAGCTACAAAATATTTCTCACATATATATGCGCGTGCGCTCGTTTGAAATATACAGCGGTATTCAAAAGCGATGTCAAAATTGATGTTTTAGCCCCTCATTACATATATGATTATAATTAAAGATTTCGTATATATGTTGGGTAATTGTATGGAATTAACGTATGAGCTAAGCGTTTTAATTGTTGCATGTGTCACGATGCAATGAAACATGTCGTTCGTTGACATAATTTTTGGCCAAGCTATCATATGACCGAGCACTCATTTGCCTATAATTGCTACAAGAGAGTGAATCACCATTTCGCAGGCGCTGACAATACTATTCGATGTTCTTTTGTAGGTTTCTGGTGACGAGGCACGTTAGAAATGAGCTGTCAGCTGCAGGAAACGGGGTGGGGTCATATCTAAATGGCTGAATCTGGTTAATCGCCCCTGGATATCGCTTTTGTGGAGGATTGAAAAGATTGCACTGTTAGCAGAATTATTGCAAAGCATTGTTGAGGCCGGTACCGTACAGAATTCAAATAGGCCGACCAAGGCAGGTTTTGACCGGAGGATGGAAAAAGTATCTCAATATGTGGACCTTCAAAATATCTTCCAATGTCTTGAAGGAGATGTGCAATGACGGGGAACCTCCTGCAGTTCAAGACGACGGAATCAAAAGACTGGGTGGAGAGGTTGTGAAGCGGTAAAGAAGTTATTCATCTGTTCTGTCAAACGCCCTGTTGTCTTAGCCAGAGAAATTACAGATCGAGCCGTGAAAGACTGGGGCTATATTCTGCGGTCTGACGAATTAAGATTTAACTTGATTGCATCGGATGGTCTCAAGTATCTTTGTATAACTGCGTTATTAAATAATTGGATTAACTCTGGGAGACCTCGTTTATATATATATATATATATATATATATATATATATATATATATATATATATATATGTTTGTGTATGTATGTATGTATGTATGTATATGTACGCTTTAGTGGTGCGCGTGAGTGTGTACTGAGTGGGCCAGATGCTCCTAGAGGATACAAATGCTAAAGACAGAACGACGAAACGCCTTTCGCAGAAGAACCAGTGTGTACATGTGTGTGTGTGTGTGTGTGTGTGTGTGTGTGTGTGTGTGTGTGTGTGTGTGTGTGTGTGTGTGTGTTGAGAGAGAGAAAGAGCATAGAATGTAGATATGTCCAAATGTACACTGAAAGAAAAATATTCTTATTACGGCACACGGTGTTGCTGTGGCGCTTATGACATAGTTTCCTTTGGTGTGAAGTATTTCTAAACCCAACCCTCCAGATGTGCACGGCAGGTAATCTACCTTCGTTTGCTTACCTTACCACAAATACTACTCTCCGACCATGTAAAAACCTTCCTTTACCTTTATTTTTATTAAACACAGACACTCACATAAATAAATACAGGTATATATGTATATAAATATATACGACAAAGTTAAATAGACACACACAAATGCGCATACATGTATCAGCACACACATTTATAAATGTATATCTATATTCAACCACCTCAGTCAGCACAGGAAAGCTTCTGGCGGCGCGTTTATATACGTGAACAATAAATACATTCAAAATAATAACTGATGGATGCGTTTAGTGCAGTGAAGAATTTCGTTTGCATGTCGACTTGGACATGATGTCATAATAACGCAGGAACAGTGAAGGTATTCAAAATTAAAACATTGATCTTGATAAGTAAGAGAAGAATGGTCGAAAGCGTTAGGTCACGAATGTTCGAACAGTTTAAATTTGTTGGATTAAAACATCTTGTACATAAACAATAAAGGTTAAAAATCGCGATTCAGAAATGAAGTTCCTTGGCTATCGTCTTTTATTCACAGATTGAGGTCGAAAGCGCTTAGGGAGCCGCAGTACAAACTTTGGAGATGTCCTTCATTCTTGTAACCCAGAGAAAAAAAAAACAAGTTATTTGCAAACGAGAAAAATAAATAGGAGAATTGAATCGATAAAAAGTATCCATCGTGTTTGATGAGCATTTGCCTCTGGGTCTGCAGTGAAGGTTTCGATCCCACCTAGCGGTACGGGAAAGGATACCTAGTCTATAGCCACACTGAAGTGTTGTAATAGAACGAAACAGCTGACTGTGGGTGACACAATTATCAATCATATATATATATATATATATATATATATATATATATATATATATAGTCATTGAAAATGAAAGACAAGGAGCATCTTTTCAATTTTTTAATAATCTTTTCTTGTTATCGTACAAGTAAACGGATCTCTGCCAAAAGGGCTCCATCTTCTGTTAAGTATCTCTATACATTGAAACCAGAAATCCGTTCCTATAAACGCAGATCTACTGACATATGCGAAATTGTGGTTGCCAGAAAGTAAGATGGTAAGACGACTTCGACAGGTTTCGGAGATATTGGCAGTGCAACGCTCACAATCGAAAAGTCCGGTGAATTTTGGAGAAGGTCACTGTCCAACGTAAAAGCCTTACGCTGCTGCTACTGCTCCTGCTGCTGCTGATGATTTATGCAACTAATTCGTACCAAATTTGACCGCTCTAGGTGTAATCGCATCAAGCGATTCACGCAAATAATTCGTACCAAATGTTACTGGCTAAAGACGTAATCGCGTTAAGTGATTTATGCAATTAATTCGTTCCAAATTCGACCTGCTTAAGGCGTAATCGCGTTAAGCGGTTCACGCAAATAATTTGTACCAAATCTTACTAGCTAAAGACGTAATCGCGTTGTCCTGTTCCCGCTGATGATGATGATTTACGCGATTAATTCGTACCAAATTTGACTTGCCTCTGGCGTAATCAGGTTAAGCGATTTATGCAAATAATTTGTACTAAATGTTTCTTGCGTAAGGCGTAATCGTGTTAAGCAATTTATGAGATTAATTCATGCCAAATTTGACTAGTTTAAGGCGTAATCGTCCTAAGCGATTAACACGATTAATTCGTACCAAATTTGAGTCGCTTAAGGCGTAATCGCGTTGAGTGGTTTATGCTATTAATTCGTACCAAATTTGACTTTCTTCAGACGTAATTTCGTTAAGCGATTTATGCAAATAATTCTAACCAAATTTCACTTGCTTAAGGCGTAATCAGGTTAAACGATTTGTAGGATTAATTCGTACCAAATTCGACTCGGTTAAAGCGTAGTAGCATTAAGATATTTATGCTATTAATTCGTACCAAAGTCGACTTGCTTTAGGCGTAATCGCGTTAAGCGATTTATGCCAATGATTTGTACCAAATTTCACTTGCCCAATATTTTGTATTGCCTACTTTATAAACTGAACTAGAGGTTGCTTTTTTTTTTTAGATATATCAAGAAAATTCTCTCAATAATTCTCTAATCATACGCATAAAACAAGAAATAGTTACTGTTTTCAAAATTGTAGTAAATAGATTTGACGTTATTTGAAATAGCGTATCGTAAGGCTTGCATCTCCGACAATGATTATGGAAAAACATCAGATTCTTCTCTTAGTCCCACAAATACCCACCTCTCCCGTAGACTAACATGTCACTTAGCGGATCTAAGTACCATTCGTAAACATATCACACAAAACCGCAGCACTCCCACCAATACACGTTAGCTTCTTGAAGAAAACACTAAAATTCTATATAACATCAATTGTAAAAAAAAAAAAAAAATCAAATGCTTGAAGCTACACTTATAAAAACAAAACCACCCACAATAAACAAAATAAATTTCGACCTAGGGGAGGGCATTTTGAAATGTTTTTTAACTTTCAAGTAGTAAATTTGGAATAAAGTTGTGAGCTGTTTACAAATGATGTCACTACCATGAGATGAAAACGTACTTTTAAAATGTTTTTTAAAAATCACGACGTTCTCCCTGAACCCCACGACTAACGCAAAAAAAAATATCATTTTTCGTAACTTAAAAATGACGGCATATATTTGACTGTTCTTGATAATAACCAATGATGGTTGGAAGAACTTGAACCAATACTCCAATGAATTTCAGACAGTTTTCATGAACTGATGATCTATTTTAACGGCGAATTAATCACAGATAAAGAAAGCTTTCTCATTCTTTTTTTTTAACAAATATATATATATATATATATATATATATATATATATATATATATATATATATATATATATATATATATATATATATATATATGTATGTATGTGCGTGTGTGTGTGTGTTGAGATGTAACACCAATCTCTTGAGTTTTTCTCTTAACCTTCTTATTGTTATTTTCATCTTTATATATATATATATATATATATATATATATATATATATATATATATATATATATATATATATATATATATATATATAATATGGACTGTAGAGAGTGAGACAGACTCGGGAGTAAAGTGTTTAGATGTAAGGTTTATTAATCCTTAGGTGTCAATATCTATATATATATATTGTATATATTCAGATCCACGTATAAATCGTTAATTATCACACAGGTAGATTCGAACCTCAACCGTTTATATCATCAGACCAGTCTACTAATAGAAAACAAGGATTGGAATCTTAGCAGCATTACTTGTAAAGCGGTTAAAACTTTTAACAGAACCAAATCCTGAAGTTCCTGCAGACACCGTCGAAGGGATGTTTTTGCGTGTCTGGCAAAAGAGCCAACAATGTTACCATTACCAGACGGATGGGTGTAGCTTGTTAGTACAGTTGGTGTTTAAGCGAATTGACAGTGAAGCCTGCTTTTCGTCTTCCTTTGGCGTTCTGGCATGATTTTTTTTTACGGTGTTAGTCTTTACGGGTTTCTGCTGAAGCAGGCATGAGAGCTGTCGAAGCGTTACGCTTACTTCCAGACTGTTATTACGTAAACAGATCCTGCAGAGAAGAACATACGTACCGGAAATCGGGATACATACAAATATTTATTATATATATATATATATATATATATATATATATATATATATATATATATATATATTTAGACATACTGAGGAGCACCTTGCCAATATGCCTGAAGCGTAAAGTATACAATGAATGCATAATACCAGGTATGACTTAAATAGAAATTAACAAAACAAACTGAGAACTTACTTTCAAAGAGAGCCATGGAAAGATCAATGCAAAGGTTAACTTTAACTGAAAGAAGATCAACAAAGACCAAGGGAAATACTACAGTGAATGATAATATACAGGTAAGCGAGTAGCAAAAATGGTGATGGACTGGAATCTTAGCAAAAAAGCGATGACAAGATATGGAGCAAAATAATAACTGATTAGTGCCCATGGGACGGTAGACGCAGTAGTAAAATGCCTGACATAAGATAGAGACATGGAATTGAAAGGATTGCCGGTGAGATATGACAAATGTTAATGCAATCACAATCATCATGGTAGGTGGTGAACTTATGATGGTCGATGATTATAAATATCTATATATATACGTATGCATGAGTGCATGCGCTAATAAACACATAATTTTGGTGTATGTAAATCTATATGTGACTATACACACAACGTATATATAATTCTATGAGTGCAAAATGTGTCCAATTCATTGTATGTATATATTCTGCACGACGCTCATTTTCTACATTCATTTTCATAGTCAGCCTTTTGATATATATATATACATATATATATACATATACATATATATATATATATGTATATATATATATATGTATATATATATATTGATATTAATATTGATATTTGATGACAGAAGTTACACGAATCCCTTACAACACTAAAGAAAAGAACATTTGACATGCAGCACACGAACTATGAGAATGAAATGAATTAAACGAAAACATACCAGTAGTTGAAGAGCTAAATGGATAAAACTGATTAAATCAGTTCGAGCTTTACCCGTCAGAAGCTTACGTTCAGGATATCTAAAGACACAGAGGCTAAGGCCGGAAGTATTAAGACTGCCACACACTTTTGTGAAGCATACTTACATGGATAAATATGTTGTTAAGAAATAGATATATGATCCGACGGAATCATTATATATGGCGTTATATTATAATGAAACTCTTATTGGAATCGATCTCCCGATATTGCACCGCTAAAGTATCATTCGGCCCAGACAACGTTAATAGAAGAACGAAAGTTATGTCCCTCTTATTGTACCGAAAGTGATTTGACAAGATAGTTGATCGCCATCATTATCTGATATTTGATCATACTTATGGATCCCCTGAGATCACATGAGAAAAACCGAGGCCGACAGAATACAAGACGGAAAGATGAACTAGACAAATTTAGACAAATACTGGCTCCGTGACACCCACGATAGAGAAGTGTGGTGAATCCTGGGGAAGGTGTATGTCCAACGACGGGCGTTATGAGACTGCTGCTGCTGCTGCTGATGATGATGATGATGGTATACGTCTTTTCTTTCCTAGATAAGCTTGAAAATTATTACACCTATCGCTCATGACTGATGCTAAAAACGTACGTATCCGCCATGTCATTCTCTACGAACTTCACAGAGGGCGCATCGCATGTGCAGCTGCAAAAACAAATGCATCCAGTGCATTAATGGCTAAGGATGCCTTGAGTGAAACTTGCAGGAGGTGGTTCCTTCGCTTAACAAAGGATTATCCCTTTCCAATCTCTAGCCCCCTGCCACTTCCAGATATACTGTACCTGCCCCCCCCCCACCTCACCCCCGAGATGGAAAGCTCGAATCAATTTTATCAAACCTTAGTCCAACTTGGAGTTGACTTTGTTTTCCCCCCTTAACAACAAGGAGAACAAGAACAAGAACAACCCTCTCCACTGTTTGTCTGTCACGTCTCGATAAACCAAACCGATGTATAGAATTAACATTTTGTTACTTTGATTTCAAATCATGACCACGTGATTGCTGGTCGGTTTTCTCACTAACTGAGCCAAACTGACAAGTCTCGTGTATGTACGAATTTATTTATCATATTTATTATACAAATGTTGCTGTTGGAATAGTAGCGGGAGTGGAGTTTGACCGTGCAACAATCAGGCTTGTATACATTCAAATATAGATATATACATATATGTGAATATTCTCATTTTGCTTATTTTGAGTTGAAACATTTATTTGGACCTTTGCCTTACAGGCGTCTGTTGAGCTCAATGGTAAGAGCAACGCTACGTTGAAGCTACTACCCTATCGATCACAGCTTCAATTCTTACAGCTGTTCTCTTTTTGTTTATTGTTCATTCAACTCATGTTGTCAAGGCCAGATGATACATTCATCATATTATAACGGGATATCATATCCGGTAAGAGTTCCATTATAATATAACGCAATTCATAATCATTCTGTCGGATCATGTATACATTTCTTATTAACACATGTGTATATATAAGTATGCTTTACAAATGGGTATTGCAGTCTTGATACTTTCGGCCTTAGCCTCTGTGCCTTAAGATATCTTGATATGATTTTGTTTAATTCATTTTACTTTCACAGTTGGTGTGCAGCATTTTAATTTCTTTTTTTTCTTCGTTTATGCAAGGGAGTTGTGATACCTCTGTCATCAAATGGGCTCACAGGATACATAGGGTCAAAGGAAGAGCCAAAAGTAGGCCGTCCAAGTGGACTTGATTTTGAGTCCCTGGAAGCCAAGGCTTACACAAATCCTTATGTTACAGTCAGCGAATTTAGCAAAAAATTTGATGTTAGCTATATGTGTGTCCATCAGAATTGGAAGAAGATCAGAAAGCGTCATATTTTTGAAAACGGTACCGAAATGACTTGTCCGTGAAAAATCATCGGTCTCCGCACCGAAAGTGTTCAAGAATAGTTTCCACAGAAGAAAAGAAAAACTTATTTTCCAATCTATACGCACGGCTGTTGTGAAGGAGACGATCACAGAGTACAAAAGCTCATTCAGTGACGTCTCACTGTCGACTGAGTCACCACATGGGAGAGTATCTCTTCATCCATGTACTTTAAGTCCCGTCTGATTGGTTGCTGTTGTATAAAGGCTGAATAGACGTTTACTATGACCGATGAGAAAAAACACCACTTATTTTTCTTACTAAAAGTATATTTACTGAAAACATATTAATATAGATCTGATTATCTACTTATATATTGAACAGTGTGATTTTTGGTTCTCTGTCCGTAACTATGAACTCTCGCACTTGAAGGTAATGAGTTCGCTGATGAAAATATTTCCTAACCACCATTTCAAACAATTGACTTTTCCAGTGAAGCATTTTTTTTTTGGGGGGGGGGGTTCTAAATAAAATACCATTGTAATGAATGGTAATTTCTTCCACATTTTACATCATTTCGGCTTACGAAAAGCTTTTATAGAAACGCTCTACTGTCGAATACCATGAAACTGTTTCGAGGATTTAAAAAAACAAAACAGTCATATTAACAAGGCACCCAAGCAGTGTTGATTGAACACCACCACCCTTCCATTTATGATTTTAATACAGAGCTTATGTTATACATGTAGTTTGCTGTTCTTCACAGGGTATCATCATAATGTATGTATGTGGAAGTTATTTTATACTACACCATTTAATGATTTGAAACAGGGTTTACTCTCGTAAGTTCCCCAAAAACGTATTTAACAATCCGGGATTCAGCAAGTATAACATCAGAGTATAATGAAGTAAGTATTCGCTAGACAGCACGTTTATGTTTCTACCCAGTTTGGGCTTCTTCAGGCGAATCCTGATTCACCTGAAGGATTTGCCTTGTATTCCTGATCTTTATTATATATATATATATATATATATATATATATATATGTGTGTGTGTGTGTGTGTGTGTGTGTGTGTATATATATATGTGTGTGTGTGTGTGTGTGTGTGTGTGTAAAGAAAATAATTAGTCAAGGTAACATCATATATAAAAAAAATTTTATATTAAACAGGTTACGATCTTTTTTCTCTCCCATTTTCATTCATATTCTTTTATTATTTTTTTAAAAATGTTCTTCATTTGTGTCAAGCTCCGGAGTTGACTTTGTTTTCATACCATAACAATATTACCTTGTCAAAATCCAGTGAGTCATACACACAAAACCATGACGTACATAAATACTGATGACGAGTCAAACAACAACAAAAATAGTATAAGTGTCAGATTTCCTCGATACTATGAATACAATAGAATAAAATAGAAAAGAATACATCTTATTTTTACCAAACAAACAATAACGAAGTAATTTTCACATAACTCTTCTTATAAAAAGTGTTTTTTTATTTTTTTTAAACATTGAATTTCTATTATGAAAAATATTATTTTTATATAATAACAAATGTACATATATATATATATATATATATATATATATATATATATATATATATATATATATATATATATATATATATATGTATTATGTATTTTGCTTTTTTCCGGAGTAATTATCATGCTACTAAAGATGTCATTAAAACAGTTAAAAGCACACCATCTAAACAATATGACGTGATTTATAAATACAAGTATATTACAGCTTGCAATAGAAATCCTATCGTTTAGTGGTTTTTGTTGTTTGTTTTGTAACCAGTAGCTCTTAAGGAGCAAAAGATTATTTTCTAGCTTGCTTTCGAGACCAGTGGTTGATTAACCATTAGGCTGAGTAGACTGTTTCCGACTTTCTCTCTTCTTTTCTTGCTTACGATGCTAGGGGCGGACTAACCGTTAGGCTGCGTAGACATCCTCTTCTGTTAAACTCCTACGATTGAGTTTTGACTTTATTTTCGTATGTAACAACAATGATTGATGACGGATGACACTGACCAGACCAAAGATGACATCAAGCATAAACAACAGTGACTTACACAGAAACTGATGATGATGCCCAGCTTCCAAAGCCGAAATCCCATTTACGGGAACTACGAATGAAGAAGAAAATAATAAATGGGGTCCGTACTTTTTTGATGATATTGTACGAGGGAATGAATTCTGTCTTGTTTACTTTTTACAACTGAATGATGTAAGGGAGTTTGACCTTAGTGCAGCCAAACTTGCTATTCCTTTTTGTCCTTCGCTTGGGAAAAGTTTGAAAATTTGTCAGTTTATCGATTGTGAGTATGAAGTTCGAATCTTGATCAGTGCCATCTCCATTTGAATGACTCTCCTCATGTTGCAAATGCGACACAATAAACGACCACGAAGATTATCTCTTATTTCACTCCAAGCAACACTTCTTTCCTGGCCAGCTACTCCAACAATTTGAGTACATTGAAAATTTGTTTGGAAAATCATCAAATCAAAATCGGAATTGTTCTTTTATGCTAGAATACACAATTTACCTGATAGGTTGAGTAAGGCAGTGGTTCTTAAACTGGTTAATGATCCACTCAAGGTCGATGAAATCATAGCAATCTTATAGATGGGCTTTAAATTAAGTACCCATGAGTACCTCATACATTACTGTGGAGTCAATTATTCTGACCATAAAAAACTGTATATTTTAACTGAAATACATGAATAGACTTTTAACTTAATCTCATATTCTATGAAAGCTTACGATTGAACTTGCAATAAACTTTTATTTCTATGTGTATATTTTGAAACAAGTCAAAATGTTAATTGTAATTGTAAATTGTAGAGTTTCACTCACGCGCTGACTCATTTGATAATAAAATCGATGCACAAATAAGAAGAAAAAAGAGAATTCATCAATGAAAAACTGAGGTAAATGCATAAATTGTATTGTTATTGCTTTGAATAAATTGAATTGTTCAATTGATTGTATTTGTGTGTCGTTTTTCACATTAACTGGACAGGGTTGTTAAACTTAACAGTCGGGACCACCTTCCCTATATTGTGCTAAAAATTTAAGAAATAAAGTATAACTTGCCATTATAGACAATAAAAAAAAATCGAAAAATAAATATGGTCAGAAAAAATTCTGTCTAAGACATCACCGGCGTTTCTTTAGGAAAATATTAAAAGTAGAGTAAACAAACATCTAGATTCTGGAGAATGTAGACTTTAAAGGAAGTCCAAAAAAACATATTTTTTGAAAGGGTCTAATGGGGTCGTCATCATCATCACCAGTCTTTTAAGGTATGTCGTTGGACATAGACCAACTCCAGGATTCCTCACACCTCTCTATCGCGGGCGCCGCGGAGCCAATACTTTTGGAACTTGCCTAGTTCGTCTTTCCATTTTATATTCTGCTGGCCTCGGTTTAGCATCTGATCTCAGGGGGTCCATGTTGTGAGTTATGATGACCATCGGTTATCTGCCATTCTTACAACATGATCAGCCCATTGCCATTTGATTCTTATCGTGGATTCTGTGATGTCTCAGAATCTTATTTTTTCTCGATATATTGTGCTGTCTTTTGATCTTTCCATGTGACGCTGAGCATGATTCTTTTGTGGGCACGTTGCATGGTTCTCAGTCTGCGGATCAGTTTCTTGGTTAGGTTCGATGTTTCCACTCCATAGGTGACTCTTGGGAGGATTAGTTGGTTTTACACCCTTTTTTTAGGATTAATGGGATCTTCTTGTTTTTGAAGACTGAACTTGCTCTATCGAAGGCTTGGTATCGGAGAGTGATTCTTCGCTTGACTTCTTCTTTTGAGAGTTGTATCGAGATTCGTTGTCCTAAGTAAATGTAATGGTCTGCTTTTTTCCAGTTTTGCGTCTTCGATTTTATTTGTTGCGTTCTTACTTCCGGTGTGATTGTTGCACGTGATTTTTGTTTTACTGATGTTCATGTGTAGGTCAACTTTCTTGCTTTCTTCGTTTAGTTCATCTTGCATTAGTTGGGGGTCGTGTAGGTTTTCTGCATAAAAGGTGATGTCGTCAGCAAATCTGAGGTTGCTCGGATATTAGCCGTTTATTTTGATCCCTTTATTCTCCCAGTCTAGGTTTCTGAAGATCATCTCGAGGCAGGCTGTGAAGAGTTTAGGCGAGCTGGTATCACCTTGTCTTACCCTTTTTTGAAGCTGGAAGAGCTCAGAATATTCTTGTAGCCTGATGAAGAAGTTGCTGTGATTGTATCAATTTTCATGTCTGGAGACAAAACGATATGGTTGGGAGCGCTGGAACACTCAATATACGAATATATAGAAAGGAATAGAGCCCTTTGCCCCTTTGGTGGCTACGGTTGTTCAATTTATGTTATTACAAGATGGGGAATGAAAGATCGTTCAGTTTCTTAATTTCAAGAACAGACACTGAACAATGTGTAAATTAATAAATTATTTGATGATATGACATCCCAAGATTAATTTATGTTGCTCAAACAAGAAATTTTGGATATAAACTGTTTATTCAAACTAAAGGGACGAATGAAGGTTGAATGAACCATGAAGTTTACATGAATTAATTCAATTCGTTATTTATGTTTTTCAGTATTTAAACTAGAAAAAGAAGAGACTCTTTAAAAACAGTGACGTTGTACATAGATTTGACAGCATTTGACAATTTTTGTCAACGTTTGTTTCTGTAATGAAACTGTTTATTTCCGATTGAGTCGTCAAGTTAATCCCCGTTAAAATAAACAATCACTGCATCAAAAATGAAACGAAAAAAAAGCATTGACCGAAAATCAACATAATTAATTATAAAGTTAGAAAGTTGTAGACGTGAATATGAAGTGTAAACATTGTATAGTCCACTTTATTCATTTCTTTTTCTTTCTGTCTTTTGTTTTTTGTACTTTCTATTTTTTTATCCTGAGAATTTTTTTTTTCAAAAAGGGATCTGACTTACTATGAAAAAAAACAACAATATTCTTCTTTCGTTGCTTACACTATGCATCGTACATTTCTAACTTTGCCAACGCCTCTCTTTCTTATTCTACCCCTCACTAGAATAACAGCTTTCTCTCTTTATTACGAACGCTGTCTATCTCTCTTCAACCACTCTCTCTTCGGGTCTCTTAATTCCTTACAAACGCTGTTAACCTATTTAAATCTGGTCTTAACATTCTGACTTACGGTGCAGTGAAAAAGCTATTGCCATTAAATTGTCAAGTAAACTCTCATTGTTTTTTCTAAACGGCATTGGAGCTGAAAATTTAATGTTTTTCTCTCTCTACTTACGGTTTTCTAAGTAGCTGGATAATTCCAAGTTCACTGTAACATAACCTCTTATGAAAGACCAAGCAAGGTCATGGAACAAAGTGAATTCAGTATAAAATTATTCGCGAGGGAGAAGAAGACGAAAATGGCCAAAAATATAAGGAAATTTAGTCGTGGTTGAATCAGATTTTATCATAAAATCTCGAATGTGAATGACACTGAGATTGAAAGTCAGAAGTAATTAAATAAAGATGTTAAGAATTTGAGTGAATAAAGGATTTTTCCAAATAATTGCACACACGTGTTGAATACATTGTCAAATTGTAGTCCAAGTCTGGAATGAACTTGTTTTTTTCAATCGTAAAAATAACATGATCAAGAACAATCCTCACCAAAAACAGGCCTAGAGAGCTGAACTTTTAATATATTGAAGCTTAGATGTAGAGCTTTCCAAAAAGCATAGCCAATATTAAATGATCATCATAAATTATCGGATGGAATTGAACATTCAACGTACAGTTTATTTGAAGCTCTATATCTGAGCTACAACATATCAGAATTTCACCTCTTTCGGTAAGTAATTGAGGGTTTTAGAGCACACACACAAACATATATATATATATATATATATATATATATATATATATATATATATATATATATAGTGTCATCCACAGACAGCTGTTTCATCGTATTACAACTCTTCAGTGTGAGTATAGACAGACCATTATCCCATCCAGTACCACGAGGCCGGATTGAAACCTTTGCTTCAGACCTGGAGGCCGATATCCTAACTCTGGACTATGGAACTGGACAGTCAGTAAGGCTGAATTTAAGCGATATATTTATTTACACAGAAATCCCTCATCCACCAGAATACTCTATTCCTATGGAAGAGCTTTGCATTAGCTTACAATGGACGAGTTACCTCACCTTAAGAGCGCTCAACCCGGAATAGAGGAGCGTTAATTATTGTGTCATCCCCAGACAGCTGTTTCGTTGGATTACAACTCTTCAGTGGGACTATAGACAAAACATTATCCCATCCAGTGCCACGAGGCAGGATTGAAACCTTCGCCTCAGCTCTGCTAACTTTTTAGCATTTTATCTGTCAGACCCCGACACGTTGAAGTAAACTAACGTAGATACATTTAGAAAATGAACGTTCAAGTGATTGGTTGCCGACTGTCTTACCGACTGAGCCAAACTGACAAGTCGTACATATCTATGAAATTCATCTTACTGATACGTAAGGGCTTAAATCATTCTAATGAAAGCAAAAATACTTTCGAGATAAATCATATTTATACAATATGAAAATAGCAGCAATCATTTTCAGTCGGAATAGAAGTTGGATGGAGTTTGACCCTGCTACAGCCAGGCTTGTAAGTGTTTTTTAAAAATTCATGATTGTTAGACTATTTCCAAAAGTTCTGAGTCAATCATATGATCTTGTGTCAGATGAAGTTATCTTTAGTGAATAACCTATAGTTATTCAAGTTGTCTATGAAACATTCACTTATCTTTACATCGTACAGGCAAGTTTTAGTTCTGTCCTTTATACGATTGAGTTGGATTTTACACAAATTGATGATTTAAATTTTGTGATAACGTAATAAAAGCCAACCAATCTAAAAAGAATTTATGTCTTCTTGTAAAGACCTTCACTGAGGGTAACTTTTAATAACACAGACTCAAGGAAATTGCTCTGAAAAAAAAATGCAAGATACAATCTTTCAGGTGAATTTACTGGAGAAAGTAGACCACAACATCTACGAATCTCCATTAAATCTTCAAAAGAAGAGATCAAGCAAAGAATCACTCTAGGGTCGCCAGCCTTCGGTAGAGCCATCTCAACTTTCAAGAACAAGAAAATCCCATTAGCCCTAAAAAGAAGAGTATACAACCAACATATCCTCCCAGTAGTCAACTATAAAGCTGAAACATGGAACCTAACCAAGAGACAGACCCGCAAATAGAGAACCATGCAACGAGCACATAAAATAATCAGGCTCAACCTCACATGGCCAGATCACAAGACAGCACAATATATCAGGGAGGAACGGGAGTTAGAGATATCATAGAATCCATTAGAAAACTCAAATGGCAATGGGCTGGTCATGTTGCAAGAATGACAGACAATCGGTGGGCATCATAACCTGCAACATGGATCCACAGAGATGCCGGCAGAATACTAGATAGAGAGACGAACTAAGCAAGTTCAGAAAGGACTGGCTCGGCGACGCAAATGATAGTGACATGTTGCAAATCCTTGGGGAAGATTTATGTGCAACGACAGACATTAAAAGATTGATGATGATGATGATGATGATGATGATGATGATGATGATGATGATGATTGCGTGCCAATTTTCGATATACACTCAATTTGACCCTGTCAAATGTTGTTGTTATTTTCTAAAAGAAAAAGAAGGATTCTTCAATTTGTAAACTTGTAGCAAAGGATTTAGTGATGGAAATGAGAAAGTCAGGCACAAATGATTTATATCCAAGAAATAATTAGCCTCTTGAACATATGTTTACACGGTGCAGTTGGTAAGTGCGCACATTTAGTATTCATAGCGATTTGTCGTTCATATACCTCTGGGAACAAGTTTTTTTTTATCTTAAAAACAGTAGTAGTTATAGTTGAGGCTGTTGTGTATATCATTAGGGGACACAGGACCGGTAAGAAAAGTGTGTAACTTCACAATGTGTTTATATGAAACGAAAACATCGAATAGAAGTAATTCAAAAAAGACGAAAGAATGTTAACGCAGGGTTAATAATGAAAAACCTTATTTTACTGAGTTCAGTTACGTAAGGGTACAGGCCTCAAAGACAGCTTTTTTGTGGCACTGTATCAAGATTTTTTTTTTCGCGTCTTTTGTATCAAAATTTTCTTATTCAGTATTTTTTCAAGCTTTTTCAATTATATTAACACATAGTGCAAGTATGCATTTTTCTTTCTATTATACATATATATATATATATATATATATATGTGTGTGTGTGTGTGTGTGTGTATGTGCTTGCGTACATGTGTTTGTGTATTTTACGCGATTTATATACAAACGCATACATAGATACATGTTTATCTCTGCAAATGTTTGCGACACCTGCACAAGCACCCACACGCACACACACGCTCTCTCTCTCACTCACACAGACACACACACACACACACACACACATATATATATATATATATATATATATATATATATATATATATATATATATATATATATATATATGTGTGTGTTTATAAACGTGCACGTCTGTCTCCATTTGTTTGCGCCTGTCTAAGAGAGTTGAGAGAGCCATCCTGATGGTCGCAAGCCTTGGAAAAACATTACCATAAGCGTATCAGGTTTTGCAAGTTATTCATAATCGAGGGGGGTAAAAGGGGGGCACTGTGTGCATTCTGCTCGCTGACAGGGTTGCCAAATCTAAATCGCTGAAAGTAGCCAATTTATAAGGAAAGTTACCCAATTTTTTTTCATCGCTCTCCCGAGTAATACATTTAATATGTAGAGTACACTATACGAAGGTTTCTCTAACCCTTCCGTATTCACAGAACCACCGTGGGTGAGTGAGAACATTTAAGAGCCTAAAACTACTTTTTTGAACGTTTAAAGATGAACACAGAATAACAAGGCAGGGAAAGTTGAATTCTTTTAATTTATTTTCAGCGCTGAATATCTACTATAAAGGTAATTAGAGCATTAAAATTATATCAATGAAAATATTGATAAATCTCAAAATTGTGTTTTGCTTTAAGTGATATAATAAACAACTTTTAATAATGCCTAAAATAACATCCGAAAAGAACTTCTTTTCTAAACTCTTCCACGCTTTTGTGTTTTTCCAATCACTTCTGAAGAGTGCACGTTCGCGAAATACCGTGGTAAGATCTTTCTAAAATTTCATACATGTTTTCATAAAGACACATGACTATGGTTATTTATATTTCTAAAGTTAGCCTTAATACTTCTTTGAACAGGCTCTCCTAATGAAAACCAGTAACTGAAGTCTAGTACCATCACTACCAATAATGTTTTATTCGAAATGCGTGTACGGTTCATTGTCTCAAAATTGGCAACAGAACCCAAAATATCTAATGCAGAACAAAGAGTTCCGCTGAAACCAGTTTGAAAGACCCTGCTCCAGACAATTCAATGGTTCTATTAATATTATTAACGTATGTCTTGAAGGAAAAATTGCAATGTAGTATAACTTTGCAGTATTCGTTACATCGCGTATGATTATATCGGTGCAGTTGCTCCGTGGCTTAAGAGTTTTCACTTAATATTCAGTCAGGGACTTATATAGAAGGTATGAAATTTAAAAAGTGATTTTATGATGAATTAGGTCGCACAGCTACAGGACTGAAAATTTAAGCACACTCTCTTTATTATGAATAATGGATTGCGTTATATTGTATAGAAACTTATTGGAAATGACCTCCCGTCGTTTTATATATCATTCAATTCCGACAACGTAAATAGAAAAAAAAATTGAGAAAATTGGGCAACTGCAGGAAACGAACCTGTCACCGATAAGATAGCCGCTTCAACGTAGCAATGCACTGGCCAATTTACCAAACAGTCCACTGGTAATGCAAAGGCCAAATAACTGTTTTCAACCCAAACCCTCATCTCGTCTATCCTCGGTCTTTTTTCGTCTCTTCCAACGCGAATGTATGAATCTAAGAAATTTCTAGTTTAAGTCCTTGTCTACGACACGTTTTCTTTTGTCTTTCACTATTCTTCTTTGAAATAGAAAATTCACAATATAGTTTCGTGCTAAATTGGTCCCTTAGTTTGCTTTTTGAAAATTCTAACATTTCAGTGATCTAATAGAAGGTGAGTGAAATAACCAACTCATTGATCACACCTTCTCCCATTTTTAATTGATCACCCCCAACACGGCATACTGCCAAAAGACATCATACTGAATGAATAACGGGGCGTGTTTTCTGCTTTTCTGTATGTGTGTGTGTTTTTGTGACCCTTGCTCGATTGCTTTCTGGATGCATAGTGGGTGGGTGTATCTTGTCCGTAGTCGCCCGGTCTCTATCTCTATGGACAGGTCCTTCAAAATAAATAACGTTACGGACATGCACACGGTAAAAGACTGATGACGATGATCATGGTGATGATGATGACTATCTCCTGTCAGTGTTACTTCAGCACTACACAGACAATTGCTCAGAACTCAACAATCGACGCGTTTCATCTTGTAACACTGGGAAAAGGCGAAGATTTATTTACCGATTTCACTTTATATTCAACTGAGATTGCATAACGTGAGAAAAACTGTGACAGACAGTTTCCCTCTCGTATATACAGTCTGATATTAAAGGAAAAAAGATTTGACAAAGTTTACATTTCATTCCGAAATATTTGGAATGAAAGCCTCACAATATATATATATATATATATATATATATATATATATATATGTATATATATATTATTCATCTCGTTGAATCACCGCTTGATAGAGAGCAACCGGAAAGAAATCAAAATTTATATATATATGCATACAGATCACATGTGCACTTATAACCAGAGATTCATATATATGTAAACACACATACATGCATATAGATGCTATATGCACGTTTACTCTGAGATTCATTTGTATGTAAACACGCACACATGCACACAGATCCTATGTGCACTTATACCCAGTGATTCATATGTAGGTAAACACACACACATATATATATATATATATATATATATATATATATATATATATATATATACGTGACAGATTTGAAGAGAAAAACATTGCCGAATCGCAAACACTTACATCAGTTTTTCACAACAGTATATAATAACACAAAGTTGAATTATACTTTGTGAACGGCTGCACTAGTTACAAGGGGGATACTAAAACCACAGCACGTGTGCAATACACGTAGTGGTTAAGAGAGGGGAGAATTCGGCAAACCGGTGCGACCTCAAGAGAAGGGATGCAAATGGGAGTTGTGTACGGTGTATACACACTATCCAATTTCCATGGTTTTTTGTATGTCCAATGTCTACTAATGGTGGCATTGCCGTATACCTAATTACAAAAATCCAAACTTACCGTATACTAAGTTCCTGAAACCCTCTCCCATCACAGCACAAGAGTTCGCGAACATTCATGTCTTGCCGAGAATGCTCTTTTGTCGCAGTCTACAAGTGCTGACTACATTTGTTTTATTCTTGTTAAGATATCAGCTAATGTAAATCTCTATATATTGGGTTGTTTGGAAAAAAATTACGTATTTCCGAATCACAATCGCCGTTTTAAAAACTTTTTAAACTGCAGCAGACATTTTCAAGGCTTTACTGAGTCAAGATACACTTCACAGATGTTTCTCAACGCATGCATAACAGGACTACCCTTTCGAAATCAATACAGTAATCAGTGGCGAATATTCTGCTCTTTAAAGTCTTTATCCTTCATGGGGTATAACTTTACTACAGACTATTAATGGCATACTGCCGGATAGAGAAGATGATGAAATAAATCCAGACATCGTCCCGTGTAATGTATTCCTGGTTTTG
>OY735230.1:8866585-8901585 GCA_963457665.1 Thysanoteuthis rhombus
AATATTTGTATGAATGGATGAACCAGGTCTTAAATTGTTGTTAAAACAAAAAAGAGTTGAACGGAAATTCTCAGCTAAGCTGAACTTTAATCGATAATTCTGTAATGACAAGTTAGAAATAATTTAGACACAAATGATTGAATAATTGGTATAATATTTGATGTCCCACTTTACAAGATAAATGAATATACCTATCAAAAATATTTTGGTATCTTACTACTTTCTATAAAAGTTCTCAATATCTGCTGTGTCACGATATGATTGTTAGACATTGAATTTTGTATTTCTTTAACAAACCCTCTTATGATATCACTCATTCCATAAGTGAGTAGTATTAATATGATTTGCAATGCATTTACATGATAATGAAATGTGCGATGCATTCCTACAGTAAACTGCTTCAAACGAATTTTCAAATGTCCTTATAATATTTACTGTGTCATGATATATGTAATCATTAGAAGAAATGAAAGTTTTGACTTATTTACTTAATAAATCCAACTTGCGATATCCCGGGTCTTATATACAGTTATGAAGATATGATAAATAAATTATTAGGTAGTTTTGAAGTTAGAAAATGTTTCACAACTGGAATCCAGGTGATGTAAGTAAGAAAAAAAAAATAAATAAAAATAGAGCCATCTTTTTAAGTCGACAGAAAATCTGGATTTCGTATCAGGTTGAAAGGCGTTTCCCCATTTTGTGGTCACTCTAGCAGCGTTCACATCTGCAATGTCGTCTATCACAGTTCTCGTGGTCGACGAGATCTATTTTTTCGCCTTAGAGGTAACGGGATTTGAAAACATCTGGATGCGTTTTGAGGTTTCCGATTTCTTTTTTTCATATATATTCTTTCATCTGTTTTTGCTATTTGCATAAGTGCCTATCAGCGGGAAGAAACATCAATTGAAATGCTATTTGAATGTAGATGTGCCTAATAACGAATATAGATAGATACAGTGAGTGCAAAAGTATCCAATACATTTCAAAAATTTCATTTCAATGTACTAATAAACCATAAAAATTGACAAATTCAGACCAACGATTTCAAATTTTGTAAATGAAATTTCAATGTTGGATCTCGTCTCAATATATATATATATATATATATATATATATATATATATATATCCTTTTTTGGTTTTTGCATTCATTTTGTGATGGGTCAAACTCTGAAGCTGTATACGGATGTCGAAATGAACATTTTGAAAGGTATCGGATATTTTTGCCGACACTGTAGATAGATAGATAGATAGATAGATAGATAGATAGATAGATCTGATTATTTATGCAATAAGCCCGTCACAAAGCCAATATCTTTTGGCTGCATGCTATGGTGGGATGATCAATTAAAATTTTGTTTTTTCATTGGGGTGCAATCACTAGAAATTTCAGATTAAAAAAATGTATTAAAACTGCCGGGCAAAAACTAAGGGACCAACTTGGCAAAAACTTACATTGTAAATTGAACCCCCACAGAAAACTCATGCTTTCAAAAAACAAAAAAATATTTTTCTTCTAGACAGAATAAAGAGTAAATGTTTACATTTTCAGCCCTGTGGCTCCATTGGTGCATCCTGTGCGCGCGATACATATGTACATTGCCAGCAAGTTAGACTCATTTGAAAAAGGATGAAACCTACATTCACAGTTTACGTGACAGTTTAGATTGACGGTTTCTAATAGATATGAAAATACTTTGATAGATAGATATATAGATAGATAGATAGATAGATACATACATACATACATACATACATACATATAACAGATTGATAGATGTTGAAAAGACTGAGATAAATAGATAGGTAGATAGATAGATGCCTTATGAAAACTGTCGCATTACCAATGCATTTCAGCACCAGGGGAAAAGGGGTAATCAATGAATAAGTTACTTGATTGAGCAGTTTGAATTTTCAAGAAAATCATGAATTACACCAGACACAAAGTCAGGGATCAATTTAGCATAAACTTTTATTGCAAACTACCCCCCCCCTAAAAAACTACGTAGAGTGGGGAGGATTCCCCCCTCCAAAAAAAAAAATAATAATAATAATAATAATAATAATAATAATAATAATAATAATAATAGTGAGTAAATAAATTTCAAGCCCTCTAGCTCGATTGGTGCGACCTGTACGTATAATACATCCATGGCCAGCCATCTAGGCAATCAAACCAACCTGAAAAACCTGAGAAATCTGTGATGACACTTTTCGTGAAAGGCTTTGTTAACGGTTTTTAATAGATAGATAGATAGATAGATAGATAGATGGATGGATGGATAAATCGCCGTATATATGTAGGCACATATCACCCTACCCATCCAGACGGAAGCCAGGGCGCAAACACCCGCAAATCATTAAGAAATTGCATATGTGAGTCCCTATCAATTGCGCATAAGTTAAAAAACGTACGCCTCATTCAACACACGTGTCTCTTTGGCATATACGCAACTATAAATAAACAAAACACCCTTATCAACGCTTTGCTGCATCACATTCACATACGGGCTTTGATCTTCCTTCTTGACAAACAAAACACATGGTCTTCGAATCTACCATGAAACACACCGCCTATACCATCTTGGTCCGAGAAACCATTACTTTGGGAAACGGTCAAACAAAACTGAAGGTTTCTTCTGTTCTCGATTAGACATTTACTTACTTATAGTGTCCTCACTTCTTTTGATATAAATTCTTCCATAAATCAAACCTTAAATTCACCTTATACAAAACGCCTGATTATTTCGGCTGCATTAGTGATCTTGAGTTCGGGCGGTTATTTCCCCTAATGGTGTTACACACATATTATCACCAAACTCACTGCAAACATGATCTACAAACACACCACCTCTACCATCCACCAAAAACTCACAATCCAACTATATTTACAACAGTTTTTTTTTTTTTTTTGTGGCACTTTAATTCCTGACGAAGCTTGTAATGTGCGAAACGTTGAAATAGATATTGTCTTAATACTAGCATGTGACGGATTAACCATTAATCCATACTCTTGTATATTCATCTTTCTAGTGTAACGTTTCTCTCGTAATCCTCCCTCAAGATCGGTTTTAGCGTGTGTGAGGTCAATTTACGATTTAACTTTGTGCTAAATTGGTCCCTTAGTAAGCGTCGAACAGCGTTCACGTTCATTTTTTTGTTTTGTTTTTAATTTTGGATATTTTAGTGATCAACACTTAACCAGATGCGAGAGAAGTAATTTTTTCTTTAATAACACCTTTCTCCGAATTTTCAATAGATCACCCCTAAAGCGGTATGCTACCAAAAGACGTTGGTCGCTTAACGCTTTCTATCGAGTGAATAACCAGACCTTTTAAACTTCTTTTATTACTAAACCTTTGCTGATTGTCTTGTAGTAGTAACAGTTGTAGTAATAGAAGTAGTTGTAATAGTAGAAGTAACAGTAGCAGTAGTAGAAGTAATAGTAGTAGCAGTAGTAGTAGTCCAAATTGGACATTTATTTTATTTATCATGCCATAGATTTTAGGAATTTTGTCTCACGTAGTCAAGTTTTATCTCAAGATACTACCGACACTAACTCAGGTCAGGTTCTCGGCCAAAAACGTTTTAATACTGAAATAATCAAAAACAATTACCAAACTTTGTGCTTTGTCGGGTGTATTCGTTCGTAAGCTAGTCCCAAAGATCATTTCTGGTGAGTACGTTTCTAGCTGAGTGCCCAATACTTGTGGCCTTTACCCCAAACTAGGCTATGCTTGATATATAACAGAGGTGGTAAAAAAACTCCATTGTATTGAAACGAAAACGTTCATGGTTAAAAAAAAAAAAAAACAGGAACCGTCAGTTCAATGAGGCGTTAAATCTTAAATTGCTATTATTGCCGGATTGCATGACCCTGAGTTGAAAATAATGTCAGGTAAGAAGTGAATTATCACTGAACACCTTTCTATCAAGTTTCTTGAAAAATTGACTTGAAACAGCTGAGAAAATAAATTTGAAAACGAAGTTTAAAGGCCATCATTGAAACATCTCATAATCATGAGTGAAAGTTTTCTTTAAGTAAGCAGCATCTAATCAAGAAACAGCATCTTATCAGGAGACACTTTTCTATTAAGTTTCTCATGAATCTGACTCAAAACAGCTGGAAAGAAAGTCGATTTTAAGACATGGTTTGTCATTATTGCCAGATCATCGACCCCAAGGGAGATTTTTATTAGTGAAAAGCTTCTCATCAAGAGACACTTTTCGAACAAATTTCAAAAGTGCTTAGAAAAATATGGATGCAGGCCGACCAGGGGCCCTACCAACCGACCGACAGACCGATCGAGAGCCTCTCATATGACGCTTCTAAGAAAGAATAGATAGGGTTTTTCTTGAAAGCACATGAAGAAAGTGTTGAATGATTAAAATACGATCAACATTACATCTAACGGCGTTTGAAAACATCTGGATGCATTTTTGAGTTTCTGATTTCTTTTTTTACATATCTTTTCTTTTATCCACCTTTGTTTTTAGCCAGATGAACTATGTATCGAAAAAAGCATTTGCCATGGGGCCCGTAATTTCAAGGATGAATATTTGGAAACTATCAATTCCGATTCAGTAATTCTGTACTTACTCTATCACTAAGTACTTTCCTGCCTTCAATTTTTATGAATGAGTGCTTGAGATTAGCGAGTTTTATCAATATCAAATTTAGTTAGAGCTTCTTCACAGCTTGCCTCGAATACCTAAGTAACCTCAGATTTGCTGACGACCTTTTTTGCTAAGAACCAAGATGATCTCTAGGAAATGCTAGACGAACTGAATGAAGAAATCAAGAATGTTTGTCCCTACTTGAATGTCAGTTAAACAAATTGGAGGGACAATGACATAACAATCAAAATCGAAAATGAACAGCTGAAGGAAGTAGACCAGTACATCTACGTTGAATAACAAAAATCCATGATCTCCTCCCCAAAATGAAGAAATCAAACGAAAAATCACTCTGGATTGGCAAGCTTTCGGTAGAGCAACCTCAACCTGCAGGAACGCCAGAATCCCATTTGTCCTTAAAAGGAGGGTATACAACCAATCCATAGTCACCTATGGAGCTGTAATATGGAACCTGACCGAAAGATTGGCACTCAAACTGAGAACGATGCAACGTGCACATGAGTGAATCATGATCAAGATCTCATGAAGAGATTCCTAGCACGATATATTAGAGAAAAGGCAGAAATCAGAGATGTCATAAAATCTATTAGAAAACTCAAATAGCAATGGGCTAGTCATGTTGCAAGAATGTCAGACAACCTATTAACATTACGACACACAACGTAAATCCAAAGAGATCATATGCAGAAAATGAGATGACTTGACGGACTAGACAAGTATGTAGAGAATCATTAACATATCTGTAATCTCTATGGCAACAGGGATATCACATTTTATCATTACCGTCTTGTTTCTTGCTCAAGTGTTATTAATGTATTTCATTCAGCCGATTCCATTATGTATGATAGGTCAACAAGAATTGTGACCATTTCAGCAAACACCCAAGCCTCATTTACACAACTCGAATAGAATAAACTACTCACCCATGATTTGGGAATCACCCACCTGAGGGGAATCCTCCCATTCCTAGTTGAAAACCACAGTGTTATGGTATCTCTTCAGATAGGTAAGCAGATGAAAAGAGACAAGTCAAATCACCCTATTTATCGATATAAACAGTTAGTTACATAGATATAAATATGAAATGAACATAATGTGATTGATAAGAAGGTAGGTCTGGCTGGTTGCTTAATAGAAACCATCACGAGGACAAGCATCTTTTCGTAGCATGCTGTGTTGGGAGTGATCAAATAAACAATTGAAAAGGGGGTGATCAATGAATAGACCACATCACTGGAAAGGTCCGAATTTTAACAAAAGCAGCAAAGCTGTCAGATACTAACTAAATCACAAATTATGCCTAAACCTGCGTTTTAATTTGAGCAACATACGAAAAACAACATGATGTTATTTTCCGAGGGCAGGGTGCTGCGTAATGTACAAATCCCCAATGCACTGCAGCTTTTTAGCTTTTTTGCTAAGAGCAAAGTGTAGTATATGTTTCTATCGACTTGATATCGGATATGACCTTGGTCTTTAATGACGCAAACCACAGTTCTTCAGTGAAGGAAAAACAATCGATTTCAAGTTATTCAAGAAATACTGTCAATTATTTTTCTTTTGTGGACCCTAACCTACATATAAGTAGATACTAATTGATTGATTCATTTCTAGTCCGATAACACGAGAAGGGTTAAAGATGGACTTTGGTTTATGGTCCAGATTAATAGGATGGAAGCGCCAATCAGTTCAATATCGAAGTCTCCACATTGGTGACATATCAGATAATAAGCTGATATGAAAAGACTCTGCACTTTGCTATTGGTTAAAAGACCGAAAAGCTGCTGTCTACAGAGATAACAGAATAGGCTTGGTTTGCCGCACGCTATAGCAGCTCATTTTTGTTTGTATGGATGATATTCAACTCTCTCAAAATCTATAAATCAAGTGTTGAAAAGTATATATATATATATATATATATATATATATATATATATATATATATATGATATACGAACACGCACATGTTATTAGAGACTCATGAAGTGTGTTTGTATGCACTGGTAATTATAACAGTTCAAGAACAAATTAAAATATCATGATTTCTCGTATTTCTCCGCAATTCTGGCTTTCTTTTCTCTTCCGCTTATGACCCACAAGCAAAGTCATGTCTACGATCTCCATTCCTTCGTTTTTTTCTTTTTCGTTTACGAATACGCGATCTGGTCTTCTCATTTGCAAGGGATGGTCGGTCTGGATCGCGATGTTGTTGAGTCTGTCTGTTCGTCTGTCTGTTTGTCTGTCTGTCGATACATTTGTCCACTCGATATCTCTATAAGTTAGATGAAATTCTATTCAAGGATGGGACATGTGCTATTTAGAGAATGATTTAATTTGGGCACAAATCCAGGAATTGGGATGATTTTAATATTTCCCAATAAAAGAGCTTAAAAATCAACAGTTAATGAAAAAGCTAAATTTAAATTTGAAGGAAAGGAACTCGATATTTGTTCACTTTAAATTATTTTCCAGTGTTTTTATACGTGTACATATTTGAATCTGATTCAGATTTTAGTTAAGTGTACAGTGTTGGCAGAAGTATGCGTTCTCTGAGTGCTTTCCAGTTCTTGTTATTGTTATTCTCTTTTTATGAATATTATTATCGTTGCTATGCCAGTTATTTCGTCATGCAATAACAATTAAATGGTGAGTGTTTTGCATACATGAAGAGAATCTTAGCCAAACCTGCATCGTTAGTCTGCGTGAATACGAGTGCGCACGCGTCGGCGCATGCGTATTTTTTCTTTTCTTTTCTTTTTTTTTCAGGATTTATTTATTTGCCGCCATTGTTTTCAAAGTCGGCCGCTCTTTGCTAAATTCTCGTCGGCCATTACGTGTCGTCCCCGTTGAAGTTTGTAACATAAAACCTGACCGTAGAAGTATGAAAACAATAAACAAATGCACAATTAGATCAAATTACATAAGCAACCATCATCGTTCTCTTGTCTAACTATCTTCCTCTGACAGAGGGGCTTCCTTTTTTTTTTCCTTTGAATTTCATAGATACGATTTATTATTTATTTTAGGGTTTTTTTTTTCGTTACTTTTTGTGAAAAAAAATAATAATAAAGATTCTCATTATTTTTTTATATCTTTCTTTTTGTTTTCAGTGTTTTCAGGGTGTTTAGTTACGTTTTTTTTATCTTTGAATTTCATAGATACGATTTATTATGTTTAAGGCTTCTTTTCGTTGTTGTTCTTTTAAAATATTCATCATTTTTTATCCCTCTTTTTTTTTCACTTTTTTTGTTGTTTTGAGGGTGTTTAGTTACGGTTTTCTGATGTTGGGAAATTTGGTATTTTAATGTTGATTCATAAATGTAGTAGTAATTTTTTCTTGTTACTCTTAACGGTGGATGATGTAATGGTAATTGTAGCAATTGCACTTAAGAACACGTAACAAAATTATTGCAAGAAATGATAATAATAATAATAATAATAATAATAATAATAATAATAATAATAATAATAATAATAATGATTGAATCAAACGAGTAATATGCCGCCTCTGCGGAAAAAGAGATGAGACGGTATCAAGTTTTTCCAAACTTCTCGAGAACCGGTTACGTGGCTAGGATGCAACTGGACAACCAATGAGTAATGACCCTTTTTGTGCGTGCGTGGACGAACACTCTCTCATGAAGTTACTCAGTCGGCACTGAGATGCCATTGAGTGAGATTTCGTACTTTGTGATCGTCGCACTCACAATGACCGATCGAATATATCAGCGAATATGTATTAAAGTTTGATTTGGAAAAAAACAAAACAAAAAAAAAAAACAAGAAACAAAAAAAAGCATCGCATTACCCAGGTCTGTCAACTCCTGCAATGAAATTTGGTTCCCGGTGACTTCAGGCTTTTCTCAGGACTAGAATCGCCATTGAAAAGGGTGAATATCAGACCGTGGACTAGGTTGAAGACAATGCAGCTGATGACAATCCTGAAAGAAGACTTTGAATTGTGGAAACGATGGTAAATCAAGTGTGTGTGGTTCAAATATGAGTACTTTGATAAAGACTAAGACAACATTGTCTCAAGTAGGCAATTAGTCCGTAGCTTGACACATAAAGTTATCAACTAAATTTTGAACTGGATTCTTTACTGTCGAAAGTTCAACCTGTGTGACTAATATCCCAAACTGAATTGACAAGAAAGGAGATTATGCTGAAAATGTATATTTATTGTATTCATTTTTCCCTAATTACGCAGCCGATCTATTGATGTACTTACATAGATAGATGAAAATTGACTGAGCTCTTGAACGCACACAATGACACACAGTTGAAGATGTTAAACAGTAGTATCTATTCGTAGGCATCCTTTCTTATTCTACCCGTTCCAACAGTGAATGAAAAAAAGTATCCGATACATTTCGTCAAACTATAGCCTAAATCAGAGGCTGGAGTTGACTTTAGGTTTTTTCTACCATACCAACAAAAACAATCCTCACATAATTACCGACTGAGTCAAATGGGCTAGTCTCACGTATCTACAAAAATGTATATTTCATTTTGTTATTTATTATATATACAATACGACAGCTGCAGAAACTATCATCAGTCGGAATGTACACGATTAAAATTTCTCTACCGTGATGTGATATCAACACAAAATGATCAGTGGGCGGCTCTCTTACCTACTGAGCCCACCAGACAAGTCTTATATATCCACGAAAACGTATCATATATTCGTAAACAACAAAAAAAGATATTTGACTTTACTTTTACGCCATAAGCTGAAGAGAAACGAAAGCCAGAATTGTGGAGAAATACGAGAAATCATGATATCTTAATATGTTTAGTGTGTTTTATTATATAACGCCGCAGTAATCATCTTCAGTTGGAATAGAAGTTGGGGGTAGTTTGACCTTACAGCAGGCAGGCTTGTATTCTAACATATTTAACATATTTCAGCATCATCAGCAAAAGCAGCAGTCATATAGCGTCCGTCGTTGGACATAAATTCACAGGACCTCTCTATCATGGGCATCGTGGAGCCAGTATTTTCAGAATTAACCAAGCTCGTCACACCATCTTATTTTCTGTTGGCCACAATTTCGCATATGATCTCTGGGGATCCACGTTGTGAGTCGTGATGTCCAGCAGTTTTCAGACATTTTTGCAACATATCCAGCCCATTGCCATTTGATATGGATATCCTGGACTTCGGTATTTTCTCTTATATACAATACTGTCTTGTAATCTCTCTATGTGAGGCTGAGCATCATGCTCTAATGTGCACGTTGCATGGTTCTCTGTTTGGATGGTCAAAATTTCTGTTAGGCTCAACGGTTCAGCTCCATTGGTGACTATGTATTGGTTGTATACTCTTCTTTCAAGGACCAATAGCGTTTTCTTGTCCCTGCAGGCTGAGCTTGCTTTACTGAAAGTTTGCCTTCCTGGAGTGATTCTTCGTTTTTATTTTCCCTCTTTCTGATCATTTCATGGAGATTCGTTGTCCCACGTGGATATAGTGGTCTTCTTTCTTCGGCTGTACATTTTCGATTTTGATTGTTGTGTCTTCGTCTTCAATAAGTCTGTTGTACATGATATTTGCTTTCTATGCTCCATATGTGACTATCGGTAAGATGGAATGATTGTATACCTTTCTTTTTAGGACTAGTGGTATTTGTGTGTATACAGCTTCAAGATTGATCAGAAATATTTCTTTTGGAATGTATCTGGTATTGGTTGTGAATCTCATTTTGGATCTTTGTTCATGAGTTTTCTGAGATTCAATCTTGTTTTAAAATGTGTTTGGCTTTTTATATTTGCCGCACAAACATTGATCTTTTGGTTATAACTCTGTCAGTTTTGACGCTGTAGGAATATGTTATACCGTATAAACAGCACTGTGATAAGTGGAGCCCAAGCAGGGAAAGCTCGAAGCCGTAACCAGCGAAAGGGATCTACTTACTTACTCATAAGCAGCTTTACCAGATCCGTCTTTGGTTGTATCAGACCGAAATTTTTAAAAACTCAAATCAAATAGCCTCAGCACCAAAATAAGTTTTTTTATCAATTGTTCGTGTAAATTATGTCGTATCATATTTATGAATAGGGATTGTTATTTTTTTTTTGGGGGGGGGGTGTAAATTTTCCTTTCGTACAAATTAGAAACCCTCAACCAAAACTGTCGACAAAACTAAAAACATAAGTTTCTTCGATTTTTAAGTTGGTCTCTCTGGTTCGCTAAGTATGTATCACGAGTACAGACAATGGAGCTAGAGGGCTGAAAATAACAATTACTCTTTATACTTTCTGGGTATTTTTTTAATTAACCCAAAATAGATTATAAATTGCAGGTGCAATTTGCATTGTGAGTTTATGCTAAATTGAGTTTGTATCCGTCAGTATCAACGCTTGTTTTTCGAAAATTCAGACACCTTCCAGTGATCACTGCCCAACAAAATGATTGAGCGGTAACTTATCCATTGATTGCAGTTTTTCTAATTTTTTTAATTGATCACCCCCAACACGGCATAGTGCCAAAAGGTGTTGGTTATGTAACAGTTTCAGCTGCGAGACTAACCAGATCTGTTTTAATAGCTCTGTTCAGTACAAAATATACTTAATTTTGGTCTTGATAAATACCAAATATCAACCCTGTTCACAAGTACGTAAGAATAAAATGTTTGCAATCATTTAGACTTTTTGTATCTACTGAATGCGTAGAAGCATTTGTACTCATTGAACCCAAAATGGATCCAGGCATCAATTAGCTATGACATTTACTATTATGCTTTCCTTTTACGGACCTATTTTCAATCGGCTATTTCCTAAACCGTGAGACCACTGCTTACTGACTCAAAAGCAGGGTTGCCAGGTGTCTTTTGTCGCACAAGAACAAATTTGTATGGTCTTGGGGCCATATTGAGTAGCACCATTACCAAAATAATCAAACAACTTAATTTCCATCATAAGACCAAATTTGTTTGGTCTTGAGATCATATTGAATTGCGTCAGTACCAAAATATTCTAATAACAAAAGATCCATCTCCAGACCAAATTTGTATGGTCTTGGGACCAAATTAAGTAGGTTTAGTACCCGAATAATCAAATGACTTTAAATCCATTACCATAAAAAAGCTCGATGGAAAATTAAAATAAACACTCATCTTTTCATCTATTGTACGTGTATATTCATGTTATATCATATTCATATATAAGGGATTGTTATCTTTCGTAAATTTACCTTCGGTACCAAATCCTTATTATAGGGACCAAATAGTTCGGTTCTGTAGAGAATTCGCCCACTTTGGGAATTGAAAAAAAAAAGATACAAAATGGCTACCCTGCTTACAAGTATGTTGAAATCCTTTTTAAAAAATCAATGTATCAAACACTTTTTGCATCCACTGTATACGTAAAAGCATTTGTACTCATTTGTATTTATGAATCCAGAAAATCCAGGTATCAATTCGCTGCGACGTTCATTGTCTCGCTTTCCTCTCACGGACGTATTTTCGACCGGCAATTTCCGTATAGAATTACTTCACTTCAATTCCCCGACAAACTCAGTCATTTCCTATCGCCCTTGACTCGGCACCATCAAAACTGTACCCAACCAAAAATATCTCCGGCGAAAAATAACAAAGGAAAGGAAAGAAGGGAAAAAAAGAGTAAGACAGGTCTGATTGGTCACTCTATAGAAACTGTCAAGCAAAAACGTCTTTTGATAGCATGCCGTGTTGAGGGTGATCAATTAAGAAATTTGGAAAAAAGGGGAATTAATGAATGAGTTACTTCTCCTGTCTCCTTTTGGGCAGTTATCTCTAAAAAAGTATGAATTTTCAAGAAAAAAAAATTGGGGAAATCCCACTGAAAACAAACTAAGAAATGAATTTGGCGTAAATTTACATTGTAAATTGACCTCCAGTACAAACCAATATAAGGGAAACATAAATAAGAGTAGATGTTTAAATTTTCAACTCTATAGCTTCATTACTCAGGCCTGTAAACATGATACATATATAGCTAGCCAGCTAGCTCAACTTGAAAACTGAAGAAACCTATGTTGACAGTTTTGGGTGACAGTTTTGGTTGACGGTTTCAAATACCCACATGGAGTCTGTCTACAGTATTTGTTGTCATTGTGTCGGGCTGTCTTTTACTTTGCAATGCGAGACTGGTGCTAGGGTTACGTCACAACCCGCACTGTGACATTGTTTCAAATCGCTGGCCTATTATTATTATTCTGTGTTATTTGGAAGAGTCGCAAAATTATCCAAGCAGACCCGGTTGTGACTGTTGCTGAGGGCGGATGTTATTCAACTGGGGATATGTTGAATCTGGTCTCATCGTGTTGGGGATCTCTCTGTACTCAGTTGAACTGCATGGAAATAAAAAGCAGAATAAAGATCATTATTATTATTATTATTATTATTATTATTATTATTATTATTATTATTATTATTATTATTATTATTATTATTATTATTCCAACTTTATTCAGACAACCCAGTTCCTTCTTCCCATCTTTCATCTTGACACAACGTTTCGGTCATTTCATTCAACAACCTTCTTCAGGTGTGATATGTAATATCCGTAAGGAAAGAGTCACCTTTTCCGGTCTTTTTTTTCTCCAGTAGTTCGAAGCAGAACCGGTATCAAAAACCAAGAAAAAAAATCAAACGTTAACAGCCACCTTTGAAAAATGATTCTTCACAAATTGATGATGATAATAATAATAATAATAATAATAATAATAATAATAATAATAATAATAATAATAATAATAATAATAATAATAATAATACGGAGAAGAAGAGGGAGAAGAGGTTATTCAGGTACATTTGAAAGGACTGTGATAGATAGATAGATAGATGGATAGATAGATAGATAGATAGATAGATATGGAAAGGGTGAGACAGATGAATAAACAAACAGGCAGAAAGATGGAAAGGAAGTGGTGAATAGATAGAGAAAAAAATAGACAGAGATAGAGAGATAGATGAATGTTGAGAGACCGAGATAGATAGATAGATAGATAGATAGTATGAGCAGTTTAAAATAGTAATTACTA
The DNA here is from genome assembly GCA_963457665.1 of Thysanoteuthis rhombus. NCBI lineage: Eukaryota > Metazoa > Mollusca > Cephalopoda > Oegopsida > Thysanoteuthidae > Thysanoteuthis > Thysanoteuthis major. The sequence continues at coordinate 8,880,251 of OY735230.1, forward strand.
ATAGATACCAAGCGGTTGCTAATCTACGTTAATATCAGTGCTAATGGTCTTCTGGTACAGCCATGTCTCTGATCCAGCAAAAATTCTTTACCTTTTCCCCAATAACTAGATCTCTTAGCTTGGATTTGATGATCGGACTGGATCTCAGATTTCGAGATAATTTCACTTTTTCTATTGTCTACGACGGCTTATAGTTTGTGCACATTCTGTTTGTTTGCTCAGATTAATTCAAATCGACTTGAACTGGAGAAGACTTTGTTTTTGAATACAAAAAAAAAGATCCACTTCAAAATTAGGAGAGTAAACTGATGTGAAAAATGTACATTTCCTACATAGATATATATTTCCTTCGTGATCCGAGATCTAAGATCAGTGACTGCCAAAAGGTTGTCCTACTGACTGAGCTAAATTGACAAGTCTAAGTCATCAAAATTAACGACATTGATAAGTAAGGGCTTATTTCATTCTAATATATATATATATGAATATGAATATGAATCTGATTCTCCTGAAGAAGCCAAAACAGGACAGAAACATAAACGTGTTTGCGTAGCGAATCTTCACTCCATCATTCGTACATATATATATATATATATATATATATATATATATATATATATATATATACCGAATACCTCCCAAAGGCAAAAGTTTTGGTGTACTAATCGCTAAAATCACTTAAATAGTTTCCAAATCCGCTTTTTACCCTTTTCAATCTAAAAGTACGTCCAACAAATCCTTGTTGTTCTTTTATCACCAGATATATATACATGTGTGTGTGCGTGCGTGCATGCATGTATATATATATATATATATATATATATATATATATATATATATATATATATGTATATAAGAGTTGCAATATAAATAATAATCTTCAGTTGCAATGGACTTTGACCCTGCAGCAAGTGGGCATGTTATTATAGTGGTCGTGAGAATTCATCCTCTGTGTATCCATTACAGTGATTCTCAACCTTTAATGCCCACGCATCCTTCTTGGGTTTCCAATTTAATTTTTTTTTTTTTTCGAATTCGCTAGTCCAGTGTTTCCAATTTCAATTTTCGTCTGATTTTTTTTTTTTTCAGTTCTTTGAAATTGGGAGTCCTGTGTTGCTGATTTAGATGTTTTTTTTTTCAATGTTGTTTTTTTTTTTTCATCTCGGAGTGGTTCCCACATTCGAAAAATTGAAAATGTCTATATGGGCAACCGTACTTCGCCATGTTTTAGAATGTGATGCCTCCCTTCCAAGACTGCCTGACTCAGAATTTGCATTCTAAAAAATAAATGTTGAAAAGTGTTTCCGTATTAACACACATATACACCCACTTAGATTATTTGAAAAAAAGAAGACGTGTAATTCATCCATACAAGCAGAGCCAAGAAGTGAATATTCGTACAATTTGAATCTAACAATCATTGGTCTCAATTTCTTCTCCTCGGAAACCCTAACATTACCCGCTAGTTAAGAAACTCTAGTCAATCATTAGTCGATTAGTTTAAATAATAGTAGAAACTAGTAGTTTCCCTTGAAGATCAAGTGACGGCAAGTCTCAATTCTACAGGACTCTCTTCAGTTCTCTCGTTGACTTCAATCGTGCCCTCGTTTGAATAGTGATAGCTGTTACCCTGGATTCCTAATTACCCCATAATCTGCTAGGTTCTCGGGGTGGGGAGCTGTTCCCAGGACTCTGATCACAATTAACACTACCGTCGCTTTCACGTTCCGCAATTTCTTCAGCTCACTGACGAGGTCCAGATACTTATCCACGAACCAGATGATTTCATGTCTCGCTCTCTAGAATAAATTCGGGTCTGTACACGTACAATGGGTTTGAATGGTTAGAATTCATTATTATTATTATTATTATTATTATTATTATTATTATTATTATTATTATTATTACTGGATGAATGTAGCCCCACAAATGGCCCTCTCGCCCAACCAGCCAAGTGGGAAACAGATTCTCCTCTGTGTGTGTGTGTGTATGTGTACTGGCGGCCCCGTTCACAAATTTGAAAACGTGCCGTACAGCTCTAAGCACCATCTAAAAACGTTTTGCTGATATTATTGTTGTTGTTGTTGTTGTTGTTGTTGTTGTTGTTGTTGTTGTTGTTGTTGTTGTTTCAAAGAAAGTGTGGGGGCGGGGGGCGACCCTACGGTCATTTTGAACCAACAATGCCCAAATCTTGCGCTGGTATTTGTATTTTGTTTTTTTGTTGATAAACGACTAATCCTTTGTAGATAATCTGTTTTGTTCGTTTTGGATAATTTTTGTTATTTTGTTTACATTATTAGTTCTGGTACACGCACGGGCAACGGCGATTCATTCGGCCAAGGTACTCATATAATAACAACAACAACAGCATCAACAATAATAATAATGATAATGATAATGATAATAATAATGATAACAATAATGATGATAATGATGATAATAATAATAATTAGTAGTAGTAGTAGTAGTAGTAGTAGTAGTAGTAATAAGTAGTAGTAGTAATAGTAGTCGTAGTAGTAGTTCGTTTTAATAGTGTTATTAGACTTTCTACTCTGTATATATGTTAATATAATTAGTGTTGTTATCGTTGTTGTTGTTGTTGTTATTGTTAATGTTGTTGTTATTGTTGTTGTTAATGTTGTTGTTATTGTTGTTGTTAATGTTGTTGTTATTGTTGTTGTTGTCGTTACTGGAAGTAAAATCGCAGTTTTGATTTTCAATGGATTCTTACATTCCTTTTTCACTTTCTTCAAAATATTTTTTCATTTGCGAATAGACTTTTTTTTGCACCATTTTTTTTTTCCTTTTTAAATTCAAACAATTTTTCCTTCGTTTTTAAATTTTCTCGTCTTTTATTCTCATTGTGTATATGTTGTTTTGTTTTTTTTCTCGTTGCTGGTTTTCGTTTTTTGTATTCGCTTTTTTTTTATTCTCTTTCTTTCTTCCCGTATATTTGAAGAAAAAAAAAGAAAGAAAGAAAGAAAAAGGAAATTCTGAACAGGTAATCCGATCTCATTTTTGTAGGCTTTAATCTGAAAAACGAAAATAAATTAAAATAAATAAAATAACAGTTTTAAAAAGAAAGAATTTCCTTTTGCAAAAGCCAAATAAACAAACTCTTTAAGGTTACTTTATTCTTCGACTGTAGCAGACCAGGATTGATGCAACTGATCCCCGTAACAACCAGAAACGAAATGTAATGTATATGTTTGTCGCTTTATATTGTTTATAAACATGTGGGGTAAAATATCCAAAGTTTTTGCCAAGAAAGAAGCAAACATGTTTCCCTCGAACGAATTTCTTGTCTTTTCGTTTTTAATCTTTTCACGGTTTTGACGGGTGTGCGGTAATTACTTCTGTTTTATTTAAAAAGAGAAGAAAAAAAAAAAAGATGGGGGAAAATACGCCGACGAAATTGCATCATCGTAAAAAGAATAATTTCTCATTTACAGTCAGAAACTGTCATCTAAAATTGTCACCAAAGCTGTTAGCATAGGTTCCTTCAGTTCCCAAGTCGGTCTGGATGGCTTGCTGGTTGGCTATGTATGTATAACGTGCACGGGCCACACCAATAGCGCCAGAGGGTTTGGAATTCTTACTCAGCACTATTTCAGCACCGTCAGCCAAAACTTTAAACAAAGGTTTCTTCAGTTCCTAAGTCGGTCTGGATGGCTTGCTGGTTGGCTATGTATGTATAACGTGCACAGGCCACACCAATAGGGCCAGAGGATTTGGAATTTCTACTCAACACTACTTCAACACCGTCAGCCAAAACTGTAAACAAAGGTTTCTTCAGATCCTAAGTCGGTCTGGATGGCTTGCTGGTTGGCTATGTATGTATAACGTGCACAGGCCACACCAATAGGGCCAGAGGGTTTGGAATTCTTACTCAACACTACTTCAGCACCGTCAGCCAAAACTTTAAACAAAGGTTTCTTCAGTTCCTAAGTTGGTCTGGATGGCTTGCTGGTTGGCTATGTATATATAACGTGCACGGGCCACACCAATAGGGCCAGAGGGTTTGGAGTTTTTACTCAACATTACTTCAACACCGTCAGCCAAAACTGTAAACAAAGGTTTCTTCAGATCCTAAATTGGTCTGGATGGCTTGTTGGTTGGCTATGTATGTATAACGTACACAGGCCGCACCAATAGGGCCAGAGGGTTTGGAATTTATTTTTTTTCGACTCTGCCAGCCATAACTCTCAACATAAGTTTCTCCAGTTTTCAAGATGGTCCGGCTGGTTAACTGATTGGATGTTTATGTATGTAAGTATGCAACATGCTCGCAGGTTACACCAATGGAGATAGAGGCTTTGAAATTTTAATGTTTGTTACTTTGACACCGTCAACGAGAACTGTCACCAAAATTATCAACATAGTTTTCTTCCGTGTTCAAGTTGGTCTGGCTAGCTGGATATGTAAGTATGTATGTACAGAACACATCGATGGTGCTAGAGGGTTGGAAATTGAGACGTTTACTCCTTCAACACCGTCAGGCAAAACTGTCAACATAGATTTCTTTAGTTATATAGTTGGTCTGGCTGGCTAGCAAACTGGCTATGTATATATTACGCGTACAGCTTACATCAACAGAGCTAAAGGGCTAAATTCTTTAACATATACTTTTTATCATGCCTAGGAAAAACATCTCCTTTGTTTTTTGAAAAACCCTTCCCCTTAATAGGATTTTAGTAGGAGGGTTCAATTTGCAATGTAACTTTATGCTAGATTGACCCTTGTTTGCGTCCAGTAGCAATCATCTTTTTTTTTATAACTCAGACTTTTTTAGTGAATTTAAATGATCACTGTTCAACAAAAGGCAAGAAAGAAGTAACTAATTCATTGATTATTCCTTCTTCCAATGTTTCAACTGATCATCCCCAACATGACATGCTGCCAAGAGACGTTGATCACGCGACAGTTTGTAGTGAGTGAGTCACTAGACCTGTCTTTTTTTCTTCATTTTATCGAAAGAAACACGAAATGCGCGGAAAAAAGAGTTTCTATTACACGAGTACACACAGACAGGCTTGCCTACATACAGTGGGCACAAAAAGAATATTATACAGGGCGAAAAAAAAAATTGTATTAGCATAGTAATACAGCTAAAGTTCTCGGCACCCGGGGGCAAAGGCTACGCCCAGGGGCAAAGATAGGGCCTGGGGCAAAGACAGCGTCTGGGAACAATTGAGCAATATTTTGAAGGAGGGGGGCATCATCATTAGTTAACACTTATGATACGTCAGAGAGGATTTGCACATACTCAGGAGGGGTCGACTGCCCCCCCCCCCTATTGCTGTGCCTCTAATAAAGCTTCAAAAATTGAATGAATTTGGACTGAAGGATAGAAAAATGCTTATAATTGGTTCGGTGGGACCAATACCGATCATCTATCTATCTATCTATCTATCTATCTATCTATCTATATATATATATATATATATATATATATATATATATATATATATATATGTATATGTATATATATATATATATATATATATATATATATATATATATATATATATGTGTGTGTGTGTGTGTGTGTGTGTGTGTGTATGTTTCTTTCAGTTTAAATACCTATCTACGCACACTTACACACACACACACACACACACACACACACACACACACTCATACACACACATTATCCGATCATATCACCAAAAATCATATAGTTAGGTATCATTTATATAACTAAAATATTGCCCGTCATATGTAGGATTTTCAGTATTTGAAATACGTTTCGAAAAATTTGAAGTTTTGTCTTCCTTGGTTATCAATATTCAACCATCCCTTAAAAGCTTGTGAATTGAAGCGGGCTTTCATCACATGGTAAAGGAAAACTGAACTAACACTCACTTTACAATCGAACAGACACTTGCTAAACTGACTGATGTTCATCGAATCTTGATTTTAAAAAATGCTTCTTTATGTATATAATATATTATTATCAATTCCTTGACTCCATTGTTATATTTTTAATGGAAACATTAGTATATATCGAATTAATTTCGTTATGAATACAAAATTCTGTGGTGTTAATTTTATCATTTGTTGAATGCAGGCTCTGAAAATAGTCTAAAACCTGACTTATGAACGCAAAAATTATTTTCCTTTCCTTACCATTTTATTCAGACGTAATGAGGGGTTTTGTATGCAAAATATGAAGCGTGCATTTGGACAAGAGATTTATTATTCAAAGCCATATGTGAAGATGTATTTATCATGCAGGGGGGGGGGGGCAGTTCACAACTAAATACCAATAGAAAACCAATCCCTGCTCTATTGCCAGAGACGTCTTACTCTAAGATGTATTAATCTTGGAGTGATTATTTCATTAACTAGTAGTAGAAAACTGACTTAAACCCTATTAATCCTCATCACATGTCCATATATTTTTAAAAAAGTAAAAAAAACCCTGTTATTTGTATGCATTCTCTCTTCTCTTTAATACCTTTTTATTCAAACATTTTGGAACGATGTGAGTAAAATATGAAACTTGTAGCTGATCAAAACACTTCAGTATGAACAAAAAAACACAGAACCTTTTTAACGTTACGGTGTTTGTAAGGATTGGTTATATTTGCGTCAGTTTTGTGTGTTTTTTCACAATATTATATAAACGTATATAACATATTCATTTTAAAAAAATATGTGCATGTATAACCATGGAATTGAGCACTCTGGTAGACGGGGAGTTATGCATAGGTGTATATATACATGTATATCGCTTAATTCGGTCCCACTGACCGTCCATTTCTGCGTAGGGCAGGGGGTACAGCATGTGGCTCTGAGTCAGGAGCAAAGGCCTTCTACCCTCCCTTGTGGTACTATAGCCACACCGAAACGGCTGTGTGGATGACACGATTATTAATTATATATATATATATATATATATATATATATATATATATATATATATATATATATATATATATATATATATATATATATATATGCATATATACTCATTATATGAAATGTGTGCAAGGGTTCCCAACATTTTCTATTAAAAACTGCTTAGATTTCGACTTTGGTAGTTGAGTATTCGTATATGTATGTGTGTATGTGCGTGTGTGTGTGCGGTGTGTGGTATATATTCACTTAGATGGCTGTAACCTCCTATGAAATTAAAGGTTATCATATTATCATTTAAACATTGGGAAAATGTGTATCAACCTGCCCCGTCCGTTGGAATAGTTTATACAATCTGATGGGGCAAGTTAGTTCTTCTGCTAATAGATACAGATACAATGAATATACTGTAATAATTGAGATAGGACAAGAGGAATCATGCAGGATCCCAATGATGCATTTTGATAATGCTGAAGATGGATAAAAAGAACAAAAGGAAAAGCACAACGACACCAAGCAGAATTTTATTGACACACCTCTCCCAAGAAAACAACATCAGCAGAAAAATTTTAGCCATCAAAAGGCAAAATTATTGATTCGATCGCTCATGCTTGACAATTAATGTCCGAATCCAGAATCATCAGATCTACAGTTTTAACAAAATAATCCCTGTAGTTTTCTAAAATGCACACAACATGTGACAAGATGTGCACTTTACGCAGTTCTCACGAGATTTTGTATCGGAATAAAAACCTACGCGAACCAAGCAAAAGGTTTCATCAGCTGTGGATTTATCAGTGTTGTTAGTTTCCCTTTCTATCTTGTTTCTGGCACTCCTTACTCTCCACTCCTTTCTCTGAACACCTTTTGACGTTTTTTTTTTGTTATTCAGTGGATTTTTTGTTTTACCCCCGGCTCAATTGCATACAATTACAGTGTATAAAGTTGCCCACTTACAATGTAGCAACCATACCCAAATGCATGGCTTTGTTTACATTCTATTCCAAAGAAATGTTGCGATAGAATCTGTCCAAAATATGATAATGATGATAATACACATATATATATACATACATATATATATATATATGTATATATATATATATATACATACATACATATATATATATATATATATATATATATATATGTGTGTGTGTGTGTGTGAGTGTGTGTGTGTGTGTGTGTGTAATGAAGTAAAGATCCGTTGCTCAATTGCATTCATGTTTCTATCCCTTGAGCTTCATTAGGCAAATAATCTTCATCATATCTTGAGCTCTACTCTAAATCAACTTAATATTCAATATTGAATATCTCAAACACTTTATGAAATGAACCCACCAAATGTCGGATTTAGTATCACATCATATTTTATTGTATTTCTGATTTGTATTATATACATATATATATATATATATATATATATATATATATATATATATATATATATATATATATATATACTGCTTATTGTCTGTTCACTTCAACATAGACTACACTATCACCAATCACGTGAAATAGGCACTCCTTCGCCAAAGTGGAAATTTTTCTCACCAAGGTGAAACAACGTTTTAATACATTAACTTTCATGACATATATATATATATATATATATATGTATATATATATATATATATATATATATATATATATATATATATATATATATATATATATATATATATATATATATATATATATATATATATATATATATATATATATATAAGAGGGGTATTTACGAAGCTTGTCTTAGTCTGGTTCATGGCTACAAGAGCTAGGCACCCGGGAATAGTCAATCTGACTCGACTAACTCGTTAACCATTAGCCTACGTCCGTGCATTGAATGCATGTACACACACACACACACACACACACACATACACACACACACACAACATCCATGCACACGTATACAGGGATATAGATGAATTATATTAATGATTTATTCCCCTCATATTAGAAACCATCAACCAAAACTGTCAACATAGATTTCTTGGATTTTTTGCGTACGTACTGGAGGGCTGAAAATCCAAGCATCTATTCCTTATCATCATTCAGGAGAACATTCTGGGTTTTTTTGGAGGGGGGGGGCTCTTACCCCACACCCCAATACTTTTTTTTAAAAAGGGAGTTCAGTTAGTAATGAAAGTTTATGCCGAATAGATCCCTTAGTTTTGTGCCTGCTTGTTTTGAAAATTCAGGCATTTTTAGTGATCACTGCCCAAGTCGAATGAAGTATCGATCTTTTTTTCTAATTGATCATCCCCAACATGGCATACTAACAGCAGATGTTGGTTGTGCAGCGGTTTCTATCAAGGGACTAACCAGACCTGTTTTATAATTTCAGTCATATTTTATCATCTGTCGTTCATTTTGTCATTGTTCGGAGCACACTAACCATGAGATCTCGTCTCTTCTCGTTGCATCTCGTTACTTCTCGTCTCGCTCCGCATTTTTATGGAAATATATCCGTCCATTTCGACTTTCATGCCGGCCTTATTCCTTTATTCTGACGTATTAGGATTTTTATTTTTCGTTTTTATTTTATTTTATGCTTTCTCCATATTTCTTTAGTGGTTTGACTTGCTTTTTTTTTTTACATTTCCACCGAGCCTTTCGTTGGTTTGCGACGTGTGAAACCTTATATGTGTGTATGAACAATGAGGAAAACGGACTGTCATCGTTCCAGTCATGTTTCTCTGGAACGAATTGTCGGGTGGTGTTCGGGGACTAGAGATTAAAAGATCGGAAAGATAAAAATGTCGGCTGATTTAATAGAAGCAAGAATAAAAGCAGTGTGGAGCCTGAATTGGAAGAAAGAAAGAAAAATGAAGTGAAAGAAAAAGGAATGAAAGAAAGAAAGGGAAAAAAAGAGGAAGAAAGACAGCAAAAAGGAAGAAAAGAGGGAAGCAAGGGAGGGAGGAAAGTTGAATGAGGAGATGAGTGGTTAAAGAAAGAAAGGAAGGAGGGTAACGTAGAAGAAAAAGGAATAGAAGAATGAAAGAAAGAAAGAAAGAAAGAAAGGAAAAAGGGAGGAAGGAAGAGATAGACAGTGACTAACAAAATGAATGAATGGAGGAAAGAAAGGAATGACGGAGGTAAAGAAGAAAGAGACAAATAAGGAAGGACAAGATAAATGAAAGAAAGAAAGAAAGAATGACAGACAGACAAGATGGAAGAAAAGGATGTGAAAGGAAAAAAGAAAGAAAGAAGAAAAATTGTGAAGGACAAGATGGATAAATAAAAGGAAGGAAGGAAAAAAAACTGATTGAAATTGAGAAACGAATGATGAAAGGCTCAGTCAAAAAGAAGGGACGATAGGATGCAAAAAGAAATAGAAGAAAAAGGGAAGAAATGTATTTTTTTGAAAAAATTTGGAAAACAAATGAGAAAAAAGAATAGAAATAATTAAAAAGCAGGGAAAAGAAGAAAAAAATTAAAAAGAAGAAACAAGAAGTGTGAGTTCGATGATGCGTCCACCATCCTCACGCCCATATTTTAAATGAATCCTAAACGAAGTAGCAGTAATGGTATCATTACTAGCTGTGGTAGTAGTGGCAGGAAGAGAAAGGGGAAGGCAGTTCAATCGAAGGTCTGGGCCAAGTTTCTAATCAGCCCAACATGATACAGCTGATATATATATATATATATATATATATATATATATATATATATATATATATATATATATATATATATATATACACACATATATATATATATGTGTGTGTGTGTGTGTGTGTGTGTGTGTGTGTGGACTGACCGATGAAAAGTGTTTTATAGAGATGCAGGGCTGCGCCTAAAAGCGAACACAAAAAAAAAACAGGAAAATAAATGAATTATAAATTTTTTAAAAAGCGAAGGGAAAATAGAATTAAAAAAAGGAAAGAATCTAAAAGGGAAAAAAAAAGAAAAAACGAACAACAAAAAGCAATAAGGAAAGAAAGAAGTGTAGAGAATAAATTTAGCGAGAGAAAAAAGAAGGAAAAAGAGTTAAAAAGAGGGAAAAAGAATTGTAATTATAAGGGAGAAAACATAAAATTATTGAAAGAAAAATAAAAGAGAATAATCGATAAGAAAGAAAGAAAAAATGGAAAGAATCGAATTTTTCCCAAAAAGGTGTCGAATGGAAAAAGAGGAACGAAAAAGAAAGAGGAATAGAGAAGGACTCAAAAGTGAAAAAAAAAAAAGAATAAAGATAAAAAGAAAGAAAAGGGGAGAAATAAATATTTGAATTAGGAAAAAAGTATAAGTTCTCAGGAACGAGAACCAAGGACGAAAAGAAGGAAAATGTTGAGAAAAGAAAATTGAGAGAGGAGAGAAGAAAAAAAAATTAAAACTAAAGAAATAAAAAGGAAATGAAAAGTATTCAAAATATGAAAAGAGAAAAATTAAAAAGGGAACAAAAACAAAGGAAAAAGAAAACGGAAAAAGAACTCAATGAAAAAAAAATCGAAAGAAAATGGAAGGAAAATCGAATGGAGAGAAAAAAAGAAGAAATGAAAACTGAACAATAAAACCAATCACAAAAGAGTAATAAGAAAATAAAAATAAATTAAAAGCAATGATTTTTTCCTGAAAAAGAAAACTAGAAAGGAAAGAAGAAGAAGAAAAAGGGGAAAATGAATTCCTTGAATGTGATCACAGCCAGAATAAGCAATAACCTCTTATAGCTTTTGTTAATCGAACAGAAAGACACTTGCGTATCCGGGGGATAAGGCTAAGAAGGAGATGGAGCACAGGTTGGTGTCTAAACCCGATTGCAAGGTCCAGAGAGTCCAATAGTTTCGGGGGATAACATTCAAGAAGCAGGAGTGGGCCCTGGGGGTTGTGCGTGAGGGCAAACAGTGGGGGGAATAGTAGATCAACTCTAGAGCAAGTCGTAAGAGTTTATTAGATAAGGTCTTCCTCGATCGAGAAAGATAGAGAGGTAAGTATCCCGTTACGAATAATGTCGTCTGTTATTTTCCCGTGATGACCAATAGAAAACTGATCCGCCAACTGCCGGCGACTTCGATAGAAAGAAACGTGGCAAAACTGCACGTTCCTTGGGTCGGTCGGGATGGGTTATGGGCGGTGGTTGTTAGTGGAGTAGGGGTTGTCATGAACGAAGGTCGGGGCGATCGGGACGATGTTTTGTCTCCGTGTTGTGTGTGGTGCCGCTTACTCTCCATCCGCTCCCGGTGGAAACCACCATCGCCCTCTCCGGGGCACCGGTGTCCACCTATCATCTGTTCTTCTGATTCCGACCTTCTCAAATGGAAATTGCACCGGTCCGATCGACCCCCAACCGACCACACTTCATCGCCTCTCCCAACTCTTCATTCATACATTCAACACGCACTCTGAATACTTACACATTTTTCATCTCTTTTCATCAATTATGTATCATTTAATATGTATATATACCTGTGTATGTTTCTCTTCATACATACACACACACACACACACACACACACACACACACACACACGTGTATATATGTGTAATAAACTGTTTCTCAAATCTTTCACTTCCACATTGTCCAGTTACAACCTACATTCTGTCGGATTACCACACAGCAAACATACATATTTATACGTGAATGAATATATTGTTTGATATACATATACATGTGTGTATGTGTGTGCGTTTGTTAGTGTGTGTGTAGATGAGATATATGCTTGAAGTAGTATATAATAATCCAATCGATTCGATGCATATAATTTCTCTATGACAAGGTACGAGGATATACCATTGTCATAGACAAAAATGTATTTAGTCGATATATATATATGTCTCTGTGTGTGAGTGTGTTTGTGTTGTGTACATATAAGGTAGGTTGAAAACTACATGATTCCAAATATATACATATTATTCTTCATCCATACATACATATGTGGATATTTATAAGACCTATAGGAGGAACAGAAGGAGTATTTATTGTAGAAAGGGGAAACAATCACATATATTTATATGATTATCAATATATGAGGAGAGACAGCTCGTGTGTGTGTGTGCGCATGATATGTATGCTTGTAGGGCGTCTTTCGTAGTGAGATGTTAAGAAAGTTCGTTCTGCAAACCAGTTAATCTGTGTAGCGAGTTAAACCCTCACTGAACGCATTATAACCATTAGTTTTCCTAGATAAACCGAACATAAAAAACGTTGCATCTTGGCTGAGATGTTTTCGTATTTCAGGTACGAATTCCGACCCACCTGATCCTCGGGCTTCCTCATAGACCAAACTTCTGAAAGGAAGAAGGTAAAAAACATCTTTGTTTAATCACATGGAAATATATTGCAGTACAATCTCGTCGTAAAGGCACTTCTTCGAATTGTTCTTTTTAATAGCACGCACATTCTAACGGCACATTTGTTTTTTCTATATTCTCACAAGGCTATTGTAGGAGATCAGTTTGAAACAACAGCACTTGCACAATTTTGAAAATCGAAAACCGTACATGGAACATGAAACTGTGAATCTGTATTATAGTTATTTGAGCTGTGATTTTTATTGTTTATAATCAATAGGCTTTATATCCACCAGTTATAACGGTAGATTCATTGTAACGGCACTGATAAACCTCTGAATAATAATCATCATCATCAGTCTTTTAATGTCCGTCGTTGGACATAGATCTTCCTCAGGATTCACTGCAATTCTCTATCATGAGCGTTGCAGAGCCAGTATTTCCTGGATTTGTCGAGTTCATCTCTCCATCTTGTGTTCTGTCAGCCTCGGTTTCGCATGTGATCTCAGGGGATACATGTTGTGAGTCGTGATGTCCAACGGTTGTCTTTCATTCTTGCAACATGGCCTGCCCATTGCCATTTGAGTTTTTTAATAGTTTCTATTATGTCTCGGACTCCCGTTTTCTCCCTTTATATACTGTGCTGTCTCGTGATCTCTCCATGTTGAGTCACTAAAAAAGAGGTACGACGTTACGTCCACAAACCATTGAGAATTGTATGAGGCAGACAGACAAAGACAGACAGACAAATAGCAGATGAAACCGAGACTTAGATATAGAGTACGTATTAGAATTCAATATATATACAGGTATCCCCGACCATTTTGAAATATTGCTTTAGACCACTTGTTAGCTCTTACGAGGAATGCCAAAAAACGAAAAAACGTTCAGCGTTTATTTAGCAGCGAGCTGTTATAAAGACAGTGTGCACCCGCTTCCTCTATCTCCTACAATTCAGTCTCCTGTACCTTGTACCACACTAATCTTCGATGTCTCAGCCTAACATACCATTTTTCTCTTAGGGGGGACTTGAAAATTTTCCCATATGAATTAATAGCATTTTCTTTTTTGCTTCACGCTATTCTGGCTTACGAAAACTTTTTTTTTTCATCGGAAAGCTCTACTTTCATATTGGGGGAAACTTGTATTAACATACTATTTTAGTTAACCTTAGTACAGCGGCACAACACCAAATGAAGAAAATATGGACGAGAAAGATTTTTTGCACCAATCTGTCAATCAGGGAGGGCCTACCTACTTGAAAATCGTCATTCGAAAGCCAGACGCTCTTTCTGGACTCTAATCCCATCCAATAGGTACCAGCTGTAACTTTACAACTATCCCAGCCACCAAGCGCCTCTCTGTTCTTCTATTTAAAATGTTTTTAAGAAATGGTTCGAATGGCCCATCTCTAAGGACAATGGAATGTTCCCTCCAGAACTGCAAGTCTGGGATCCCCAGACGTCTGAATCTCATCTTGGCCTCGTTGATGTAGTCCAGAGGAAAGCAGAGATTGATACGTCTGGCATCAGCCAGGCTGTGAGAGCTGCTGGAAGGACGTCAAATTGGACATCAAACCGCCCTAAAAGGTATCCACTACCTGGTTTGGAATTGTCAGATTTGTCCTTCTCCTAGACTGGTTGACATCTCAAAGCTAGAGAGCCCTCTCTGCCCTTCTATTTCACCCACAGCTCGTGTGAGGAGATGTATTCATTCCTTTCCCAAGGGCATCTATGTAATGGGGTTCTTCTATTACCATGCACAAATTCTTCTTGCCAGTGTCATATCTTCTCTAAACTCTGCAGAACACTACTGCCTGCTGGTCCTTTATATTTTCCAACTGACTGTCTCAAATTTCCTTGAAAATCTCTGGAGCCCATGATTAAATACCCCTATAGCCCTCACCCCACCCTGGGCCGTCCCCTATGAGGGTAACGTCATTAACGTGGAAATTAAAAACACCGACAATATCGTTACATTGGAACTCAGACAGTGAAAAACGATACGTCCGATAGCAGAAAGACGATTTACGATCTGGGCCTAGGGAGGATCCCCACCCGGGGACGGTGGGGACTGAGCGGGTGGAGACATATATGTGGTTCCAGATCTTGGATGACAGCCACAAAGCCTCGCAGAAGGTGGAAATGATACGATGCGTCGCTCTAAAAGTATTTATCTACTCACCTAAGTAATTTCTTTATCTGGGTAGCGAGGACATTATTGGTTGTGCTAATATATGAAGTGATAGATGTGTGTGTGTTTGTGTGTGTGTGTGTGTGTATGTGTGTACGTACGTGTATGCATGTGTGCATGTGTGTGTGTGTATGTGTGTGTGTGTGTGTGTGATGTCTCAACAGATCATGGTATAAAGTTGAAATTCGCCAGATATATTACTTGGAACAGCAGGCATTTCAGCGTTGAGTTTGAAGTTGTTCGGATCACCGGTTCTTGATAAATCTAATGCACCGCTCTGTGTGTGTCTGTGTGTGTCTGTGTGTGCGTGTGCTCAGCGATTATTAAAAAACCAGCAATTGTACGAAGTTGATTTTCGTCAGATATATCATTCAACACACAAGGCAGTGAAATATCGAGTTTGAAGTTCTTTGGATCAGCGGTTATCGAGAAATCTAATGAAAATAGATAACAGACTCCCATCCCTGGTCTACAGAAGCTGGCGAGGAGACGTGATCCAAATGAATAAAATCATGAAAAAGTTAGTGCAGAGAGATGTCCATATGCCGTTTTCTCTCACAAACATTTCTAATACTCAAGGACATTCTCAGAAGGCATTTTAGAATCATGCATTGACTCTTCCAAGATTCTTCTAACTTGAAGCTGTTTGGATCACCGGTTCTTGATAAATCTAATGCATGCAACGGGTTGTAAGTGATTGGAATAATCTTCCTGTGATTATAGACGTGTCATTGATCAACGCCTTAAAAATAGTCTAGACAAAATTAGGAGAAAACATTCATTATCACGCAGCGAATTAATTGAACAACTTCTGTATTGTACGTTTGTGTCTACATCTACAGACCTCAGTCTTCTTATAATGAATTGTTACATTGTTATTATAGTTATTATGAAAAATTGCAGATTATAGATCTCTTATCTAAAATTATAAGCACAAATATGGATATAAAATGTCTAAATTGGCATTAGATCTAGATTTAGATATAAAATATCTAAATTGACAACATTGTAGAGAAGTGGCCGAAATACTTCGAATCCGTATTTTCGAACGACGGGTGGAAATTAACTCATATGATTATTAAGGCAGACTGCTCAACACACCATAAATCTCCTTTCAAATATGCACCTTCCAAACTGGCACTCCCCTAGCATATATATATATATATATATATATATATATAATGAAATGATGACTTCGCTACACAAACATGTTCAAGTTTCTGCCCTGTTTCAACTTCTTCAGGCGAATGATTTGATTTTGTTTAGCCTTATTAAGGATGTTGTTGGATGGGGGTCTATTTTCCTCGATGAGAAACCTTCGTCTAATTCTGTTTCCCTTTCTTTCTTTTTTTTTCTTTTCTTGTTTTGTTCTTCGTCTCTGTTTGTATTTCATCTTCCATAGGGGAACTGGATTCCAAGTTAGTTGCTATAAATCACACCATCATCCATCGGATATAGAATTACTGATTGGTATATATATATATATATATATATATATATATATATATTTGGAGTCGCAATACCATCATGTTTTGTACGCTTTATTTCTCTTGCCCTAATTGTTTACGCTATGTTCTGTAAATGTTAATCAGCTTTTGGCCTATTTCCATTTAAATTTCACAGAAAAAGGTTATGCACGTGGAAGGTAACACTAATTACACCGCACTGCATTTGTCTACTCATCGCTCACAAGTACTTCACCACGTTGTTCGTTTTTTTTCTGTTTTTATTTTAATTTGACACCTTTCACCTGATTAAATAAAAACAGAAAAAGGTGGTAATTAATAGCAATTTAAATCAGAAATCCGATCCCAGAACCAGTGAACTGAAAGTTGACATTAAGGTCGAAATTGTAGCTTTGGTAAACAACAAAAAAATCACTTTGTAGCACAGCTGTCAAGGATAGTTGCAATCTTGACTCATGAGCGTATATGCATTGCTTAGAGCATGGAATCAATTGAGCCAGGCATGGTCGACTTTTTGATGTAGTGGGCCACATTAGATATTTTTCATCTTTATTCGGGCCACACATTCGCTTCGAAAATATATATTGTATTACGGAAAGCGTACGTTTAAAAAAAAACATATGAATCATAATCTAGCCACATCATGAGCTTGTATGCAATTTTTTCAGTTTATTTGTCTGTTTGTTTGCGCTCAAATGGGATGATCTCGTTGGTTGATTCACCTTACGATTACGACATTGCAATAGAAACTCTGAAAATTTCATGTCTGATCATCACACATTAAAACAACTTGAGATAGGTTGTGAATCTAAAAGAACTTGAAATTCCGATACTTGAAATACTAGGAATAAATCAATAATTAAAATAGCTCTGGGGTCCTATGTGTCGATCAATACTTGAGTAACTCCGCTATTTTGAACGGGTACATTCCAGTTATCATATAATTGATTTACGAAGTCGAAATAATTGCAATCTAACAACATGTCTCATGAAATCGACTTCCTGGGAAGAATCATACATGAAGATTGGATTGGCTGCGGACCACAAAAATGTTGCCATGGACTAAATCTGGCCCGAGGGCCTATGGTTACACATATATGCAATCCACGCCAAGATCAGACTGACGACACAAAACGAGAGCGATTAGGATTAACTAGAAGCGCAAGCATCAGATTCTGATTGTCATACGAATATCAGCCAGTTTCGGACCCAGTCTCCCGATATCAACATATCTGCAGAGATTGTCCGAAGGTGTCAATGAGCTCTAGGACCTAACGTGCCAGTGACCCCTTTGAAGAGCTGTAAATGTTGATTGATGATTACCAAGCAACAGCTGACCTTGACAATGGAAATGTGGTCCAATGCCTTGTCTTCGAAAGTAAATTCAAGTGAGTCGGATCCGATGACAATATCTAACGCAAGAAGAGCAATCAATACAATCATCCCTGCACTTCCTCATTGTTAAACAGTGTAGGAGATATGTCATATTCGTGAGGGTGGAGACACTTCAGCTGTTAGAATCTACCCAACGTTGAAAATTAAAAAGGTCATGAATTGTACCATTGATACCGAACTGTCGGCAGACAATTTGATACCGTATGCTGTGGGTAGTTTGCCACTTTCATGGATATTCCAACAGAACAATGAATCCTGCCACAGTATAAAGGCAGTTAGAATTTCTTCTTTTTTTTTTTTTTTTCGGGAGTGACCTTCAGGTTATGAACTGGCCACGTCTGGCCTAGATGACATAAAAAATCAAAAACCCTGAATATGCCAGAATTATTTTTAGAAATCCAGGAAGCCTGGAATGCGATCACTCTAGACGTATGTAGACGACTTGTGACCCCTATGCCCTACCATTGCCAGGAAGTCATAAAGCAAAAAAGATATTTTACACCCAATTGAATTAACTTTGAACGATATCTTGAATGTTAATGAGAAGAAAAAGGAAAACGGAATTTTGAAAAAAACGTTTTGTTTCTTTTGTCTGCATCGAATTTTGTACAATGCAATCATGAAACACTCTATCAACAAATAATTGATATTAAATATGTTTTTTAATGGGTTAGCATTAGAATTATATAATCATTGAGCTCATCAGCCATCACGCTTCAGGTGCGATACAAGAGATAACTCTCGAGAAAGGAAAGGAAAAACGTGGACCAGAGGGACGTTTAGACTAAAGCTTATGACGCAAAAACTCAAGCAAAAAAATAGTGATGGGCTGGATATTAAGCAAGAAGAATTGAAAACAAGCGGAATAAGAGGCTAACCGATCGGTTCCCAAGACACAGTAAACGCTGCATGAACCAGACGCAAGATGCCAGAAGGAGATAGAAAGGTTAGCTGGTAAGATATGGCAGAATTGAGCGCAGTCACAGTTGCCTTGGAAGGCCTTCATCCAGCAGTGAACCTACAATGGCAAATGATGATGATGATGATGATGAGGAGGAGGAGGAGGAGGATGCTGCTGCTGCTGATGATGATGGTATAAGCATAACTGCATATACATAATGTAAATTCTTAAAATAAAAGTAAAAAAATATGCACATATATATATATATGCACATGAATAAATATCAAAGGTGTCAAATAATATAGTCATATAAATAAACATATGTATAACATAAACGAACAAAGTGACATGGCCTTGATATATACAATTTATTGAGAGAGACTTATGTCTGTAAATGTATGCGAATGTCTGCGTGTGTGCGCGCGTGTGTGTTTGGAGAAACTCAACTCTGCTTCATGACTGAGTGAGTGGTGTATTCTCCAGACACCAGTGGTCGGTGTCTCAACCCAGACTAAAAGTAGAATTTCGAATCTTAATTTTTAAAGCAGGTAGGCTCTCCTTACATAGATTGCCGTAACCTAAATCTTTCAACCCCCAGCTTTCTCCATCACCTTGCCTTGTTCTGTACTTGGCTAGAACCTAGCCTTAATACTTATAACAAATAGGTCTGGTTAGTCACTCAAAAGAGACCATAACATGACTACAGTCTCGCGGTAGAATATCATGTTAGCGGTGTTTAATTTTAAAAGATCAAAGTGGTGATTGATGAGCAAGTCAATTTCGCCTTTGGTTTGGCAGTGATCAGTAAAAAAATTTCTGAATTTTCTGAAGAAAATCAGTGCAGCCAGGCGGAAAGTGGGGGATCAATTTAGCATGAAATTACATCGCAAATTGAACTCTTCCTCTAAACCCGATTTAGAGGGGGGGTTATAAAAAAAACATTTTTGTAAACACAATAAATGTTTAAATCTTCATCCTTTTAGCTCCATACGTGCATCCAGCAAGAAAGATGCATACGTACATACATAGCCAGCGAGCCTTACAAACTTGAAAATCGAAGAAACTTATTTCAATAGATTTGATGATGGTGTGGCTGATAGTAATTAAAATGATGTTACTTTAAACGTGTGTGTGTGTGTGCACGTGTGTGTATGCGTCTGAGTGTGTTTTGTATGAGTCTCTAAGTGTGTGTGTGTGAATAATTACACGCATATATATACGTGCGTGTGTTTGTGTGCCTACATACATCCTATATTCAGGGTTGAGCACTCTTTGAATGAGGTAACTCATCCATTGTAAGATAATACAACGCTCTTCCATAGGAATAGAGCACTCTGGCAGATGAGGAGTTTCTGCGTAAACGAATATATAGCTTAAATTCAGCCTTACTGACCACCCAGTTCCGTAGTCCAGAGGTAGGATATCGGGTCAGATGTGAGGGTTTCAATTCTGCCTCGCAGTACTGGATGGGATAAAGCCGCATTGAAGAGACGTAATACACCGAAACAGCTGTCTGCAGATGACACAGTTATATATATATATATATATATATATATATATATATATATATATATATATATATATATATATATATCCCATTTCATATGAATATTGTTACGTATATATGTATATTCATATAATGTATGTGTGTATTTATATTTGCGTTTGTTTGTCATAGTACAGATTAAAATTATTTTACATACATATATATATGTGTGTTTGAGTGTTATTACACACATGCACGCTCGCACATACATATATCCATATACCTGAGTATTTCAGTACAAATGATAATTATTATGGATATGTGTGGATTTTTAAGGGTTTGCCTAATTACATATGAAAATTATTATACATATATGAACATATACGTATGAGTTTGCGTGCCTTAGAGCATAAGAACATTATTTCATTCGTGTATATATGTGTGTGTGTGCATATATTTATAGGCGTATGTACTATTGGTGTATATATACATATATGTATACATATACATACAGATATGTGTTCGTTAGTGAGTTCATGGAGGTTTGTGTGAGTACATATGAGATATATTATACATATATGTACATATACGTGTGTGCTTGCTTGTTTTAATGTATATGATCATCAATACGTATATATATATATGTGTGTGTGTGTGTGTGTGTGCATGTGTGTGTGTGTCTGTCAATGTGTGTGTGTAGTTTAATATATAAATGTATATATATGTATGTATATATATATATATATATATATATATATATATATATATATATATACATTGATTTATGTGTTCGTTA
>OY735230.1:8909085-8934085 GCA_963457665.1 Thysanoteuthis rhombus
AGGCAGATTTAAAGGGTTTTATTAGCTTTATCTGGATACAGACTTTTGATTTAGACGTCTGAAGAATTTTAATATTTCATTATTTACTCTGTTTAATATCAGCTTTGCATATTTCAATTTTTTTTATTCAATCGTCTAGCCTTAAGATTTATGGATGCCGGAAAGATTTAGAAATTTTGAAGAGGTACAAGTCTTGAAAATGATTAAGGACCGCCATTTTGCCATAACTTTAATCCAATTTAATCTCAAGACCACACTATAAGTACAAGTTGGACATTTCAGTATTTGTTCACTTTCTGCCGATATTTTTTCTGTATTTGTTATGACGCTGTAAATATTTGAGGCCGGACAAGACTTTTGGTGCATTTGTTGGGAGAACCTCACCCTTGATATCATGGTTACATGAATAGCTAGTTTTCCATGATTATTTGAAAAATTATTATCAAATGCAATGTGTTCGCAGCAAAATCAATGTTTCACTTCTTTATCGTTGTTTTTCTTTTCTTTTTTTTTTCTTAAAATGCTTAAACTTAACTCGGTAGTGAGTAAACAGGGTCTACTGGAAATGGGGCATAAGCGACCGGCGAGACTCGAACGCACGTCTGTCTTGCCCTAGTTAAACACTGTGGTCGCTTAACCATTTAAACTAAGGAAACTTCAATGGCTTTCGGATTCACCAGAAACAACCTTTAAACCTTATTTCAATCTCTCTTATGCCATGTCTCTGCAGAGAGAGAATCAGGGAAAATTTGGTTGTTTTTAAGACGGTGGCACACAGTAAATTGCTGGAATGCTTCATTTGATTAAAAAAAACAGGTCTGGTTAGTCACTCAATAGAAACTGTAATATGGCCAACGTCTTTTGGTCGCATGCCGTGTTTGGGTGATCAATTGAAAAATTCCAAAAAAGGGTTATCAATGAATGATTTACCTCTCTCGTCTCTTGTTGGGCAGCGATCACTGAAAAAAGTCTGAATTTTCAAAGGTATCAATTTTTCATAAATTCACAATGCAAATTGAAGCCCATATTTCAAAACTTTTTGGGATTTAAACAAAAAAAAGAAATATTTTTTTCGGGACATAACAAGGAGTAAATGTTTATGTCGTCTGCCCTCTGACAGCATTGGTGCAATTTACACTTTTGATAAATAGCTCCAAGCCAGCAAGCCTGACCAAAAAACTGAAAAAACCTATACAGGGAGTTTTGGTGACTTACTATTGCGTGTTATTTAGTGTTCGTTTGTCCTTTAGATATTCGCATGTATGCATGTGGGAAAATATTAGAGGTTGTTTGTTATTGAGAGAGCGCTAGGGATTCCATACCGAGGCATCTGCCATGGGAGAGTAATGTCGTCTGCGTTGTTCCAGTCCGAGTTTTGTATTGTTTGGCCATAACTTAAATCCAAACGCGACTCCAACATTCGAGCATCTATTTCAACAAACCCGCGCCATAACGGCAAACAGTCGGAAAGGAAAACCTATATCGACTCTACGCCGGGGTAGAAGTGGGAGCGGGGAACGAACGCTAGGAAGAGCACGCATGTGCAGAAGATCCCGAGACAGACGTAAAACAATGGATGAAAAAAAGGGTTAAGGTTACAGTGAGGCCACATCGTGGCCCAAAATCTCTCTAGGCTAAGACGTTGCTCTCCCCTAACTTTTACCGAATAATAATGTACCAAGCAATTTTTTTCATTCATTTATTTATTTATTTTCTTGTCTTGGGTTAAGTTTTAGGTGTAATAATAGACAGACTTCGTGATTCTTGGACGAGTCCCGGTAATTATTCGAATGGTGATTATATCGTGTTACACCGGCCGCTGTCTTCTAACAAGCGGTGTAAACATCGCTTCATCGGGGAGTCTCCTGCATGCGTTGAAAATTAAAGAGGTTCGAATGTTGATCCTTGGGGCAGTGAAGTATTTGGTTTGGTGCTGGATTGAGGTGGGTGCATTAACAATGGAGGAGAAGAGTGAAAGAAACCCAGAAATGGAAGGATTATCTTCGAGGAATGAAAGGAATGAAAGGATAGCTCACAAGGAAGAAAGAGAAGAATGAAGGAAGGAAGGAAGGAAGGAAGGAAGGAAGGAAGGAAGGAAGGAAGGGCTAGCTTATAAGGAAAGAATGAAGGTAGAAAAGAAGGAAACGCTAGTTTACATTGGAGGAACGAAGGGATAGCTTAGAAGGGAGAAAGGGTTTACTTAGAAGAGAGGAAGGAACAGTTAGTGAGGAAGAAAGGAAGGAAAGAATAGTTTACAAGGGAGGAAGGGTGATAGGATGGAAAGAGAGAAGAGAAGAAGGGAAGGAGAGATTGGGGTGAATGGAGGCCGGAATTTCCGGGACAATGACGTAAAGGAATAAATGTATTGAAAATGACAAAGAAAGAAAAAGTTTCAAGTATTGAAGCTGACCAAAGAGTAAAAGAATAGAGAAGGAATCTAGAATAGAAGAAAAGAAGGAAAAACACAGAATGGTTTTATAAATGAATGAAAGAATTGAGAAAAGTAGGAAGAGGAGAAATGATGAGGAACATTATTGAAATTGAATCAAGCTAGGTTTGAGAGAAATGGCTTCTTAGCAACCAGAAAGAAATATATTGTAATAATAAGAAGGAAAAAATAGAGCAGAGAAGCAGTAATCGAAAGCGAACGAACGAAATAAAGGAAGAGGGTTAGAGGAAGAAAGAAAGAAAAACAGGCGGACAAAAAAGAAACTAAGAAAGAAAGAAAGAAAGAAAGACAAAAACAAAGAAATGAAGTAAAAATACAAAAAAGAAAGAAATAAAAGGAAGAAATAGAGAAACCCTGAAAGAAAGACAAATAGACAGACAAATAGAAAGAAACAAGCAAAGAAAGAGAGAAAGACTGAAAGAAAAAAAATGACAAAAAAAATGAAGGAAGAAATAAAGAAATCCAGGAAGATAGACAAACGGAAAGAAAAAACAAGCAGATGGACAAAAAGAAAAAAACAAGCAAACAAAGTAAGAATAACAAAAATGAAGAAAGACATAAAGAAAGGAAGAAAGGTGAACGAAGAGAAAAAATGGAGAGAGAAATAAAGAAAGTCATAAAAAGACAAAAGAAAGAAAGAAAGAAAAACACACGGACAAATAGGATGAGAGAAAGAGAGAAATGAAAAGAGAGAAAGAACGAAAGTTGAAAGCAGTCGAACTGAAATTCAATACGGCCAAAAGTCCAGGAATGAGACGAGATTTCGGTCCAGGCTTCCGTTTTCAAAGAATCGTCTAAAAGTGGAAATCTGACTTTTACAATATGAGTGATGATGGAAACACTTTGGTACCAAACGACCGATAGTACGCCCATTCCTAGGACACGTAGGTTCGAATCCTCATTATTCAATTGCTGCAGACGATATAATATCCCCCTTGCCTTTTCCACAACAGACGAACAAACACACACAAGTTTCGTTTCGGCAAAACTCTGAGACGCTTTATAATATTTTGTGTTCATTAAGTTCCTTATAAAGTTCTCGTCTGTTATAAAGAGCATTATGGTGTATATTATGGGAGTTGTAAACATTCTCGTTTTTTTGCCACCTTTGTTCTGTTTGACGCCATTTTCTGGGAAAAGAGACGCCAATCTTTCCCTATGGACTGCACACTTGAAGAAAACTGAAAAATTGATCAGCCGTAATGTTGTCGTAACAACAATAGCAATACCAGGCGGGTGTTCAATGGTACGAACTACTCTTGGCGCGATGATGAATGATATTTGAATTGAAGTTGCATTATAGACATTCATTTTTACGAATGCTATGAAGAACGGTGTTTATTTTATGACGAAAATTATGTTCGCTATTAAAAAATATGAAATCAATTATAAAGAACATTTTGTTTGATATGAACGTTATGTTCATTATTAAGAATGGTATAGTCATTATGTAGAACATTGTAGCTAATACGAAAAACATTATGTAAATATAGAGAACATTATATTCATTATAAAGAACACTATAGTCATTATGTAGAACATTTCAGCTAATACGTAAAACATTTTGTTAATATTGAGAACATTATGTTCATTATTAAGAACGGTATAGTTATTATGTAGAACATTGTAGCTAATACGAAAAACATTATGTTAATATAGAGAACATTATGTTCATTATGAAGAGCATTGAAGTCATTATGTAGAACATTTCAGCTAATACGAAAAACATTATGTTAATATTGAGATATATATATGTTCTTTATGAAGAACGTTATGGCGATTAGTTATGGACACAATCATGGTCATAACTTTATTCACTAAGTTCTATTATGCTCTTACGACACGCAAACCAATATTGACCTAAGTTTTGTGTCTGCATGAAACGGTAACGCAAGACTAGCCAACTGGCCGTCACTCTACGGCAGACACTGAAGAAATTACCAAGCTTAGCATAGTCCGGCTCAAGGCTACACTAGTGGACTACTTATTCTGGCCTTTCGAAAAAATGATTTTTACACATACAATCTGGAATAAGTCAGGCTTCAGGTTTCAACAGTAGGGTAACAACGAGGACCGATACCAATTAACAAGCAATAGTCCACAAAACTGGTCTACTAACCATTACCCAGGCGACCTACATTGATAGATTTAACAAAGCTTAGTTCAGTAGGGCACAAGGTCACAACATTGAGGACTAGGAATTGAACGAATTCTAAAGTTATAATCCCCAAATGTAAAATACAAACAATTGCTCCACGACTTGTGTTCAGATATTTGATCTGGGGTTGCCACATCTGAACATTCAAAAAAGAGGACGTTTGCGACCACCATAATAATTATCATCATACGTAAATAATATACCAGCTGTGGTCGGAAATTTTATATGCGAGGCAAAGCAAGAAATATAAATATTTTAGCGTGAAAAAAGCCGTAAGAAAAAAATGATAAACTTTCAATATTTCATTTACAGCTGTGATTGCAATATGAAAAGAATTAATGCGCGTGGCTGAAGAACAAGAAAAAGCAGTACATGATACTACCATACAGACCAAAAACTACCGTTGCCAACATCATACAAGTCTCTCTCTCTCTCTCTCTGAGTCCCTACATTGAAATGGCCTACGGGACGAGCCTATCTCAGCAGCGGATGCCCTGATATTTATTCAGCTTAACCCAATCTGGCACAAGACCATCAGAGTGGAGCGCCCGATGTGGATCTAAATCACTACATTGGGAAAAGTCGTCGAGACTAGCTTTATATCTCTTTGAAAGGCTCCAAGATATTTATTCTGCTTAGTTTAGTCCAGTACAAGGCTATCATAGTGTCACTCCGCGAGGGTTGAAATCACTACTAAAGAAGCTCACTAACCATTGCCCTACGGCAGGCGCCTTGCATATACAAATATATACAATAGACTTTCGTTATTACTGCACTTTCAGGATTTGAGAGTGCGACTATAACAAATTTGCCGTTATAAAATGTACTTTGGGTAGTGTATCGATGTGTATTATATTTCATCCGACTGTATCTGTGTAAAAAGACAATTAGGAAGGCCAAATATACAAAGCAGATTTAGTCAAATTCCATGAGTTGACATTATTTTCGTAAATTTGTCAGACATTGGAATTTCAGATATCGGAATTTCAGACACTGAAATTTGAGAATTCAGAATTTAAGACATTGGAGAAGGGGCAGAAAGAATGAAGTCATGACATCATGTCGTGTTAATCCATATTCGCGAGTTTTCGATAATTTTTTGCAAACTTCAAATTTCTCTTATGATTTTTTTTTATTTATAAAGTACAAGTATATACAGTCTATTTGTTCTTTTCGGTTAAAAACAGTGCGATTAATGATGTCATTAATCTAAAAACATGAGAATTTTGAAAAGGCTTTAAATTCGTCTGTGATTTTTAGCTTTTCGTCCGACTAAGATATATTATTTATCATCACAAATAAATAAAAAATTCTCATTATTGTGTCCGTTGCTCAGGGGTTTAGAACGCTCCGCTAGACACCAGTAGATCTTGGGGTCGAATCCAACCGGGGACGATACTTGCTTTCGAGGCCAGTAGTGGATCAACCATTAGATTGTGCAGGCTTTGCTTTCGAAGCTAATGCCAGATCAACCATGAGGCAAAGTGGGCTTTTTCTTACGTCAAACCCCTACTATTGCGTTTTGACTTTATTGCCGTATGTAACAACGATGACGGATGACAATGACCAGACTAAAAACCAGTGACGTCATGCACGAATAATAGTGCCACGGGGACGTTGCAAAACTGATGGCAAATTCACTCCCTCTCCTGAAGCCCAATTCGGTTTGACTTGTTCTGCCATAGTCTTCAAATCGTATTCACAAGAATTGCTACTAAAGGAGTTGAAATGGGACACTTAGTTTTGAAATAATATTGTATGGAGAGATGAATTCTGTTTTGTTAACCTTCAAGATTTTGATGAAGCAAGGGGGTTTGACCCTTGTGCAGCCACGCTTGTCGTAATTTAATTCAACGTTTCAATAGTTCAAAGCTTTCTGTTACTTCAGGCAGCATTATTTTAAGGGTTTACTAATTTTAGTTTTCAAAATAATACACTAAAATCTTCTAGTGCTACTGTTGCAAACTTACCCTCGACAATATCCTTACGAGAATATAAAAGCAAACGTGCCAGAAGAACGTGTGTGTCATTAAATAGTGCCGTTAGAACGACCGCCATTACAACGAGAGTTTACCATACCTGTGTTCAGAAGAGAAAACTTTGTGTATTCATGAGTGTGTGAAAGAGAGAGAGAGAAAGAGAGATAAAGAAAGTATTTATTGGTATCAATCCAGGCAAAGATATGCGTGTATATCAGGTTTTATAACCGTGTACACACATATTTAGTGCGTACACATGTGTAAAGAAAAAGCTGTGTCTATATATCTATGTGCAAACCGACTCGTATATTGATGGATAAGTGGTTCGACAGCGTCCGAGTTCGTATCCGTATTCTCTGGATGTGATCGTCTAAATGCGTGTATATCGATAGCATTCACATGAAAAGTGTGTATATACGTATGTATGCGTATGTGTACGAGAATATTTGTATGGGAATATGAGAGAGTGTATGTTTGCGAAATTTCTCTATGAATTTGTACATGGATGTGTACTAATGTATAGGTGTTTATACGATTATGCGTGTATATGTCTGTTTGAGAACGTACATGTGCAAAGTTACCCCATGTGTTTACATCACACGAAAAGTGTGCATATACATGTATATGTGTGTGTGTATGCGTGTGGATGAGTGTGTGTGTGTGTGAGAGTGTGCGTTTGTGTACAAGTGTGTGAGCATTTGTGTGTATACAAGCGAGAAAGAGCGTCTGTGTGCAAAGTTGCCCCGAGTGTATACAATACACGAGAAGAGTATGTGTTGTATACTGGTATAGAAGAGTATTTAGTATGATTCTTTGTACGCGTGTGAAAGAGTCTGAACACGAATGAGAGTATATATATATATGTATATATATATATATATATATATATATATATATATACACTCTTTCTTACACATATATATATATACGTGTGTGTATGTATGTGTGTGTGTGTGTATCTATATACATATACGTGCATTTGTACAGGTGTGTAAGACTATTTGTGTGATTCTGTACAGATGTTTCAGAGAGAGCATCTGTGTGAATAGTTCTTCTGCATATATACAAAACAGGAGAAATGTGTGTATATACGTAAGTGTACGCTTCTGTACCAGTGTATGAGTATTCGTATGGTTCTGTGCATATGTTTGAGTGAGAATGAGCGTGCTTGAATACGACGTACCCCTCTGTGTATTCAACACACGAGAAGAGTGCATATCATTCGGTGTGCGTGAGATAAAAAAAAAAGAGAGAAAGCGCGGCTGTGTATGAAGTTCCCTTATGTGTATAGAATGTCTTTCTCAATTTCTGACTCACAACGCCATCTAGTGTTGCCGCTCAAAATATATAGGCTTTCAAACCATGATTACTGTCCGTATCTTGTTACTGGACAGACAAGTAATGGGACACTGATACCCTTCCTTAGTGCTGGTCTTGTCATCTGGACACGGGGATAGAGATGGTTGGTAAGAGTTCAGAGAGGATGGTGTGAGATTGAGGAGGTGCACGGGTTTGCCAGAGAATGGATCTTCTCGACGGAGGTTAGAGCAGTGATGGTTGTGGTCCAGTTGTGTCGGTAGTAGTTAAAAACGATATCTCGGTGGTAGTGATGTGGCTGGTGATATAATGGACGGACTAATGGTGGTGAAGGGTGTGGTGTTGCTCAGGATGGCCGGGGGATGGGGAACACTACGGTGGGGACGGGGACGCGGATGGGAAATTGAAGAGAGTTGTTGTGTGTTTGTGGGGACCGTGGCGTTGTGCGTAATAATAATCTTGTTCGTCGGTTCTTGAACATCAACAGTAAAAGTAATTCCGAAAAACATCTCTCTTGGTTTCCTTAATTTCTTGTCGCTCACAACCAGGCCAGTTTGAGAGTTCGCATGGGGGGAGTTATTGAGTGTCGTGTGGAGATCGATCCCTTCCTTTAGCAGGGCTAACAGGATCGTCCTGGAAGACTCTGTACATGGTCCCGTGTTGCATACGGAATCTGGTACTTCTTTACAGTTACTCATCTTGGTACTGACCAGGATCGACAAGGCTTAACTTCGGTTATCGAACGGGAACGATTGCTATTTGTCTTAGAAACAAATATTGTATCTGCCAGCGTTGCAAGTTTTAAAATGGTATTTGGAATATTAACACCTGCTAAAACTTAATTATGATACAATACTTGATAGCAATTGACATTAAGATCAAAAATTGAAGACACAAAACTGGGAAAGGTAGACCACTACATCTACCAAGGACAACAAATCTCCCTGAAACCCTCAAAAGAAGATGAAATCAAACGAAGAATCACCCTAGGATGGCAAGCCTTTGGCAGAGTAAGCTCAAGCTTCAACAATAATAAGATCCCATCAATCCTAAAAAGAAGGGTATACAATCAATGCAATCTCCCAGGAGTCACTTCTGGAGCTGAAATATAGAACCTAACTAAGAGACAGACCTGCACATTGAGAACCATGCAACATGCACATGAAAGAATTATGCTCAACTTCAGATGGAGAGACCACAAAACACACAATACATCTGAGAGAAGACAGGAGTCAGAGACATCATAGAATCTATTTAAAAAAACTCATATGGCAATGGGCTGGCCATGTCGCAAAAATGGCAGAAAACTGATGGACTTTGCGACTCACAACATGGATCACATTCACAGCCGATGCCTGCAGAGTGCTAGATGGAGAGACGAGCAGGACAAAATCAGAAAATTAGATAGGGAATTGTGGCGAATCCTGGGGAAGGTCTATGTCCAACGACAGATGATAAAAGACTGATGATGATGATGATGATGATGATGATGATGATGATGATGATGATGATTTCTTTCATTCTAATTTCTTTTGCATTTTATTGCAACTCCCAGATCACCAAAACAGAATAAAGAATTAGTCTTCGATAAGACTCGATCTAGCATTCCTTATCTTTGGAGCCAGGATTAGGGGGGGGCGCTGCTTTATTGATCTGGCTACGAAGACCAACTTGCAGTCATCCAATCAAACCATATAGCTATATTTCTTAATTCTCCGGTTGCAAATTTGTTTAGACGAAGTCGAATATCGTTACACGTAATGCTACTAGTATAATGCAATTAACCTACGAAAGCCCGGTGGCTACAGAGGCTCGACTATTATCATACAGGCTTCATTCTGCCGCCCCCTCCCACATTTCATAGAAACCCATTAACTGTGACAAGTGTTGAAGAGTAATAGTCATCAATTGTAAGATTTTTTAAAAACTTTTTCCATTGCAAGATAAAAGCCCTAACTCACTGATAGATCGGAGTTGCCATCAATCACAATAAAACTGAATTTTTTTTATTGAGTCAGCAATAACAGGTTAAAGCAACGGTCTCTATACTGATTCGCCTACGATAGCGAAAGTTCAATTTACGTTAATGAAAATAATAATTTTCAACATAATGTCAATGCTACCAATACGAGCTTAATAGTCTTCTTAAAATGATGATTCATTCTACAGGGTTATTACGTAAAGATTCGTCGTCATCTCCTTCATAAATATTTGTAAGTATGTTCTTACGAAAAGTGTTACTTGTAAAATAGGACTATTATATGTGTACATATGTACATGGGTGTCTTTGATGATGTGCAATCGCAACAGCTGGACGACTCGAAAGGCAGCTATGGATAAGCTTGATGCCTGCCACTATAAACATCTGCGAGTTATCACAGGACACCGAGGGCAAAACAGCTTGGTCTCCAATAAGGCTCTGTACAAGATGTATGACGCGATTCCACTCTCAATAAAAGGAGCCCAACTACGGTGGTCCATGATAGGTCATTTACTAGGGATGCCTGGAGGAAAACCTGCACAAAAAGTCCTAGAATTTGCAGTAATAAGGTCCAACAACTACAGGGCTCGAAAAAGTCGTCATCGCAAAAAAAATTTGCTTGATAAGCTGCGAGCAGACCCCAAAGACGCAGGACTGGAAACATTAAGATATGTCAAGAAACTGACGGAAAGATGCCGTGGCTCCTAATAAAAGAGATAATGAAAGCTGCAGAGGGATATTTCCAACTACAATGGCTGCTGAATACTGTCGATCATTATCATTATATGTACAACGTAGATGCATTGTTAGTGATTTTACTATAAAAAATACTTTGGAAATCAGTTTTAACGGGATTGCTAGTTGTCAAGAATTGAAGCGAGCATTACTAGCAGAATAGGACCTGTATGTATGTAATGTAAATGCATCGGTTGTTATATTGTAATAGGAATGAACTACAAATAATATTACGAAAGAAATCCATCGAAATTGATTTTGTTTTAGAAATGCATTAAAAATCAACTACAAAATGATTGTCGACGGTCAATGCAAACATTACAGGCAGAAAACGGTTGCAGTAAGCATATGACTTATTATATAGTGATACTTCTGTTGGCGCTCTAAATACTTCCCGAAAAATGTAGCTCAAAACTATACTTGGTCGTTATAACATTGTATAAATAGAAGAGTCCTGGGACTGTAAGAGAGCCCCATAGGAATTTTTGAGTTGACTAATAAAATTAATCGGACCTTCAGCGAATAAGAATATCTTGAGTAGATATTCCGGATCGGTTGCCAAATCTTTAGCGCCATTTTTTCTCAATGGCGTATTTTCGCTTAGGTGGACTAAAAAAAGAAGAAAATAATTTCATCAAATGTTGGCGTATTGAATATCGTTAGAAAGAGAAATTCATGCTGAGTTAAGTTTACAATAGAACCATCTGCCAGAAACTAAATAATTCTGAACTATTTACCATCATACGTCATAAACCTTTGTTTTGAAATGAAACGCACATGAGATATGATATAAGGGAGGTAAGTGTGGATGGATCCGTACCAAAACGTGACCACATCGTCTGTTGTCTGTTGTCTGTTGCCTATGCTTGTATGAAAATGAATTGACAAGTATGACTCTTTCTGGGACATATGGTTCTTACACGAACTTTAATTAGCATAAATTCTCCTTTTCAATGATATACAATATGCCCATATTTGATGAAATTTGTTTCTGACTTGTGTACCACAGCAAAAATCCGCCATTTTATAAAATGGCGCAAAAAACCTTCATGCTTATCTAGAATGTCTACCCAAAATATTCTTACACGCTGAATGTCTCACTCACACGTCCAATTTTTTTTATTAGTCAAGTACGGGGCTCTATTACAGCACCAGGACTAGAATGTCCTGAACAGCTCTCTTTGCCTTGCTGATATATTCCCAGCAAGGGTCCTTCTCATTATTTCAAAATATATGATGTCGTTGTTGAGCACCAACAAGGTGGAATGGATCTGTGCCGTGTATCTCGTCTAATGGCTATTTTCCAGAGTTGACTGCCTAGGATGCTGTTTTTTGTCATTCATGATTTATTTCTCAAATGAAATATATTCGTCTTGGTCGTCTTAAAAATATAAAATATTGGCAACGTAATGTTTCTGATTATTGCAAAATGGGCAGAATATGTCAATCAACGATGGCCAAAATGGCTGCACTTCGAATAACAGTTGTACTCGTGATATTGTTATTCACATGATAAAGATGGGAGTCGTCATGATGATCGTCTTGTCACAATAGGGGTAGAGTTAGGGCCGGCCCTGGGGCGTCCTGATGAACAAGGAGAGCTGATCTTCGTAGTCCCTAAAAGTATGACATTATATTGTTTATCCATTTTTATTTTAAAGTGAGTAAACATTGATAAACAGGAATAATAATCAGGAAAGCGTATACGACTTAGCATCAGATTTGTTGATCAGCATTTGATGAATATAACAGATTCGTTATGAGAATAAATCTAGAGTCAATTTACATTTCCGAAAAATGATAATTTCATATGTCTTTACACACCTTTGTTTCAAACAAACAATTAGCAAAAATGATCTGAATTTGTACGTTACTTACATTTCTTCATTCTCTTCTTTTACCCCATTTTCTCATTTGTATTTGGGAAGCCCTGCCCTCTGGGAAACACGTATTAGTGCCCTGAGCGACTGCCTGTGTTGCCTGAACATGGGACTGGTCCACGAATAGTTGCAACTAACGTTGCATGTGGCAATGAAGGCAACAATGAAACTCGTGTGCTTATGATATGCTAAAAAGAAAATACCGTTTCAAATTCCAATGTCATTTTAGTCCCACCGCCAGTCATTTTGACTCATGATCTTGAGACTGGCGAACCAAGATTGCAGAAGCAGAACAAAGTGGTAGCGATGCTGAACACGTTTCTCAAGAATTTCTTGATCCACAGGAAATTTTTTCCTCATTCGACTCATAGTTCACGCATATTTTTCAACCCTCGCACAAAACAAATCAATCTACACACAAAAGATTAATTATGTAAAATAATAAAAAAATTCACAATAATACTCATAATTATAAGAAAAATAAAAAATATGTAATAATCATACTTATTTCCGAAATTCTCATGGTTAATTTGCAGTTACAGTCAATAATTGAAAAACCGTCGCGTCAAATTTTGAAGTTAGGTAAAAGAAATCAATCAAAGAATAATTAAGTCAGAATGAATTCCATTTATGACATCAGTGGCGTTTTCCACTGAAAAACATTCAAAATAGAGTGAAAAAATCTAACGATTTGTAGATTCAAGAAAATTTAGGTATTATCAATAAACCCGTCAAAAGGGCCAAAAAAGCTTCTTTTGTTTCCAGAAATAGAAGAAAAAATTAAAAGGGGCCTAAAAAGGAGAGTATACAACTAATGCATTCTCCCGATAGTCACTCATGGAGCTGAAACCTGGAACCTAACCAAGAGACAGACCCCCAAACTTTGAAGCATGCAACGTGCACATGACAAAATCATGCTCAACCTCACATGGAGAGATCACAAGACAGCACAATGTATCAGAAAGAAAACAAGAGTCAGAGACATCATAGAATCCATTAGAAAACTCAAATGGCAATGGGCTGGTCATGTTGCAAGAATGAAAGACAACCGATAGACATCACGACTCACAAAATGGATCCCCAGAGAAAACATTGATTGGACCTCAATTTAATGATGTTATTTTCCGTAGGAGAAAACATCCATGATCAGAATTAGAAATCGTTAAACTGTCGCGAAGACTGTCAACAGGGGTATCTTCAGTGACCAAGTTGGTCCAGCTGGCTGGCGATGTATGGATATATGTATCATGCGTACAGGCTGCTCAAACAGAGCTGGAGGGCTGAAAATTTTAACATTCACTCCTTAAATATCTACAAAAAAGTGCTTTCTCTTCAGGAGGGGTTTAAATTGACTATGTTAATTTATGCTAAATTCGTTCCTTAGTTTATGACCATTTTGTTTTTTTAATTATGGCTTTTTATCGATCACTGTCCAGCAAAATCGAGAGGGGTAACTTGTATATTGATCGAGCATTTTCCCAAATTTTTAAATGATCACCCATTACCCAGGACGCTGCCCAAAGACGTTGGTCACGTGGCAGTTTCTATTGAGTGACCAACCAGACTTGTTGCCGTTAATCAATCAAATCAATCACCGTGTTTCCCGGCGTCCCAAGGGCGAACCTCAATTTAGACGGGCAAAATTTGGAAGAAAAAAAGAATAAGATTCGGATTGGCGTATGAAAGAAAAAAATTCCATCTCCAGCCAACAGGACCCAGCGTAAATTTTCGATGCCGGGAAATACGGTATTTTCACATAGCTTAATTGGTTTCAAGCCACTTGAACCTCATTATTAAACAATTTAAAAATAATTTGCAAAATGGTTTTATTATTCCTTTGTGACTTTTTTTTTCTTTTCTTGTCATTTTTGCTACTTTTTATAGCAATTTTCAGGATGTTTTTGAATTTCAAAATCATCATTAAAATGATTCATCGAAGAAATTCGGACAACTTGAGACTAATTCTTTTTGCAGATCTCCGGTTTCCGCGCCAGAGCCGAGATCATTTAAGACCAGACAGACACAGATGCATTGCCATAGCCAAGGGGGTTTTACCCCATGAGGCGTGGTACAGTTCCGTGAAGTCAAGTCCAAGGGGCTCAGGATCCGCTCTGAGACTTAAAAGACCAGCACTCTTATGTCCTTGCAAGAGTAATTGCAAGGACCAAAGATATTTTTCAAGAAGATCCTATCTATACATTTGCTCGTGTGGTATCCTCACATCAAACTGACCTTGTGTCACACCCTATTCTCGTGTGTGGGCTGGGTAGATAAAAACTTGAGACTATTACATAACGATGTTCCTTTCGGGCCATTTTGCCGGTCCCAACCTCATCTAAAAGAGGAGGATTGGGTGTCGGGCTAGCAACTCCACCCCGTAAAACCTATTTTGTTACTGAAATCGCAGCGAATCGTACTCTTCTTCCTAAGTTTACTCAGAAATATTGTCGAGCGTTGGATTAACAGAGCCAAGATAACCGATAAAATAGAGAGTATATATCGACAAATATTTAGATATGTGACTGCGTGCAAGTGCGTCTGAACTAGAGGAAATGTCACCAAACAGAAATTTCAAAGGATAAACGAATGAAGTAACAAATCAGAGAGAGGGTTTTGTTTTGTTTTTTGTTCTTTTTTTTTTGTATTATTATCAAAAGATAAAGGGATTTAGATTGTTATTGATATTACACTCTGATTACTAGAACTAGTGCCCTTATCTTGCTAATTATCCTTACTAAGTTTCCACCGTTGCATACTTCAGCTTTATTCAGGTGTCTGTAATATTAAGTAACGTTCTCAAGCTGTGTAAGCTACTGCACGAAATAGTAGTGTTTGTTGAAGCCACTACGAGAAAGTGCTGAGACTACCTAGCTATAATATTGCACTGTAATCTGCAACAAAAAAAGAGAAAATTCCTGGAGTATTGGAAAGAATTGCGGCCACTTGATTTCTAGTAGAAGCCACTAGTCTCTACTCGTGTATAAACTCAACGAGTAAAAATAATAATAGGAATACCTTCGGAGAATAAGAAAAATATTAGAGACTAAGCTAAATAGCAGAAATTTGATAAAAGGAATTTGCACATGGTTAGTATTGGTAGTAAGATACACAAGGACAGTTCTTGGGCAGACAAAGGAAGAAATCCGATCAACCGACTGGCGAACTAGGAAACTTATGCACAAGGCTCTGCAACCCAGAGACGATATAGTTAGATTGTATGTGCAGAGGAAAGAAAGTGTCAGAGGACACAGAAGATAGTATAGGAGAGAGTTGCAAAGAAGACAAGTAAGGAAAATGGAAACAGAAAAAACACATCTGGAATCCAAAAGACTGATACAAAATCTCACAGAAGAACGAAAATGGACGTGGCTAGGCAAAGGACACCTGAAGTGAGAAACATAATCGCACATCATGGCAGCCCCAAACAAATGCACTTGGACATACTCTGTTGAAACGAAGATCAATAGAACCCAAGCCAACAGCAAATGTGGAGAAAGGGACGAGGCTGTAAACCATATAATCAGTGAATGTAGTAAACTAACCCGGATGGAGTACAAAATTAGACACGACAGGGTTACCACTGTTATACACTAGGAACTGTGCAAGCAACTTGGATTCGATCTCGTAGACAAATGTAGATAAAGCAAAAACTGCCCTGGTAGAAAGCATAGATAATCCGGGACTTTGACATTCAAACTGTCCAACCCATCAAAGCAGGAACACTGGACCTGGTAGCCGTAGTCATGGGAAAGAGAACCAAATCAAAAACTTCCCTGCTTATTGTCAACAGAAAAAGAGCGTGAAAAGCTGAGAAAATACCAGGTTTTGGCCCGGTAGCTGAGAGAGGTGTGGAATATGAAGGCCATGGTAGTGCCAATAATAGTTGGCGCACTCAGAACTGTGTCAAACACATTGAAGTCGAGAATGGAAGATAAGTGAAAGGGTTGAGAGGCTGCAGCACTACTACAGTCTGCACGAATGCCGAAGAGAGTACTGGAAATATGAGACTTAGGATCTCCGTTCGACAAGAATAAAGAAAGTTTGCTGTGGTATGTGAAGGGCTAGAGATCTGAGGTCACTTACTTAGCCTTCAGCAATGACCACCAGACATTTGGTGAGAAAGCGCAAACCCCACCGCTGCTATGGATTGCAGGAATATTGAGAGGAGAACTGGAGTCTTGTGGAGATTTCCTGTCACTTGTTCTCCAGTGATGGCCACGAGATATTAGGAGTAAAAATGCAGAAATAATAATAATAATAATAATAATAATAATAATAATAATAATAATAATAATAATAATAATAATAGATTCGCATTAATGTAGAGAGAGACTCAGGTGACACATCTGTAGAATGCCCCCCCAGCACAACTAGTACCAATAACAAAACTATAAGAATTCCCCATAAGACCCCCACAGTAAACTATGCACCAGAGGGTGACGACGAGGCACCAACAGCAGAAGAGAAAACCAAAATACAAGCTTTGAAAGAGATCATGCGAGGAGAGAAAACAACACTCCCCTCCCTAAGAGACAAAGACAGAAAGAAAGTCGGAGAAGTGACCGAGCAGGTCAACTGCCTCTTACAGCACATAGAAACAAACACCCTCCTAGAACTTAACAACCTAATTTACGCAGGGGCGAAAATGGTAGCACAAAGCTTTACAACACAAGATAGGAACCCGAGCAATAATAGGGAAGGGAAACCCAACTGGGAGAGAAGGTTACAAAGGCAGATCTCCCTACTACAGAGAGATGAAGTACTGCTTAGAAATACACCACACACAGACAGACCACGAGTAAGACTTTATAACAAATACAAGGTAACGCAAAAAGGCATCGCAACTGTAGTCGAAGAGTTACACCAGAAAAGACTAGCCAAAGAGGCAAGACTAAAAAGATACAGACTAAGAACGGCCCAATACACACAAAACCGCACATTCCAAAACAATGAGAAAAAGTTTTACCGAGATTTAAATGGGGAAAGAAGGCAGGACATGAAACCTGATGCCACAGAGGCCAAGAACTATTGGAATAGCATATGGGGGCACCCAAAAAGACACAACGTAACACCGCAATGGTTAGGAAACATGAGAAAAGAACTAGAAGATATAGACAAGGGGGAACCAATAATACTGAATGAAAACACATTGAAACATACTCTTAGGAAAGTAGCCAACTGGAAAGCACCGGGGCCCGACGGGATCCATGGGTATTGGTTCAAAAAATTCACCACGTTACACGGCAGACTCACTCACCTACTCCAAAATTGTCTAAATGAAGGCAAAGCACCAGAATGGATGACTAAAGGCAGAACCACCCTCATCCTAAAAGACCCGGGAAAGGGGAACATAGCAAGCAACTATAGACCAATCACGTGCCTACCACTTATGTGGAAAATCCTGACCGGGCAAATAGCAGAGAGAATATACATGTCAATGGATAGAAGGGGACTACTACCAGAAGAACAGAAAGGGTGTAGGATAGGAACCAAAGGGGCAAACGATTTACTCTACATAGACCAGATGATCTTAAAAGAAGTAAGGAAAAGGAGAAAGAATATCGCAATGGGATGGATAGATTACAAAAAAGCATACGATATGATTCCACATAGCTGGATACTCGAATGCCTTAGAATGTTCAAAATTAGCGAACCGGTGGTTAAATTCATTGGTAATTCGATGGAAGACTGGAAAGTAGATTTGACAGCCGGAGGGGACAAACTAGCCGAGGTAGGGATAAAAAGGGGAATCTTCCAAGGAGACTCATTGTCCCCTCTATTATTTGTTCTAACAATGATACCGCTTAACAGAATCCTGAAAAACAGCAAAGGATACCACTTCTCTAAAACAAAAGGAAAGGTCAACCACTTAATGTACATGGACGATATTAAATTGTTTGCAAAAAACAGGGGAGAGCTTGAGACTCTGTTCAACGAAGTAAGGGAATATAGTGAGGACATAGGAATGGAGTTTGGGATAGAAAAATGTGCAATCATGGTGATGCACAAAGGAAGGCTTTCAATGACTGAGGGAATTGAACTTCCGGACAACAACAAGATTAGGGCATTGACTGCACAAGACCGATACAAGTACCTAGGTGTCCTTGAATGTGACACGATAAAACGGGAAGAGATGAAGGAGAAAATTAAGAGAGAATACCTCAGAAGGATAAGGAAAATATTAGAAACCAAATTAAATAGCAGAAATCTAATAAAAGGAATGAACACCTGGGCTGTGTCAGTAGTTAGGTATACAGGACCATTTCTAGGATGGACAAAGGAAGAGCTCCAATCAATGGATAGGCGAACAAGGAAACTTATGACGATGCATAAAGCATTGCACCCTAGGGATGATACAGATAGACTATACGTTAAGAGAAAAGAAGGTGGTAGGGGGCTCATCAGCATAGAAGATTGTGTCCAGAGAGCTAAAGTAGTCCTAGATAGATATGTGCAAACAAATAGTGAAGAAATCATAAAGAGCGCGAGGGATAGTGCAACAAACAATAAAGTAGAAAACAATGGAACAGTACAGCAAACTAGAAAAGAAAAGTGGGAAGGGAAAAAATTGTACGGCGAGTTTAAAAGACAGATAAAAGATATAGTAGACGAGAAATCATGGACATGGTTACGAAAGGGAAACCTTAAGAGAGAAACAGAATCGCTCATCATGGCAGCCCAAAACAAAAGCATAAGGACAAACTACATAAAAGCAAAAATCGACAGAACACAGACAAACAGCAAATGCCGCATGTGCGGTGAAAGAGATGAGACAGTAAACCACATAACTAGTGAATGTAGTCAGCTCGCCCAGAAGGAGTATAAGCATAGACACGATAGAGTAGCAACGATGATACACTGGGAAATAAGTAAACAAATGGGATTCAACCATGGGGAAAAGTGGTATCAGCACAAGCCAGAGGCAGTTTTGGAGAATGACAACCACAAACTACTGTGGGACTTTGACATCCAAACTGACCACCTCATCCAGGCAAGAAGGCCGGACTTAGTAATAGTAGACAAAAAAAGGAAGGTCTGCCAAATAGTAGACGTTGCTGTACCTGCAGACCATAGAGTAAAAAAGAAGGAGGGTGAAAAAAGGGAAAAATACCAGGACCTAGCAAGGGAGTTAAGGAAAATGTGGAACATGAAAACCAGGGTAGTACCGGTCATAGTGGGCGCACTAGGAACTGTCCCCAAAACGCTGAGGGAGAGACTGGAGGAGATCGGGATTAGGAGAAGGATAGAGACCGTACAGACCACAGCGCTACTTGGAACTGCACGGATACTGAGGAAGGTGCTCGAGATATAAGGACTGCAACAAATAGTAGCTCTGTCATGATATGCAAAAGAGGGAGGAGACGTTAGCTGAAGACCTGAGGAGACTTATTGTCACTCAGCCTTCAGCGATAACCACTGGGCAACCGGTGTGAAACTGTAAATCGTAGAATTACTGCGACCTATGAGTACTAGGAGAGGAGGGCTGGAGACTTGAGGAGACTTGCTGTCACTCAAACTCCAGCGGTTACCACCAGGCAACTGGTGTGAGATTCCTAATAATAATAATAATAATAATAATTTTTTTTTAAATGATTAAGAATAAAAACAGATATTTCAAAATCCAACTTCAGGTATAAATCAAAATATTACAAGGAAATAACAATAATAATTGCAGCCTCCCTGATTCGTATAAAAAAAGTCAAGGAATACAAGGTAAAAAAAGTACAACTGCTTGAGATTTCAGTTTCCTTGAACAGAAAAAAAATGGTCGGGAAACTATGCAAGTGCTGTTGCGTTCCCAGGGTGAGACAACTCGGGTGTTTATCGAACGAGGGCGACATCTCCAGACAGTGGATAATGTACACGCTTGATCACGTCCGGGTTTGAGGTGGGGGGAGGAGTGAAATCTGGGTACAAACAAAAAGGGTCCTCAAACTTTTCCGCGGGAGGTTGTTTTTATGTGGTCAGCTGCACGGCAAACCACGGACAATAGCCGATATCTGCCATCAGTCGGGATTGAAACCTTAAGACAATATTGACTCGTGTCTTCACCGACTCTTCTACGCTGAGATCACGTCTTAAGGAGGCGTGCGAATCTATCTTGAAAGTGTCTTTTGCTCAACAGGAACCCCTGCTTCCTCATTCGCGAATCGAAACCGCGTTAATCGAACAACATTTTGAAAAAAACTGTGTAATTCATAGTAGCAAGGGATAACAAGACGGGCTGCTTTCGGGTTGAGCTCCTCTCTGAACTCAGCCATCCCAGCCTCTAGGCCGAACTTTCAAAACCAATAACAAAAAAATGTTTTCTCATCTCATTGCGAGGAAGTTTCTATTGTGAACGGTTAGGGATGAAATGAGTAGAAAAGGAAGAAAAAAAGAAAGTATTGTAAAGATCTTTTTTTAAGAAAGAAATTGTAATATCTTATGATAAAACGAATCTGTTTAGCGAATCTAAATAATTTAATCCAGCGTCAATTGCTTCCCATTTTGCTCTTTATTTCTCTTTTTAACTCACTCTTTATCTATCTCTCTCTCTCTCTCTCTCTTTCTTTCTTTCTTTCATCCTTAAACCTCTTTATTTCTCTCTCTTTCACTCTTTCTTTATTTGTTCCGTTCTCTCTCTCTCTCTCTCTCTCTCTCTCTCTCTCTCTCTCTCCTTTCTTTTTATCTCTTCTTTTCCTTAATCGATGGCGTAGTAATAGAATATGTCTCTCTCTCTCTTTTTCTCGTTCTCTTTCGATCCATCATTTTCAAATTTCCACTTTTTAGTTTCAGCCGGAAGTCTGAACTTGTTCTTAGGTCAGAAAAAATAGAGCAAACTCAATAGCAGTTTGACAATTAAAAGTTTCGTGATTACAACTTTATCGAAAGAAAAGGGGGATTTGACTCTTGGCAAATGTTTCAAACCTTGGTGCGGTTAGCCTGCAGTTGTCATAAGTGTTCTTTCAAGTATAGGAGATCCTTCTTGTACAAAACTTTTTGAAGGGAACGAAGGACGATAAGGGAAATTTATTTTATCGCAAACTGAATAATTTTGAATCAGATTTTAATAGATAAACGAAATTTTTGTTCGTGCTATTCTCTCGGAGAGTTTAAATGTTTGCACGTTAATTGAAAAGTGCTAATTTGAAAAGTGTTTATAAGGGGTATCCTGTATTTTAATTCGGGTTTCCTTTTGACGTTAATTGGTCGTCATTTAGTTATATTTTAATATATGCAAGGAAAGGAATTCGATTAAATGGGTCAAAATATTGGAAAAAAATGAAGCGAATCAAGTTTATTTCTAATTACTCCCTTCGCTTATTTGGGCTTCAAAAGTGGTTCAATTGGCTCAGCGCGAATAAAACAAGGCAGCGATTTGGTTGATCGCATGGTCAGCCATAGTCAGCCAGTGTCTACCGTGTATCCGATATGAACAACTTTTAGAGCAGAGGTACCGGTTGAGACAAAATAAGCTGACCATTTTCATTGTTAT
This sequence comes from Thysanoteuthis rhombus, assembly GCA_963457665.1. NCBI lineage: Eukaryota > Metazoa > Mollusca > Cephalopoda > Oegopsida > Thysanoteuthidae > Thysanoteuthis > Thysanoteuthis major. The sequence goes on from OY735230.1 coordinate 8,931,063, forward strand.
TGATCTAAGTTTTTGCGTGTGCCGGGAAGGGGCTTGAATTGTTATGTGCAACACATCAAAACAAGCGACGAAAATTACTGACACAGCCTCAACTGACCAAAACCTAACAATAACTGCTCGGATACAGTTTAAGCAGTTATCACGACTTTCTCTATCAAAACCTCTATCACAGGAAAAGAACCCACAACCATGTACGCAGGGGTGGGCAAGAAAGAGGTGTTAATGATTATAAAGTAACCATAATGACATTAACAAATTTCGCTAAACCTCTATTTTGTACTTACGCCTTCGTTGCCTCTCATATGAGGAAGGAACAAATGTCATCCATTACGTTTCTTTCGCTAAGTTATTGTCTCAGTCCAGTAATGTGTCTTTTCTTTCACCATCTTTTTTGCCATCCCTGTTTGGAGAACTTGGGAGAAACATGGTGTGCACACGGCGTTTCCATTAGTAACAATGACAGGGATATTCGTTGAGCCAAAGAATTGCAATGGTTGAAATCCCTGTCATCTGCAGTTAATGGGAATTAAGCTCCTGAAAGGACGTATCCGGGATAGGACGAAAGTCAGTTGGACGTAAGTCAGCGTATGACTGCATTGATCTTAATAGCTGTGTCTCACGGGTCCAGGATTTTAAGGATTTGGTTCTATTTGAGCAAATAATCATATTTTTCTGATTCCGTGTGTTTTTTCTGATTTTTTCACTGCAGTTTTTTTCTGAATTGAATTAAAGTAAGTAGGCTCTAGAGTACAGTAAGTGACGTCACTGACTTCACTTCTCGCTATTCAATTGAAAGCAAGGGGTGAGAGATGGATTCACCCTTTTCCCAAGGGCATCACTGTCCCAGATGGGGTTTGTACCCGGCTTGCAACATCCATTCTCCGATTCGTCTCCGCTCAACCATCCCACACCTCAATTCTCTCTCGTTGCCTTCTAAAGTCCATTTAGTTTCGTTTCGTTTCGTGACTGTCCGTCTTCCTTTTTCGTTAACGCGATTTCTCCTTTTGTGTCCCACTCAATGATTCGCGAACTGATTTGCAATAAATCTAATTCAGTTTCTTAGATGCGGGTCATTTGGCGCAAATGTCTCTCAATGTATATGTTTTTCCTTTCTCTCTCTTCAACCTCTTCCTCCTACTTTCCTATCTTTCTCTCTTTCCCTAACCCTTCTCTCTCTCTCTCCTTCTCTCTCTCTCTCTCTCTCCATCTATCTATCTATCTATCTGTCTTCCTCTCTCTCCTGTATCATCACTCACCTCTCTCTTTGCCTTTCTCTTTCTGGCTCCACGTTCTGTCTCACATGCTCACCCCTCTCTTTTCCTTTTTCTCTCACCCCCTCTGTCTCTCTCTCTCTCTGTCTGTCTCTCTCTCTCTCTGTCTCTCTCTCTCTCTCTCTCTCTACTCACACCTCTTACTTGCCCCTTCTGCCTTCTTCCCGTTGTCTCTCTTAACTTTTTGCACTCTCTTAGATTCATTTCAGATTTATTTCCCTCCCTCTCACGTTCTAACATTTCTTTCCCTCCCTTTCTCTCTCTAACCATTCTCTCTTGCCTTTTCAACTTTTTCTCCGATTTCTCCTCTCTCCTCAACTCTTTACCCTTCTCTCTCTAACATTTCTATCCTACTTTCTTCCCTCACCCTTTCCCTCTTTCTGTATCTATACGCATGTGTTGGGGATCAAAACGATCCCTGGTCTCATACTGACACACCTGACCCCATCCGATCAAACCATGTTGAAATTTGACTCGTTGGACCACAGAACACGGCTCTGTTTTTCATAGTCAACTCCTTGTGTTTTTTTGCGGTTGACAGAACTGATAAATGGCTTCTTTACCGCTACACAACCTTTCAACTTGGATTGTATTAGGGCTTCCTCGCAATTGCACATCTCATTCGGGATTTTGGAAGCTGTGTTTATGCAGTCACACATCGAGATAATCTTCATCTTCCGATCAGAACACTCGCTAGTCTTCTCTGACCGACCACAATGCTGTATATTTTTCACAATATCAGTCTTACGACGCTTGCCAATAATCCTACAGACAGTGCAATCGTTCGAATCCTGCCCACGAGCGATATCCGTACATGATCGATCAGATTCAGTCATTTTGACAATATCCTTCTTTGTTGCAGTAGACAGCTCTTTCAAACAGAGTATTTCCGCACAAACCTACTAAATAAAGTCTTATGGTATCAACAGCGCCTGCTAAATAGATGTCCACGAATTTGTAGCAATTGAAAGATTGGAAAAACGAATGCTTACTTTTGTATGACAGCAACTCGGCATGTTTCGCTGCGCCTTGACGAATGCAATGAAGAGGGAGCACATTATCTTACCCCACGAATGCAATTGCAAAAAATCTATCAAAAAATTTTGATAATGTTTACAAATAAAGGACAAAGCGTCAATTTTTGCACGTTGGACATCATTTTTGGCCACAACTGGAATTAGTCAAAATATAATACAATGAAATTCATAATCATTCTGTCGGATCATATATCCATTTCTTAATAACACACACACACACACACACACACACACACATATATATATGTGTGTGCGTGTTATTAAGAAATGGATATATGATCCGACATATACATATATGTATATATATATATATATATATATATATATATATATATATATATATATATGTGTGTGTGTGTGTGTGTGTGTGTGTGTGCGTTTGTGTATGTGTGTGTGCGTATATATTGGAAACTGTCAATTAAAACTGTCAACATAAGTTTCCTCTCAGGTTTTGAATTGGTCCTGCTGGTTAAGTATGCATTTTGTGCAAACGTAGCTAGAGGGCTGAAAAATTAAACATTTACTCCTTATTATGACCACAAAAAAAAAGTTTGTTCTTTCCATTTTTTTTAATTGCTTCCCTAAATTGGTTTTAGTAGGGGTTCAATTTGCGATGTAAGTTTATGCTAAACTGATCCCAGTTCGTGTTCGCTTGTTTTATTTAGAAATTCGGACTTTTCAGTTATCACTGCCAAACAAAAATGTGAACGAAGTA
>OY735230.1:8939085-8954085 GCA_963457665.1 Thysanoteuthis rhombus
CCTCCCCCTGTTTTGTTTTGTTTTTTTTTTCTTTACGGTTTTATTACTCCTTGTTCCTCTTGCTTTTTGAACCTTCTTTTTGTTTTTTCCCTTCATTTTCTTTTTAATGCTTTTGTATTGTGTTTTTTGTTAGAAGGGGTCTCAGATCCTCCTTCACCCTCTTTAAATCCCCCCCTATTTTTGCTTTTAGGGATTTTTTCTTACTGTCTGTTTCTCCTCTGTCTTGCCTGTTTTTTTGTTTCTTGTTTCTTTCCTTCACCCCCTGTTTTATCATTTTCTTAAATTCTACCCCTCCCCTGCCATTGATATAAGTCGAGTTCATATTGTATAAAGTTTTTTCGCTCGAAATTTTGGTCGACCCATACATGGGTAATATTCAAGTATTCATTTCGAAAATAAGTTAGTTTTTTTTTTCATTTAAAGATCCTTTGCTTATAATTCTAGAGCCAGCCATTCCACTTTTGATTTCTAATCCTTCTCTTGTTTCGTTTTTCTCCATTCGTATTCCAATTTTTTGGTAGTTTCACATCTTTTTTCATCTTTTCAATTTTTTTTTTCCGTTTTTTTTTCTTCTTTGTTTTTATATTTAATGACACAATTTTTCCCTTTTGGGAGTTTTTTTTGTTGTTTTTTTGTTTTTTCAATTTTTTATACCCGTCATTTTGTTTTTTGTATCAAAGTATCTTTATTTAGATTGATCTTTTAACTCTCTTCATTTGTATCACGACTCCTGTTTCTTTAAGGCTTTTTGTTTTCTGTGCTATTTTATCTGCATCATTATCCTTTTCTCAACTTACGTCTTTTCGCCCTTTTTATTACTTTTTTTTATTCTCTGGGTCCTTTTTTCCTGGGACTGGGCTTTTTTTCTTAAGTCTTTTGTTTGTTTATTTATTGTTTTTAACCAATTTGCTCTTTTCTAATCTCCTTTGTTTTTCTGGTGACTTTCTTTGGTCTGTTTTTTGTCCTTTTAATATTTAGACTGAATTATAAGATTGATTCATTTTATGCCACTTTACGTTTTCTCAAAGAATAATGATTTACCATTCAGTTACATTTTTTTCTTTAACTAAAGAGGGGGTCACTTATGATCCTTTTATGACAGGGTACTTTAGATAACGCTAACCGGCTGATAACATTAACTGAAGAGTATAAAAATTGGAAAAATTTATAAATTCATTCTCATAATCAACAAAACATTGTAAAGAATTTGATAAATCTAATGAAAATAAATATCTAAATAATCAAAGATTATAGATAATTTTCTTGGAATTTTCTCAGAAATATTTACATTTCGATGTGCCTATCGGCACCATTGGAATATTTCGTACGACGGACGAAAAAGTATTTAGCATAATAATCATGGTAGTTTGTTCTAAACATCATAAAGTTCGGCTCCTTCCGCATATGCACCTTTTAAACGGACAATGCTCTAGTTATATCAATTACGTATGTGATTTATATTGATATTTGGATGACTGGATATTTTCACCAGAAATATATTCCCCGAACTAAAAAAGTAGAATGAATATTACAGCCGACTCTCCTTTTCTTTCGCCAAGTTTCTTCAGTTTTTAAGTGATTCTGACTTGCTGTCGCGAGTACAGGTCGAACTAAGGGAGCTAGCAGCTGAAGATTTAATTATTTACCCCCTATCATGTTTGTGTTTGTTTTTTGAATCACCCGAAATGGGTTTTTAGTGGGCTCTTCAATTCACAATGTAAGTTTATGTTAAATTCGTTTTTTGGTTTGTACCCGGTAGCATTCACAACGATATTCTGAAAAATAGGACTTTTCGTGTGATCACTGCACAACAAAGGGCTAGAGAAGTGAAGTATTCATTTTTTTTTTGTAATATTTTGATAATTTCTTGATTCAACACTCCCTATATGGCATGCTACTAAAATATGTTGGTCCTGACTATTTCTTTTGAGTAGCTAACGAGACCTGTCTTTATATAATTTCTATTACTTCATTATTGACCATCAGCCATCCCCCTTTTAGCAATTATTTTCACTATAAATAAGACTTCCAACCAAAGCTGTGTTTTTTTGCTATGATAATGGCATATAGTCCACCAATGCCAGTGATCAATGTTCGAGAATAGATAAAAGTTTATAGTTTGAATATAGATAACACCTGCCAACAACAGATATTTATCAGGCATGTGTTGTGAGGTAGCTTGCGTAGTTGTGGATGCTGGTTCCAAAAATGTGATTCGTGTTCTCGTATCATTTCTCGTTTTACTTGCCAGACGAAAGCTGGATTCTAGCATATAACTCCTATAGAGCACCATCGGGAAGGGGTCCGAATCTCAACGTTTTTAGCATGACCCCCTGCATTGTATCTTTATATCTTTGTACAAACTCATATGCATTAATGTTGATTTTCTGCTTTGAAAATTTCAGACTGATACAAATCTTATTTTCAATTAACCTTCATCTACATTGCTACAAATACATTAGAACCAAAATCAGAATGTGTCCGTTGCCAAAATAATGAGACTTGCTGGGGTGAAACGGTTTCGGAATTCGAAATCTGCCTCGAAATTAGGCCTATAAAATCTGCACGGCAACGTTGGTGATAAAAAAAAGTTCGGTTTTATTGACCAGTGTAACCTACCTACTCTGATATTCACAAGAAAGAGAGCAGATATATCACCGAAGTCTACAAAATAATAACTGGTATCCATAAGATTAATCTGAATACCGGCTGTGCTAACTGTGAGGAAAAACTTATGTTTAGATCAACACTATTAGACTCAACACATGGTCATTAGCTTAAACAACAAATACGACTTGAAAAATGGTATTTGTCTAACAATTCTTTCCGGATAGAGTTACGAAAATATGAAACAGATTGAAAAATGAAACTTTGATAGAAAAAATATCGATGTTTTCGAATCCAGGTTTCATCAGGAATTTTCAGACAATGATATGGTTAACTACAACTTCAGTTATTGAAATATCATCAGTATGAGAGTTGAGTATACGGGCAATGTGTATAGTATAAGATATCTCAGCAAAGCATATTACACTGATGATTGATGATATCAACACATCGTGTTCAGAGGAAGTAAAAGATCTTTTTTTAAAATCCAGTACTCATCTTGTGTCCAATACCTAATCAAAGTAATAGCAACACATTACGCCTAACATCATCTAAGCTTCCTTTCCCAATTTTGCTTTGTGCCATAGGAAGTTCAGTTTACTATGTCTGTCAGGAAAGTATCCAGACGTTTTGAATATCACGAGATGATTGTACGACCATGATGTAATTTCGGAACGAATCAAATGGAATTTATTACGTATGTGCAAACAGACAATTTCCTATGGGGTTACTCAGTCGGCAATGAAACACCATTGTGTCCGGCTTGTGTGCTGTGAGACTTTTGCATTCACAGTGACTGGGCAAGTAGATTAGCGAATATATATTGTTTTGGTTGAAACATGGATATTTGTTCTTGGAAACTGTCTAAATGACCAAGAGGGCTTTCGGGGATGTTTCAATAAGCGAAGCCCAGATGATATCTCGGTACTGACGTTTCAAATTTGGCGGGATATCTGTTGAAAGGGATTAACTTTCTAGAATGTCTTCAACATGTAAAACGCCCGAAAATGTTGAAAGAAAATTGGGGATGTACAGTCCGGTATTTAGAGGATCTGAAGATTCATTCAAAGGGTTATGCTGACAAAATGTTTTTTTTGTTGATCGGACAACAGACTTTTTCTAAGCTTTTCTAATGAAGGACTATCTACAACAAGGTAAAAACCAATTCCATAACATGGTGTCAGAAGTGAAATCCGAATCAGCAGATGTTTCCGTTTTCGTAATAGCTGCATTGCTGACATGACAGCTTCAAAGGTCTTTGAATTTGCAAGGGCTTTTGCTTGCTTTTTCGTCTCCTTTGTAACTTGACCGGCTTGAATTGCCTCAGTCGATCCATTCTACAGCCTTCATTAGGTGTACTATCCGACGGGTGGTGTCAAGAAATGGTGGCAACTAGATCTTTATTGTATCAACGCTGATAACATAGCGTGCGAATGTTTTTGTCTCATTTGTTTTTCAAAGACATACTGAATCCCTTGACGTGCAAGAACCACATCGAGTTGAAATTTACGCTGGTCTGATTTATACAATTAGTCGTCATGTTAATGAATGCTACTTCCTTGGGTTTTCTCACTTTCTGACGGCGTTCCCTCATCATAATCTGGACTTCTTCCCTGTTGAATGTAGTGTTCACCTTTCTCTTTTCAGATGTGATCCGCCATACCATATTTATTCATTTATTTCGTCTTTGGTAATGGCATTGTTGTGTTCTTCAATTCTGATTTTGATGGGATGACCAGTTTCTCCCTTGTAATCATTCCCTTATTTACAAGGAACTATATCGATGTTTAATATTCGTCAATATTAAATAGCTGGATACTTTTCAGAATGACTCCGTAAATGGTATAACGTTAGCCAAAAAATATTCGGACATTAATTCGAAGTTTCTCTCAATATTTTCTACTCAATTTCTTTGAACCACATCATGTGATATAATTGCTTATATCAATAAACGATATTCCCAGCAGCTGTTCAGTGTTGCAAGTGTTGTCAAGGCAAACACCTGCATCTTTAAAACAAGTCCCAAAAAGCGGAACATATGGCTCTTTCTTACCTTGATTTGTTGTTCCAATAACTTCAAAAGCCAGGAGCAACGGATGTTTTTCAGTAAGATTGTGAAACTAGTGATTTCACGAAATCCCCAGTGATTTCGTTGAATTACCAGTGATTTCGTTGAATTACCAGTGATTTCGTTGAATTACCAGTGATTTCGTGGCATCCCAAGAGATTTTGTGAAATCATTGAACATTTCAGTAATTTCATGAAATGTCTAGTTTCACAATCATTTTTGTAATGGTTAACGAGATTTTGATATTGACCATTACTATTGAGATGTGTTCGATCCTCACTCAGTGCCCAATAAGTTTCGCCTCGTATCAAACTAAGCTTTATATACGCAGTAAATACTGAAGCAGGATATGTGTAATATTCACTGTTTAGTCAAGTTTGACAGCGAGCGGCATTAGTGGGACACCCAGTGGGGACTTGACTTACGACTGATACAGGAATACACGAGGCTTATTATTCACATTCGTAAAGCGCTATATGCATGCATATTCATAAGTATGTAATTTTTTAAACTGCAATGTAAGTTGACAGTTGCGAAAACGGCCGAAATTTTATGTCAAGACCAGATCTGAATCGGTTAAAAGTGTTTGTAAAGAAAAGAATGACACGAAGATAGAATAGCAAAAGAGAGGCAGGGTTACTAAAAAAAGAAAGAAAATTGTTATCTTGATTAGTTCGGGTTGAAAAAAAGAGAGAAAGGATTTTTTTTACGTCTCACTACGTCACACAATTCCTTTTTTTTAATCAACTTTCGATATCAACAACATCAACAGCTTGTTAGCGTCCGTCGTTTGACATAGACCTTCCTAAAGATCCTTCAGACTTTTCTATCATGGGCATCGCAGAACCAGTACTTTCCGAATATATCCATCTCGTCATGCCATCTTACTTTCTGTCAGCCACAATTTTGCACATGATCTCTGGGGATCCACGTTGTGAGTCGTAATGTCCCGTGATTGTCTGACATACTTGCAACTTGTCCATCCTATTGCTATTTGAGTTTTAGAATACAATAAAGAAAGTAAAAAGAAAACGGATTTAACAGTGTTTATAACTAATGTGTACAGTTCACACACACAGACACACACACACACACATATATATATACACACACACACACATACACACGTACACACACACACACACATATATATATATATATATATATATATATATATATATGGCAGAGGTAAAATGCTAGCCTCTGTGAAGCAAAGGTTTTGATCCTACCTCCTGGTACTGGATGGATAACAGATAGTCTATAGCCACACTGAAGAGTTGTAATACAATGTAACAGCTGTCTGTGGATAACTCAATTATATATATATATATATATATATATATATATATATATATATATATATATATATATATGTGTGTGTGTGTCTGTGTCTGTGTGTGTATGTGTGTGTGTGTGTGTATTTATATATATTCTTTTGCCAATGAATTATCGCATTTAGGAAGATATTTTTCCTTTAATTTTTGATACAATGGTTATCTATTTTAGTTTCGAACAGTTTAACGAAGATCAACATAAAAAAAACAATTGGAAACAAATATCTTTTAATATTATCGACATTTTTATAACAGAAACAAATGTTTAAAAATGCTGCCAAAAATTGTATATACAACGTCGCAGGTTTTAAACAGAGTTTGTTCTTTTTCTTGTTGAGCGTCGGATATTGATAAGCAATAAATCTGATGTTAATTCTTGCTCAACAATTAAAGAATGCGAACAGCAGTATTCTTTTCTGTATAACTCTTTTGAATGATCGCACAGAGACTTTATTTGGATCCTAATTATTGCATGATAGCATAAAACCAGCTCACCGAATTTGAAATTGGGTTCCTAACATTGCATCCATCTCTCACCAACATGGAAAGATCGACACACCCAAAATATTCCAACACGCCTTGGTCAGTATGTCCATCCCTGGTGAGCGAGCAACCGTCGAAATTGCCGAGAATCATGCATATAGTTTTTTTTTTTCTGGCAACCACACGTCGCCATTTTAAGTCCCTGTTATTAGAAAATGAAAGAAAAGTAGCAAAAACTGACAAGGACGCAGAAGACAGCTGTTGTCGAAGATTTACGTAGGTTAGCGAGCAATAGCGGACGCCCAAGTCAAGATCCACGAAGTGAGGGTTCCTGTCACCCACCGACCTTATTGGAGTCACGCTTGATTGGTAAACAAACAAATGTCTCGTATCTATAGAGAGATAGATAGATAGATAAATTCAGAGTAAGATAAATCTTTATATTAAAAACGAAAAATAACACTAAAAAACTGTTATGTAAAGTTTCTTGAACACAACGTTTCGACTGTGCTACCCTACGTCCGTTTTCAGGTGATGAATGGATGTAATTCTGATCAACGAGACGGATGGCCATGTCACCCTGCTGGTATAGAACGTGTGTACTCACTGCTTGATTCTAGGTTGGGGGTTATTTCTGGTCCCAAATCTGCCTCGATGGTCAAAAATACGTCTATTCATCATCTCAACACGTCCGTAGGTTGCGCTGTTTGAAACGTTTTGTTAAGGAAATGAACCAAGATGAGAACAAAGATCCGAACAAAACTACATTATCATTATCGCTCATCCCAAAAAAAATTCAGACAGAAGAAAGGTGTGCTTGAGCTGTACGTCATCGTACATCTAGGAGCCGCCTATATCTCTAGACTTTGTGCGATGGTAGAGTGGGTATCAGTGTACCAAGAACTGTCCATCTGAGGAGACCACTCGATCTTCAAGTGTTTTGTTTTCTACTTTAGCTCCTTTTGAGGCGTCATAATTTTGATTCTGAGTGTTCCCCATGGGATGACGTAAGTTTACAGCTGACGAGAAATCCTATGCCTGTTGGAGGAAGAGGTTTCTTTGCAAGATATTGGAGTTTAAGTATGAAAGCTTTTTGCAAGCGATGTTGTATTGCCCTCACGGCACCATTCTGTAAGAGATCAATTTAACTTTTAGCTCAATGTAGTTGCTGAAAGGGGAGGGTTGTTAATCATCAGAACCCTCTTGGTGGTAAGAGAGGTCTTTTTCTTATTTCTAATACCGATTTTTCACTTGGGACAGAATCATAGAAACTCCTTCCTTAGTCTGGTCCAAGGCCTAGGATTTCTCTTTCTATATCTAGTTGGAATAAAAACAAAGCTTACTTCCAACACTGCAATCATTTAAATGAATTTATATAGTACGGGTATTTATATTTTTTGTTGTAGAGTTACCTACAATTTTTTTTTTATTGTAGAGTTATTTAAAATTTTAGAGGGAAGTTATTTACAATGTATTTTATCATAAAATCATTAGCAGCACATTAACTTGGTTCATGCGAAAGTTTTCGACGTTTTTTCGACAAAATTGTTCATTCATATAAATCCATTGCACCATTCGGTGTCTATGATCTTTCTTTGTCAGCTTTCAGAACAGTCCTGGTTCGGATTCAAAGGATTATTTGACGAATTTATCGATATCCTGATATTGATTAATTTCCCCAGACTAGACAAGAAGTGTTACATGGAACAAAACAAGTTTTAGTCTGAAGATCACAAGTTTGAAGAATAGACTGTGGAAGACCTTCCTATTTCAGCTCCAAGATCGTTTGTTTCGTCGTATTTGGAAGATCAGTCCGGTTGTGGTCATGCTGCAAAAATCACGTTTTTTGACCAGAAAAAAGGTCTTTCCTGTTTCCAAACCAAGTTTGAAATTTAAGCCGAAGCTGTTTATCTTTCGTATAGCCTTGGGTAAAGACGTGAATCCTCTTTTGACGGCACTCTGTCCAATCGGGTATCAAAACAAATGTCTCGTCGTAGATATGCCACGATTGTAAAAGGAGAAGAAAGTGAATGAGTGATCACTTGCATAACTGCCTTAATTGCTATGACGTCTCCAAGGGTAAGGGAGAAAGAGTTATCGCGCCCATCGTGAAAGTTTGACAAAGGACAGTCTTCATACGTCCTCACAAATATATTTCGAAACGTCTGTCAGAAGGTGGCACATGTAAGGGAAGAAAACGCACGTTTCAGTTCTTTTCTTATCATACATTGTTTCGCTTGGTGACTATCAAGAGCGACATCTAGTGACAGATGTCACGAGTTACCTAAAACACCTTTCCACCAATGCCACGTGTTGTGTAAGAGGCTTTTATTTTCCCAACGAGTACCATCTGATATGAAATCTGTGCCGTGTGATTTTTCGTTGTTCAAAAGGAACATAGCACGTATTATTGTTCCTCAACCCTGGGGACTGTTGCTGGTAATTGAGCACTATGGTTTTGTCATATAATACCTGTCCACCAATGGATTCAGAGTCTTTGGCCGCTTCGGCAAACAAGCTTGTTCTTGTAATGCGAACTGCGATTGTGTATTTATTAGTCCATTTATTTGATTCAATTGAGTCCCAAAACCTGCAAGAAATATGGAGAAACTGTTCATTGGTTCGGCTCTTATTCTTGCAAGCCACTGTTAGTGCTTCCGTGATTTTTTTTCCCCTTTTTTGGCTTAAATACACATATATCACGTCCAGAAGACATGCTCTTCCAACTCTAGAATGGGACACTCTGGTGGATGGGGAATGGTGCGTTAGTAAATATATCGCTTAAATTCGGTCTTACTGACTGTCCACTTCTGTGTTGGGCAGGGGTAGAATATCTGCCTCTAGACAGTCTATAGCCACACTGAAGAGTTATGATACGCGACAGCTGTCTGTGGATGACACAATTATTAATTATGATTATAAATAATACTACCTTCTTTATGGTTGAGCATTCTTAGGTAGGGCATTCGTCTACTACAAGCTACTTTAGCAATGCTCTTCCAACTCTGGAATGGAGTACTCCTATGGGTGGGGAATTATGCATAAGTTGATAAATCGCTCAAGTCAGTTTTACTGCCCATCCAGTTCTGCATAGGACAGGGGGAGAGCATCTGCCTCTGGATAGTCTATTGCCACACTGAAGAGTTATAATACGAAACGGCTGTCCGTGGATGATTCAATTATTAATTATTATTATCATATATATATATGAATTTCGTATTATTATATAATGATATAATGCAAAGGCCGAAATTACTGCTTTAACCTCGATTTCTCTTTTCTTGGTCTATTGCATTAACGGTAGCTGTTTGACTCAATGGTAAGAGCATCGCTACGTTGAAGTGGCTACCCCATCGGTCGTTGGTTCGATTCCTCCAGCAGCTCCATTTCCATCAATTGTTCATCCTGTTGGCGTTGTTAAGAATAAAGGATACATCAGCCATGTAACGACGGGAGATCATTTCGAATAAATGCTTTTGTATAATTTAACGCAATTTATTATCATTCTGCCGGATCATATACATCCATTTCTTTATATATATATATATATATATATATATATATATATATATATATATATATATATATATATATATATATATATATATGGGGTATGTGTTGGCAGATAATTCCAATATAGAAAAATATCTATTTGTATAATTATTATATTCGTGACTTTCAATCATTTTATTATTGTGGGGGGGGGGCGGTTGATATGAGTGATTTTCTTGTACTAGTTTTGGGCATTGGCTATTTTCAGAGTTTGGGTTGGAATGAGTGAGGAGCTGTTAAAGCAGTGGCATTAAAGCAGCTACTTGGTGGGTGAGCAGAGTCAGTGTTACTGAGCATCTCGAGATACAATTTGATATTTCCGAAACAGGGCCATGGTAAATTAACCAATAGACTCCATAACAAAGAATAAGATTACAAATATGAATGTTAATATAATTAAATTACATACAACAAGATCCTAAAATTGCGTTTTAGAAATGGTTATGGGGTAACACCCCAGAATAACGGATAAGGAATGGCTTGCATAGGACATGGCCGTGAATACTTCGCAACTATATGAAATTTGACTAATAAGATTTTCCTTTCCAACGTTAAGAAAATGGAAAGTTTACCTGACGATAGATAGATAGGCATGATTGAGCGAAGGTTGCGTAGGGTCTCGTCAGACGTGAGCTCTAGTATGAAGATGATATTCATGGAAGATTTCCGGTATTCAGAATTTCGGATAAGAGATAGTTCAGCACTAATGTAAAGTTCCCTTATTCCAGAACGACGATTACCTTGCTTATCTCGGAGGTCATTGCAAGTGATTTTTCTGCTTCACAAAGTGCCTCAAAAATTATGTATGAACCCCTTAGATCATATTACTGATCACGCTAGCCTTGCAAGCTTTATCTCGTGAGTTTTTTTTTTTTTTTTTTTTTTTTTTTTTTATGGATGTTCCATGAACCAGACTTGAACCCAAAGTTGGTTCCGTCAATGGCCACCAATCAGGATTCGTATGAACCAAAGCGATTTGCAAGAATTTGTTCTGGGTTCGTGTCGAAAAAGGTTCTGACGGGGTCGGTCAGTAAAGCTTAACAGAAAATCTTGATGTTAATTGTAAATATTCGGTAAAATTTATTAATATTACTAATAACATTTTGATTATGACAAAAATTCATTTTGAGAACAATGTCAAACCATTTCTGCTCTCCGGAGATTCTTAGTTAAAAAGAATATGACTGTCAGGATAAAATAATGTGCTAATGTTTATGTTCAAAATATATACTGATCAGAAATATGAAATAAGGTAATTTGGTTTGTTTATATTAGCTTTGGTTAATGATTTACTGCAGTGAACTATTTTAACTAATTAAACATAATGTTTCCATCACACCAGACTTTGAAATACGGTAAGTCATTGAAAATATGTATACGTCTAGTATATCCTTTCTATTAAGCGGGTGAGAGGTTCTTTTTAAGTCTCTCAGTGATATTTAGGGTTCGTGTCGTGAAAAAAAGGTTAGAAACCGCTGGATTATTCATGATATATGTGCTAGTTTCTCAGGCTATTCTGATGAGTTCGTCATCACAGGTTTTTCCATAAGGATCAGGTACTGGTAACATGGACAAACGTCCAGGGCACCAAATGCTAGAGGGTGCCTGTCATGTGTCTCAGACATCAGGACTTTCCAAGTACAAATGGCAAAATAAAATAAATCAAACAGAATAAAAACAGTCAAAATAAGAAAATCTCCTGGTATGAAGTCAGATTTCTTAGGAATATCTGACAGTTAAATACTTTCTAGGGCGTTGAAATTCAGATTTTCTATGCTCCATGTGTGTGTCATTGCGCCAAAAATTTGCTTTTTTAACAACTATCCCAGGGGGACGAGATTTCAAACAAATATTCAGAGAGACAGATTGGAGTGGGGTTGAAAAGGAGAATGGAGAGGGTGAAAAAAAATGGTTATTATCCTGAGGGTGGGGTTAAGTCAGATAGAGATAGGATATGTTGGGAGGCGGGGTCAGTCGCACCCAAAATGTCGAGACTGATTGACGTTCAACTGGTATTAACAGTAACCCTGTATGGTTGTTTAGTGTGTAATAACCGAGGTATTTCTATCTTTCCTCTGATCTTTTTCGGTATCTGTCAACCAGCCATAATGGGTTCGAGCCCGGCTAGGAACAAAGGGCAAGGATTTAGGTCTATTATTTGCTTTTATTCGTTTTTATTTCTTATCACTGACTTTCTAGGTCTGTATAATTTTGCGTCAGTGCGTATTTGTTATTCCCTCTTTCTTTCCTCCCTTCTTTCCTTCCTCTCTCTCTCTCTCTCTCTCTCTCTCTCTCTCTCTCTCTCTCTTTGGGAAAGAATACGATTCTTCTTGTTCGTTTGCATCTTTCTCTCTTTCTTGCTTCCTTTTTTTTCAAATCGTAAATTCCTTTTTTCCTCGGGTATTTTCTTCCCATTTCTCTTTAGTATTCTCTACTCCAAAACTATAATTGATAATTTTGATATGGGTGTTGTTACTGATATTGGTCTGGCTTTTCGGAGCTCTTTCAGTTTTAACTCTTTACGGATATCCACAATTTGTCAGATCCTATTATTTTACTTCATTCCGTATCCAGCAGTATCTCACTGGTTTGGAAGCACTTCGACAAATCACACAATCTCATTATGTTATAGTACATAACCCCATATTAGACCTTGACGGGGTTTAGTCAATCGTAGTCCTGTTGATAGTGGACTCAAATATGGCTGACAAGTCCAATTCGTGAAGTAATTCTCAATTTCTTAAGATCAAAATTCAATCAGTGATGACAACAAAAATATCAAAAATATTATTCATACATATGTATATATTGTTATTATTACTTAATATCTATGCGTGGAGAGAACTCGATATCGGGAAGAGAGCATATGATTATAGGTGTTCATGGAAGATTGACCGAGTACGATTCCAGATGGCACCACTGACATGACTGTCAGAGTTATCGTGAAAAATTGAATTTTATACACACACACTCACACGCACACGCACAAACACACACACATTCTTGTGTGCGTGCATGGGGGAACATTCTTTAAAAAGCAACACAACCAAGTGTTGGAGGACCTTGCCCAAGTTTCAAAAATATTGCGTGACCACCAACGAAATGCCTAATACTTCGTAGAAAAAAAAATTCATGAAGTCTGGAAACATTTTAGCGAATTCAGAACAGTCAATAAATATTCGGGTTATTCAAAAAAAAACGTCCAAGTCGTTAGCAGGGTGAACTGAGTAACGTCACTTCGAGTGCTTGTCGCTTCTAAATCTATTTCACGTATTGCAAACGGGGATTAGGGTAAGTAGCAATGCGATATGCGCAACCCAAACGAGAGAAAGTGGAAACCATAGTCAGTGCAAGGGCACCACTTATTTCAATATCGTTAAATAAAGTTTTTTTCCAGTTGAAACATCGACTGGCCTTATGGATGTAAGTTTGGAAAATTTGAAGATCTTTAAGAAGAATGCCGGAGAACTGGTTAGATAAAACATATTTCCTATCGGAGAGGGATGTCTGGGTGTTATTGCCAATTCGAGTTCGACATAGCTGGCAAAATGTAGAACTTCAATACCAGGAAAGAAAAAATATGAAGAGGCTACAAGATTGAACCATTGGAAGACCAACTAACCTTAGAAATAGTGTGAAGAATTGTTATGGCGTCCTCCTAATTGAAATCAAGTTAATCACCCAAGATTCTGACCTTGTCATCCAGTCAAGTAATTATTGAAAAAAGTCGTTGAATTAATGGTTCCTTTTACAGAAAATACCGACAAGACCCGTAAATGTTAGCATGAAAAATATCAAGATTCACGAGAATGATATTCAAGACACAGCTGAATATCGAATACATTTCTCATCAGTGGAGTATATCGAGCTTTTGTCACCAACTGGAATCAAGAACACTTAACTAAACTCGAATTGTCTTACATTGGAAATAAGTAAATATATGAAAATGTTTCGAGATTGAACAAATACTGCTTTTGTATGGGTTTGGTTCTTCCAGACTGAGAGGTATTACTGGGGTGCTCTGTATGGATAGTTTAAGGTTCGAAAGCCTACCACAGAACACCTGAGTCAGCATCCGATGAGGGCTTTGTTGGAAGCGCTGTTTTTGTTTTCGCAGTAGTAATGGCATAAACTTATATATATATATATATATATATATATATATATATATATATATATATATATATATATATATATATATATATATATATATATATTTGGAAATGTATGCAAAATTTGGGCTTAATTTCTAAAAAATTAAATGTATAAGCGTATTGTGTCCACTGAGAAATCGAGGAAAGAGTTTAATGAAAAATGAAGAAAAATTGGAAACAGAAATGTTTCACAAGTAATAAAAAGTAAAGAGGACAGAGAGGGAAAGTAAAAGAAGAAAAAGAAGAGAGAAAAAAGAAAGAAAGAGAAAAGTAACGAAAGGAGAGAAAGAAAGAAACACTGTCATTCATATGTAAGTATACATATGTTAATACGAATAGGTTTCCGGTAAACTCTCTTCTTCTATATTATGTCTGTCGTTTATGGTAAGTCAGCGAGCGTTATATATTATTATTTGGCAGTATTTTTATTTGCCAAGTTATCACAAGTACTGATGACACTTTGGGGTTATTTAATACATGGCACATCGAGATAGGTTTCTCACCGATGAACAAAAAAAGGGGAAAAGCCTTAAAAATGTCATTTTATATCTCCATAGTATTTATGTCTTGGTAGCTGCATCCACGGCTGCTCGTATCACGTTCCTTTATCAGCATTCGTACGAGCATATATAAATATATGTATATATATATATATCTATATATATATATATATAGATATATATATATATGTATATATATATATATATATATATATATACATATATATATATATATATATATATATATATATATATGCGCGCGTGTGTGTGTGTGTATCGTGAATATATAGGGATATATATAT